>JAZDUH010000259.1:820000-983359 GCA_036419115.1 Scarus forsteni
ATCCTGCATCGCCCCCTGCTGGAGGCCGCTCTCCTGTACAGGGATCCTCTGACCCCGCCCCCCGACTCCGCCCAGAATGCCGCCCTGCGCCACTGTGCCTATAGACAGTACATCAGGTGGAGGTTTGGGGTCCCGCCCGCAGACGCAGTCCCCGCCATCCCGAGCTGCTGCGTGTGGAGGATCAGAGGGGGGTACCCCAGCCCGGACGGGCAGTACAGCGGCTTCAGGCCGGCGAGGGCAGCGAACATGCAGGCGTGTGCTAACGGAGAGCTGTGAGAGGAGCCTTTGCACGTTACTGACTGACACACTAACACTTTAGACTTCTTATCTGCCTTAAAAAACTCACTAACATGCAAGTAACCAAACGAGGTCGATAAATCTGCTTCTTCTAACATCGTCTGTGGAGCTGAAAGTAAATACACATTATTACCTCCACCAAGGAGGTTCTGTTATTCCTGGGATCTGTGTGTTTGTTTGTTTATTCCTCTGTTAGCAACAAAACACAAAAAGTTACAGACGGATTTTGATGAAATTTTCAGGAACTGTCCGGATTGGAACAAGAAAAGATTAGATTTTGGGAGTGATCCGGATCACCGTCTGGATCCAGGAATTTTTTTAAGGATTCTTTAACACTGCAAAATTGGACCATTTTGGGCATTTGTGCATATTACTCCATCAAAAATAGTCAGGACATATGGAAAAAAAAATACAGGACAAGTTTCCAACAGGTTCTACAAGATATCGAAGACCTTGATCCCGGCAAAATTCTGGACTCTCTGATCCAGAACGAGAAAAATTTAGATATCCTTGGAATTTTTGCCATAGCAAAGGAACACCAATCAAGGCATAAACTTGCAACAGATGCCAAAATATAACCAAGATACTGTGGAATCTGGAGTGTTAAATTGGATTTGTTGGATCTGCAAAAACTTTGGAGCTAGATCCAGAAGAAAAACGCCATGACGAAAAATATGATTTTGGTGAATAACTACTGAACTAAAACAGAAACTGTATCATTATGAATCCAGTTGCTTATGATATGTTTTCATGGTCAAAGAATCTAAAAATTTAGATGAAATGAAGGCAGGACTAAAATTTATGGTGAAAATCACAATATGAGAGGACTGTGGCGTTGGCAGAGGTCTGCGCTCTCTCTATAGAGAAGAAAAAACATCAAATTCTTTAAGATGAAACATTTCTGCTCAGGACTGTTTCCACCTGAGACAGATCTTCAGGACAGATGATTTAGGTGTCTGGATGGGAAGAAAGCAGCGTTCTGTGTCTGTGAAAAGCTCCTGAAGGCCTGCTGTGAGCTGGAGATGATGAAGTTTGTTTTAAGGACAGTGCGGCAGGTCAAAGTGAAAAACGTTAAAAAAAAAAAAAAAGGGCTTGGGCACTAAAAGGGATTCTGCCCAATTGAAACTGTATTTTATGCAGTTTTGAGGATTATTTTTGCTTTCCAGAGCAGAAAGGTAATAAAACCTGTTTATTGTTGCTCTGTTTCAGTGTGTGTTCTTTTTTTATCCTCTGAAAAGTGATGAAAGAAAAAATGTGATGTGATGCTCTGGATTGGATGTATGTCCTGGTGTTGGTTTGCAGGAGAAGTTGTTTTATATTATTCTGCTGAATAAAAAAGACGATGCCATTAAAACTTTATTAAAAATTAGAAGTTATATTTCACAGTTGGATCCTTAAGGTACAGATTTTCATAACGTCAAAAAATCAGGCCGATTCTGCGATGTTGAATGTGTTGACTAAATATTTTCGTCATAGTTTTTCTCAACCTGAAAAATAGTAACTAAAAACAAGTGCTCATGTACACAAACTCAAACTAAATCAACTCACATCTTCATCAATTCATCAGACTTTACGAGCATTCAGTAAAGACGTTTGGATTTTATCCAAGAGTGAAGCATGACTTCAGAAATTCATTTAAACATTAGAAATGACCTACCCTTTACACTTCAGATTTTAGTTGAATTAGTCCACAGCAGATTTCATCGACTAAAATGTTGTGGGACTTCGTCAACTAAAGCTAGCTAGACTAATGTTAAAACATATAGATGATTAAGTTATAGGGTTGGCAACACCCAGAGATTGAAATAAGGGACACCTCCCGCGGGCGGCTGAAAAAGTTTGGGGTTTTGGGGGGTCAAAAACGCATGTATAACAGCATTTTGACACAGTTATACCTATTACAGACTATACAAACACATTAGGCTACTGCATTACACTGACAGTAACAAGATTGTAATAACAACTCATGATCAGTTTGATCAGTTTGTATTTGAGGCATACATGTGAGACAGTTATCATTCAAGTATTTATTTATTATTTCCAAAATGTGCAAAATAACATTTAACAATTGCTGTCTCTTCTTCTGGATTTTAACAGTTTTAAAACAATGTCAACACAATGTGACAGCAGTAATGAAGATGTTGTGGAGGAGGACTTTGAATATGATGGACGACAGTTTGGAGCCACAGTATACAGATATACAGATATGAAGCGATCGCAACGCCCAGAGAGAAGAGCATGTAAACAGCTCGCCAGTTCAGAGGTTAGTTCAGCCACACAGCGCTAAAATGTTGTGGAGAGACACAGGCTGCAATGGCGGTCCTTTCGAGCAAATCATGATGGAATATCGGTGAAAAATTTGGGGTTTTGGGGGTCAAAACGATGTAATGCAGTTTTTAGGAGCGGCGATCTATGCCCAAACACGGGCTACCATTATATCGGTGTCCGCAGTTTGCTCGATTTGTATGGATACATGTGAGACAGTTATCATTCAAGGCATTTATTTATTATTTGCATCAGGAAAGCCTTCTGGGTGAGTATATTGTTGTTCTTCATTCTATAAACAATGTAAAAGCTGCAGGAACCGAACTTTTCCTTTAAAAAAGTGCAAAATCACAACTGTAAAATCTTCTGAACAAAAATCAACAAGGTGCAATATCTAAACTGAAAACATACACACGACACGAGTTGAAAACATTGGCATACTTCCACTTCCTCACAAACAGCTGCCTGCCTCGCTGCTAGTCGCTCGCTACACAGTACAGCGCGCACGTACGCACACACACACACTGGAACTGGGTCACACGCACATAAGCGCTGCAGCCATAGGCTGAAGCTGTGCCTGTTTACAGCTGGCCATGCAGGCAGGCAGCCAGACACACAATGCATGGCGCACAGAGAGAAAAAAATATATGCATCTTTTCTTTACCCGTGCGGCCGGGACAAACAACATCCCGTCCAGGATGCGCCTCTTTTGGCTCAAATACTTGACATCCTGGCCAATACGGGACGGCTGGCAACCCTACTAAGTTATGTCTAAGACTAAAAGATATGTTAGGTAAAGGACTAAAATTAAGTTAAAAACTGCTGCCAAAGTTAACACTGCTAACTTGTCTCAAAGCCATGCTGAAAAGCTAGTCCATGCTTTTGTTCCCTTGAGATGGGATTATTGTAACTCTGTTTTATCAGGCTGTCCAAGCAGGCCGCTTCACACTCTTCTGTCACATGTCAATGTGTCCTTGGGCAAGGCCTCATGTTGCTGCTGCCGATGAATCACTGGCTGTTTAACATGTGAACTACGACATTGTGATCTGTGATATGAAACTGTTTGAGTTGTCTGAAAGACTAGAGAAGCACTCGGCTGCTCGATCATGGACTTTTGCTCATATCAGACATGTTGATATTTCCAAACTGATTATCATTCATTTTCTACCTAACTACAACTGTGCTAGGAGCAGGTGTGAAGCAAGAAAATCAACTTTTCATTCTTTATTAAATGAAATTTTTGATTTGCTTTCATCATGGTGCAACTAAGCATGTTGCCAATGTTACTGCTGATATATGGGATATTTATGGCCATTTTCCATGGTCACAGAATCTGCCATAATTATAAAAAAAAATGTTCATATCTGCAGATTACGATCGTGAACTTATAGGCCATTATCTGCCAATACTGATCTGGTAATATTGAACGTCCCAGTCTGTCCCAGGCAGCACATTGTGGGTGTGTTAACAGGCTGCGTGTCAACAAGGATGATCATCTGATGGACACATCAGTCTCCATATCGACTGAACCATGAACTCAGATTGTTCACTGTTGAATCAGACTGAATATTCTGCAGTAAAATGTTCTCGTCTGAGCTGACATGGTGCACCCAACTGTGTGCTGGAGCAGGAATATGATTAATCAAATCGAAACACTTCTCATGCTTACAAATCTTCACCTTCATAAAAAGTATCCCTGAAGTTTATTTCATTAACCCTTTAACTCCCAGATCAACTTTTTGGCAGAGGTCAATAAATTCAGGAAAATCTAATGTGTTTAAATAAACACAACATCTTTTCTGTTGGTGTTTTGGGATACAGGAAAAAACTGCAAACAAACCAAAGAACTGATATTTCTTTTGTGTGGGATTCAAGGGTTGAAAAGCTAAAAACAATTATTATTTTGAATACTTTACCATTTACTGATATGATATGATATATGTCACTCTCACTATCATCTATCTTAAGATATTATTAAATTCTTTTCACAATCATTTCTGCCTTTTTAATGGATTTTTTTTCTCATATTTGTGAATTTTTATGTCATCACATAATCAGCTGTTAGCTTAAAAACCTTTAAATTCCACACCAAAAAATATATATTTTTTTGTTTTGTTTTCTCTTCCTTAAAACGTTAACAGAATCAAATGCTCATTTGTTTTGTTCTGTTTTTGAAAACATTAAATATCCCTGAATTTATTGGAGACATCTGCTTCATAGTTGAGCTGGTAGTTAAAGGGTTAAGTATATTTGAGCTTAAGTATAAGTAAAAGTGCATTACAGACTATGTACTTGTAATTTACTAGACAGTATACAAATTGAATACTCCTTTGGACTAAAGTGGAACAGTTTAAGGTTATGAAAGTATACTTTAACTTTGCTTAATAAAGCTGTTTTTAGTTGAGATTTAAGTAAACACGTACTCATCTATGCACGACCACTGTACTCGGTTTATACTTCTCTGTAGGTTCTGTAGGTAAACTTTAATGAACTGAAAATTGTTACTTTGAACTATTTTACTAGCTTATTTGTTGTATTTGTTATATATATATATCTATATATGTCTATCTATATATATATGTATATATATATATATATATATATATATATATATATATATATATATATATATATATATATATAGATATATATCAGATTATATCGGCCTGCATCCAAAATCTCTGATATAATCACACTGATACAAGCAGATAACTTGAATTTATTTTTATTTATTTAATTTAGTTGTAGAATTTGTCTATGTTTAAGTTAAACACAGTGGTTATTTTGCAATTTACAAATGTATGTTTTTATTTTTACTGGATTTACTGAGGTTGCTTTTCAGGGTCTTCTAATATATTTGATATTTAATTTATTTAATTGTGCTACATTATGTATACTATACTATACAATTGCACAAAAATCATGAGTTTTCATGTTTTTATTTGACACTCTATGTAAACAGTCACAGTGCAGGGTGGAAAAAGTATGTGAACATTTGGATTTAATAACTGGTTGACCCTCCTTTGGCAGCAATAACACCAACCAAACATTTCCTGTAGTTGTAGATCAGACCTGCACAACGGTCAGGAGGAGTTTTGGACCATTCTTCTGTACAAAACTGTTTTAGTTCAGCAATATTCCTGGGATGTCTGGTGTGAATCGCTCTTTTGAGGTCATGCCACAGCATCTCAATCAGGTTGAGGTCAGGACTCTGACTGGGCCACTCCAGAAGCCGTATTTTCTTCTGTTGAAGCCGTTCCATTGTTGATTTACTTCTATGCTTTGGGTCATTGTCCTGTTGCATCACCCATCCTCTGTTGAGCTTCAGTTGACGGACAGTTGGCTGAAGTTTTCCTGCAAAATGTCTTGATAAACTTGGGAATTCATTTTTACTCGATAGCAACAATCCGTCCAGGCCCTGAGGGAGCAAAGCAGCCCCAAACCATAATGCTCCCTCCACCATATTTCACAGTTGGGATGAGGTTTTGATACTGGTGTGCTGTGCCTTTTTTTTCTCCACACATGGTGTTGTGAGTTCCTTCCAAACAACTCAATTTTGGTTTCATCTGTCCACAGAATATTTTGCCAGTAGTGCTGTGGAACACCCAGGTGATCTTTTGCAAACTTCAAACGTGCAGCAATATATATATATTTTTGGACAGTAATGGCTTCCTCCTTGGTTTCCTCCCATGAACTCCATTCTTGTGTAATGTTTTACGTATTGTAGATTTGTCAACAATAATGTTGGCATGTGCCAGGGATTTCTGTGAGTCTTCAGCTGACACTCTAGGATTCTTCTTCACCTCATTGAGCATTCTGCGCTGTGCTCTCACAGTCATCTTTACAGGACCACCACACCTTGGCAGAGCAGCAACAGTGCTGAACTCCAATTATCTCTTGGGGAAGTAATTACCCTCGGGGTTCACATACTTTTTCCACTCTTCACTGTGACTGTTTCAATACTGTGTTGAATAAAAACATGTAAACTTCTATTTTTTTGTTCTGTATTAGTTTAAGCAGACTGTGTTTGTCTAGTGATGTGGCTTAGATGAAGATCAGAACATATTTTATGATCAATTTAAGCAGAACTAAAGTAATCCCAAAGAGTTCACATACCTTTCCATGCAACTGCATATTATACCTTCTATTTCTGACTACTTTCTGTCTGAGTAATCTCACCTGATCAAGCCTTTTCTTACAGTCCATACAACAAAATAAGGAATTAAAGTCTGTTTGATTCCTGCTGATATGGTATCGGGTCGATGTCTGTATCGGCCAGTACTCAAGGCTGAAATATCTGTATCAGAGGCGAAAAAGTTGTATTGGGACATCCCTACAGCATATTATTTATACACTAAAAATATAAACCAAATAGTGCCTCAAACTGAGAACTGAAATCCCTCCCTGTTAAAAAAAGTGCACACCTTTGGAACCAAAAGTAAATAACTCAGTAGAAATAAAAACTCTAATTTTATGATTTCTTCACAGATATTTGCTTGGCAGTGATTCGTATACTAAAGTACAAGTTTAATTTTTAGGATTAAAGTGGAAGTGGAAGTCTTACAGTGCTAGACTTTTCCAATTTAATGTGCTATACTATTCTGAGGATATAAAATATAATATAAAGAAAGTAAACTTTAAGTATGCTGCTACGTTAAAGTATATAATAAGTATACTTGTAGCCCACTTTAATAAACTGACACTCTGACTTAAGAGTTAACTGTGAGAACAACCACGAGCTGGACGAGGTTCGGTGAGGCCGTTTGAAGGTCTTATTTTTATTTTTTTCTCTCCTCCTTGTTTGAAGTGTCCTCACAATCCCCCTTCATGAGTCTGAAAACTCAAATAAATCCTCAATTTCATGGCAACATACCAGAAATTTGACCCCATATGTCCTCAAGGTAAGAAAAATACATTTCTTATTTAAAGTCAACACAGAAACGCAGACAGAAACAACATTAATCAGACCAAATGCAGCCATTCGGAGAAATAAAAACATGTTTTTACTCAATTTATTTGTCTGTAGGTTTTATTCAGAGTTTTATGAAGCATGAAAAACAACTTTATAGAAGTAAAAACTCCTCCATCATCAGGGCTACATGTTTTTAAGCTAAAGCCCCAGAGCATATTCATAAGCATATAACAGTCTTATTTTCCTCCCACATTTTCAGAGATTTAATCAAATGGAATAAGTTAAAGGATCAAACCTGCTCGCCTTGTTTTAGGTGATGCATTCAAGAGCAGAGACTGAATTATGAGGGCCTTTCATAGCCTAACAGGAAATATCCCTTTTTCTCTCAATACTAACTTGAATGATACAATAAAAAAGGTTTTAAGACCCTTATTTGTTTAATTATGTTGAAAATAACTAAAATGGCTGACAAGATCTTCTTAAAATAAAGTGAAACAAAACAGTAATTTCCAGTTAATGTTAAATAACAGAAACAAAATTTAGATTTTCTTTTGTTGGAAGATTTTAGTTTTTTAAGCTAATTCAGTGCGTTGGAACTCTTTTTTTGCCCGTTAATTTCCATTATTTTGCATTATTTTCTACCCGAGATAACCTGAGACCAAGCCAAAATCTCAATCTATATTCACATCTGCAACAGCCGTTCAAGAACCTTTTGAAAATTAATATCATATTCATCATAGACTGATTCTTATTAAAGCAACAAGAACACACCTGTATTATGATGATGAGCCGTGATAATTTAACTGTTTGTCAGCAGCTGGGATAATGAATTCATATTATCATAGAATCAAGTTTATTATATAAAAGGGGACAAAATGTTGATGGCCAACTTTTGCAGCCAAAGTATCAGCTGTAAATACAGTATGGGGTAATGTTCATATTCATCAATATGCGACCAATGATCACATGTAATACAGTATGGCATTTTGGTTTGATTTAATGTGCAATATTGATGCTGCTGCAAACCTCTTAATAATATTAAG
Organism: Scarus forsteni; assembly: GCA_036419115.1. Classification (NCBI taxonomy): domain Eukaryota; kingdom Metazoa; phylum Chordata; class Actinopteri; order Labriformes; family Labridae; genus Scarus; species Scarus forsteni. The sequence continues at coordinate 828,518 of JAZDUH010000259.1, forward strand.
TGCTTACATTAACTCTTTCACGGTGTTTTGGAATACATTTTATAACCTTTAGGTTGCAACTACCGGGTGGAAAATTCCAAAACCTATGTCTCAAATTTCATAAAAATATCTTATTGGCATATGTAGATATTGCATCATAATTCCAAACCAGCCAATGAAGGGTAAACTGGGTATCATGGATCCAGATTTCACATATTTTTGTGTTTATTTTAAATTTTGATGTAAGTCAAGGGTAAACAGTTTGATTACAGCAAAAATATGTATACTTCAGACTTTGTTTTATCTTTTATTAACTATTCATAAATGTTTGTCAAAGACGTGTTTGTAGATCCTCATCAAGTTCCACTAAATTTCTACTTTAATGGGCAGATGTGTCACGTTAACCCTTAAACTACCAGCTCACCTGTTTGGCAGAGGTCATTATTAAACTCAGGGATATTTAATTTAAAAACAAACAAATTAACATATTTTCATGGTGTAGGATTTAAAGGTTTTGAAAGCCAACAGCTGATTCTACTTTATATGGTAACATAAAAATTCACAAATATTTGTGCCAAAATCAATTAAAAAGCAGAAATGTCTAAAAAAAAATGCAAAAATAACTTCATATCATATCAGTAAATGCTTATGTCAAGTGTTTCAAACAATAATAATGGCAATAATAATTAAAACTTTTTAAAACTTTGAATCCCACACAAAAATATCAGTTATTTTGGTTTGTTTGCATTTTTGTCTGTACCATAAAACATCGACAGGAACAAACAATTTGGTTTTACGTCTTTTAACACATTAAATATTCCTGAATATAGCAACTACCAAACAATTGAGCTGCAAGTTAAAGGGTTAAAAATAACATAAAAACATGACTTTTAACTTGTTGAAAGTAAAATTAATATTATTAAAAATATATGTCTTTGAGATTTAATAATTAAAGCATGAAAGGGTTAAAAACTTCAGTTCATTAGCGGCTATGATGTTGTGTTATTAGGGTCATATTAAATGTTCGAGGCACGCCAACAGTCGACTTTCATGAAGACAGAATCTGGAGAAAATCTGGAGAAGTCTCTGCACATAAGCCGCAAAGCCAAAACTCATTTGTTAAAGAAGCTTACGGAGTGTTGGTAAAAGGAAAGGTGATGTCACAGAGTGGTAAACTCTGCCCCTGTCCCAGCTTTTTCATCATCAACTCAAAAATTACTAATATATTGAGAGAAAGACAACAGTACATTAACTTTGTAACTTATTCATCACATCAAATAGTTAAACTAATGTTAGATTCATGGAAGACTTGGGAGAAACTGCCCCCAGAAGTTTTCAAAAATGTCCAACATGAGTCACTTCTTCTATTGAATGCTTTGCTGCAGAGACAGATGCACCTGCATGCTGCTGATTGCTTTTCCCTGTGATTCATTTTTGGCTTCTTCATTTTGTCAGACTCTGATGTGAAGCCAGAGCGAAGAGGGAGGAATTGATGAGGGAATCTTTTAGCAAAAAATCCAATGATAGCAAATCTTTGAGGTAGGGCTGGGCAGTTTGGCCTAAAAATAAATGATGATTGATTTTCCCTCTCATTAAAAAAATCTCTAAGTGACACAAAAATGACATGAACAGGAATCAGCCTGACGAAGGCGCTTCCCTGCCGTTTGTTTGGAGAGTTTTCATCTCCGTTTGCGTTTCCTCCTCAGGTTTATCAGATGTTTTTTTGGAGCCTTCGGGCCATTTTTTGCCTTTCTGATCTCAGCTCAAAGTAACAGGACGTTCAGATCATGAGCCACGTTTAGTGTCGTAAGATAATCACCTCCTGACCCACAGGCCGCCGTATGAGCTGTGATTATGTAACCTGTTCTTCAGTGTTTCTGTGACTTTCCTGCTCTTCTCTGTGTTGACCTTCAGCAGCTGATCGACCCTGAGATCTCTCTAAAGTCAAACAGAGAGAGTCAGAGCTCCGTGTAAATACACCTCAGATTACTGATATTCAAAGTCTGTGTGAGTGCTGATGTCTGTGTGGAGCCAGTTTGGTGTTTGGAGATTATTGATTGGTCACTTTTGAAAGCCATGAGGTGCTGCACTCAGACTAGGGCTGCCACCATTAGTCCACGAGTCGTGACTAAGTCGACGATCAAAATGGTCGATGACTAATTCAATAGTCTACGTGTCGTTTTGTTTTAAGCATGGTTTGCTCTCAAAAACCTTCTGCTGTCCTTTCTGCCTTTCTGTCCTTGACACATGCGCTGTAGAGTTAATCTGGGTCAGCTGTGATGTCACCAGAGGAGGTTTTCCTGGACAACATCATGGCTGACCAACAACAGAGCTTGAAAGTTTGGGAGCATTTTACAAAAACAAAAGAGAAGAATGTGCAAAATCTGCAAGGCTGAACTTTCCTTCCATGGCAGAACGTCATGGCTGATTCAGTTTCTGATGAAGGACAGTTGTCTCAATAAGCTAATTGACTAGTTAGCTGCTAACATTAGCGTCAACAGTCTGGTGATCAGACGTCCCTGATTTCCGGGCACAGTCCCTGTTTTGGATGACCTGTCCCCGGTTAAAGCTGTCCATGAAAATGTGCCTGATTTCAGTGTTTTACTATTGAGAATCCACTAGAACAAAGGTTATTACTACAGCTGCGTAGGAAGCAGAAAGCGTGAGGGAGCAGGCTGAGCACAGACTAAGACAACAGTTATTGTGTTGCCAAGTCGGCTCATTAAAGTGACTTTGGACTTGCTCTTCTACTTGTGTGAATCCAGCATGGTAATCACCCAGCTGCCACTACAAAGCAGTAGGAGTGGGAAAAAATCGATTGACATAAGTAGCAGAACTTCTGTTTGACAATTTTTTTAATTATTATGTTTTGTTCAAAAATCCTTTTTTTTTTTTTCAAATCTAAGTACTTCATTTTAGTCTGTGTTAATAAACCACTTTTAAATGCAGTCCAGTCTTTTGAAGAGAGAGTATAAACAGCTGGTTAAAATATATTGCTGATTAAACTGTAAAAACAGACTCACATGTGATGTGTATTTTTCCTGATGTAGTCTGTAGACATCATCATTGTTCATCTTTTTCACTGGTGTTAAAAAAGCTAACTAAAGATTGCAAAAATCGGCAATATCGTAGAATTGAATGTAAATCGAATCAGCACCTAAAAAATCAAATCACGATAAAGGCGCATTGTCCCAGCCCTACAAAGCAGACATGAGTGTGGTTGGTAGTTTGTACTTTCCTCATCCTGATTTCTAGTTATCACGCCCGCAGGAATCAACCTGGCACCCCCCCAAATAGGCCTGTCATGATAACAAATTTTGCTGGACGATAGTAGTCCAAAAAATTATTGCCGATAAATGATATTATTGTCAGTGTTATTTTTTTTAGTAATGTAATTATAATATATGTCATAATAAGTAAGTACTCCATATCAAAAGAGATAAGCTTAAATTAAGAGTATTTAACTGTAATTGGAAGGTCAAGAACTTGAAAAATAAAAAAATAAACAAACAATATAATAAATTTAACAAACAAAAAAAGAGAAAAAAAACAATTATAATGAAATGGACTCTCTTTTGGGAAAAAACTGCATGTAAATAAAAATTATTATTATTACACTAATCAAAAACGATAAAAATCAACCCTGACCCGACCCTAAAAGCTGCCAAATCCGCTATAGAACCAGTGCACCCCAGCGTTGAGAAAGACGGGCAGAGTGAGCCATCTTCTCATTCAGCTTCTTTGGTAGAAAGAGAGGAGGAAAACAAACACGCATGCAGGTGTCAACTTATCGAGGCCGGCAAACTTACCGAGGACGTTTTTATTTTCACGCATGTACAACTATGCAGGAGTCACAGTTGCCAGGTCTGCTCATTATCAGTGATTTGGGCCACCAGCTGCATGCTGGTGCACTGCAGTTCATGATGATGTGACAAAAGTAGTCGTTGACTAGCAGAGTATCAAATCAGTCGTTTGTGACAGCCCTACTCCAGATTGACCTTGTCTGAGCCTTTGCAGGTTTTGTGGGATTAAAAATGTTCTCATTACACTGCAGATCAGATCATGAAGGTGGTGTTTGGGTTTAGAGTCACAGTGAAATGAGATCTTCCAGATCGTCTTGCTCTTGATTTTGTATGTTTATTTCAAACATACAACAAAAGGCAAAACGGACAGACAGGAAAGGACCCAAAAAGGTTGAGAACCACTGCTTTAAGCCATGGAGAAAGAAGACCTGTATAGACTGACTCTCCTGATCGCTGTTCATCCTCTGAAAGTCTTCATGTGTGCAGCCTGATGAACGGAGATCAGAGGTTGAGCTTCAGAGGAAGGTGATGCAGCTGATTTTGTTTCCTCTGATTGGCTGCTTCCTCCTGTAATGGCGTGTTCGTGGCCCTCGTTTGACAGCGAGGACACAGCGTTTAGCGGTGCAGACTCAGGCTGTAGAAGCTGATAATGAACCAGTGCTGAGGTTAATCTAATCTGGACGTGTTCTGGTTGGACTAAGAGATGGGAGAGAGGCAGCAGAGGAGCCTGGGAGTGGATTTATGAAAACATGAATGATGCATGAGCGTGTGAATCTTTTATGAAGCTGAATGGTCATGAAGAGTGTACAGCAAGATCGACTGATAGTAAAAATGTTTTTCCGTCGGTGCTTCACACAAACATCTCCTGAGATTAAGGGCTGTTTAAGACGAGACAGGAGAAGTCTGTGGGATTGACATCAACAGTGAAGACTTGAAAGAGGGAATATCAGCTGTTCGTAAAAATAAAACTAAGGAGAATCCAGAATAGGGCCGTCACTTCTCCCAAAAATCATAGTCTGTAAAACGTTTTGAGTTAGGGGTCAAAAGTGGGTCGCAGACCCTTTTCCAGTGGTTTACAAGCCTCTGCATGGGCAAAAAAAGTTAGGAGAAAAATCCTGTGCTTTTATTTTGAAGGGGAATATTGACGCAGGGAGTGGCACTATTCACTTTCCTCTACAGTAGGAGTGTAAATCACCAGTTTCATGACCATACGATACGATATCCATTCTTTGGACAATGATATATTGCCGATGTCACAAAGTCTGCCACGATTCGATTCAATTCGATTCAGTTCAGGGGCCTTATGTCGATTTAAGACGATATGTCCTGACTAAACACAATCAGCTACATTTCACCTAAAGCAAGAAAGAAATCCCAAGAAATTCTGATAGCTTTATTACTGAAATGTGAAACAATCTGTGGACCTTTAGGTATGAAAGTTTGGAGAGAATAATAACCATCTGTTTGATCAAATTATGTTTTGAAAAAAAATTGGGTTCATTAGTAGTCAGGAGCTTTTTTGCCATCAAAATCACCTTAAAGGTCATATTGTTACATTGTGAGGAAATTATTGAATTATTATTTTATTTTTATCATCATTGACCTCCTACATTTGACCATCCTCTGTCAAACTAAAAAAATGTGCAACTTTGATTTTAATTAAATCCAAACATTTCTCTTGTTCTCCATAGAAATATTAACTACCTCAGCACTGATGATTTTGTTTTACTGTGATGTCTGGTAACCATAGGAAAGATTTTGTATGATAGTGTGATCAGACTTTGCTTCACTGTTTAATCAGGGCTCCAGACTAACTTTTTGCATTTGTTGCAACAGTGCACCTTGTATATTTTTTTAAGGTGCATCAGCACAAAAATTAGGTGCACCCAAATTTTTCATTGTGACACCTTTCACGCTATGAGGTCACCATTTTTTCTCCACAACTATTGTATAACGTAATTGATTTTTAAACAAGAGTAAGCTGTAAAGAATAAGTGTTTACTCGAAGCAAAATTTAAAAAGCATTTAAAGTGCTTCACTGAATAAAATTGACAATTTCTAACTCAAACATGGGTGGTACAGTGGCGCAGCTGGTAGAGCACGTGCCTCACAGCAAAAAGGTTCCTGGTTCGCTTCCCGGGTCGGGAGGGCCTGTCTGTGTGAAGTTTGCATGTTCTTCCTGTGCATGTGTGGGTTCCCTCTGGGCACTCCAGCTTCCTCCCACAGTCCAAAAACATGCTCCTTAGGTCAATTGGTAGCTCTAAATTGCCCTTAGGTATGAGTGTGAGTGTGAATGGTCATCCGTCTCTCTATGTGGCCCTGCGATCCGATCAGGGTGTACCCCGCCCCTCGCCCGATGATAGCTGGGATAGGCTCCAGCCCCTGCAACCCCTAAAGGGATAGCCCGGTATAGAAAATGAATGAATGAATGAAAACTAAAACATTAAGCAGAATAAAACATTTCCAAATAAAAGTGCTTATAGTCCTTTCATGAACTGAAATTTACAATTTCAAACTCAAACATCTCAAGTTAAATTAAATATTTCAAAATAAAGCAGGTGCTTTGTCTTGTCCTTTTTCTGCAGATTTTTCTGCTACCTCAGTTACTTTGTCAAGTTAAATTTGTAAAAGTGCAGATTTTACAAAACTCTCTGATCAAAATTTAATCTACTTAAATAACAAATACAAGCCTATAAAAGTGCTTGTGCAAACCCTACATGGCCGACCATCATGAAAATTGTAATTTTTTTCAAAAATTGCAACTACTTACAATTGGACTAAGGCAAGAAAAAATCTTGCTTTTTAATTTTTTAAATCTTCCACAGAAAATAATTCGATTTAATCCATTTTTTGCCCCGCTTACGGTGTACATTTTAGGACATCCTCAGTCTCAGGAAAACCTCTGTCATTTCTCAGACCAAACGGCATCAGACCGAACGGCATCAGAACTTCCTCCCTCAGACCAAATGGACTCAGACCAAATGGCCTCAGACCAAACGGACTCAGACCAAACGGACTCAGACCAAATGGCATCAGACCAAACGGACTCAGACCAAACGGCCTCAGACCAAACGGACTCAGACCAAACGGCATCAGAAAAACCTCTCAGATTATACGGCCTCAGGCTTCAAAATAAAAGTCATCACACAAAACGGCATCAATTTAATCTGCCTCAACCAAAACGACGTCAGATAAAATGGCCTCAGAAAGAAAACTGTCAGACAAAATACTGGAAAAACGGACTCAAATGAAAAAAAAAAGCGTCAGGTCGTAGCAATATCATAATAATAACATCAATATGTTTAATTCTTTTAAACAGCATTCAGCTAAAAGTCGGCCACTAGCAAACTTTCCGTTTTCAAAATAAAAGCTTTGTTGATTGTCTCCTTTTAGTTCTTTAACACTTTTGTAAATTGGGCTCTTGTTTTGGAGCCGACCGGAAGTTTCTTCGATAGCATAATGTCGGGCATAACCGAATGTCCGAAATGTCGAAATGAAATTTGTATCTGTGCGTTTTCTGGCTCAAATGACCACATTTTGGTATTCTACGTGGTGACTTTCTCACCTAAAATGCTCTTTGAACTTTCATATGTGGCAAATCAACAGAGATATTTGATAGCCTGGTGTGCTTCTGATTTTTTTGTCGTCTGAGGTTTGAAATGCATCATGGGAAACTTAGCAGTGTGCTACAGTGTCAACGTTAGCACTCTAATCATACTTATATGTGGTATAAAGTTTATTTATTTGAGTCCATTTTTCCAGTATTTTGTCTGATGGCTTTCTTTCTGAGGCCGTTTTATCTGACGTCGTTTTGGTTGAGGCCGTTTAATTTGACGCCGTTTTGTCTGATGACTTTTATTTTGAAGCCTGAGTCCGTTTGGTCTGAGTCCGTTTGGTCTGAGTCCGTTTGGTCTGAGTCCGTTTGGTCTGAGTCCGTTTGGTCTGAGTCCGTTTGGTCTGAGTCCGTTTGGTCTGAGTCCGTTTGGTCTGATGCCGTTTGGTCTGAGTCCGTTTGGTCTGAGTCCGTTTGGTCTGATGCCGTTTGGTCTGAGTCCGTTTGGTCTGAGTCCGTTTGGTCTGATGCCGTTTGGTCTGAGGGAGGAAGTTCTGATGCCGTTCGGTCTGATGCCGTTTGGTCTGAGGGAGGAAGTTCTGATGCCGTTTGGTCTGATGCCGTTTGGTCTGAGGGAGGAAGTTCTGATGTCGTTCGGTCTGATGCCGTTTGGTCTGAGGCCGTTTTGTCTGAGAAATGACAGAGGTTTTCCTGAGACTGAGGATGTCCTAAAATGTACACCGTACCAGCTCTACCTGTCAGTATTTCACTTCTTTGCAACAGATCTGATCAACTTTTCATCCATGACTTCCTTCATTGCTTTCTCCATCTCAGCAAGAAATGTTGAGCCCCAGTTGGTTTTCCTCTTTTTCACTCTTAGCATGATTTCTTCTGTTTAACATTTGATCAGAGAAGTCAGTTTGTTAACATAACATTAAGTAGTATTTATGATTCAGTACATTATTACAACTTTCTAATTTTTGGAGGGATAAAGGGAACCAATGGCTCAATTACTCCACTACATGTGGCTCACTTTGCCCCATAGCTAAAATTTTTTAAAAAGTGTTGCTTGCTATTCAGGCTAATCTTCAGCCAAATGAGTCACACAGCTTTATACATTGGTAAATGTAAATATTTGTATAATGCACCATTTTAGACCTGGATAAATTGGATTTGATACAAAGCTCAATATACCTGACGTGCGATAATTTACTTTGACACTCCAAAAAGAGTTTTTTTGTGTTAAAAAGTACCAACCGCTTATGCCAGGTGCTCCTCTTCAACAGAGGCAGGGAGAAGTGATAAAGGCTTTCTAGATTTAGGGTCACATGACAAGAGTTGTTTCCCAGAAAAAGGGGGTGGGACAACTTACCCACTCTCCCCTATTAGCTGGCTGATCCATTTTGGTTTTTGTAGCTTGTAAAAAGCGACATCGCTAACTGCTGCTGATCACGAGCTCTTCCTCAGGCTGCCTCGCCGTCAGCCTTCCTGTTTGCTCTGAGCTGTTTCCACTGAAGCATGTCCGAGGTGTCAGCGTCTCCCACAACCGGCCGCTTGTTCGTCTTCATAACCCTGACAGATGGAACACCTCTGACCTCTTTCCAGGAAAACAGAAGCATAAACAGAGATGCTAACATGGCGGCTAATGACCTTTCCCTCTCCCCTCCAGGCTCAGGGATGCTTGTAAAAAGCAGACGTGCCTGAAAAGCTCCTCTGTTCCTCACACAGTCACCCTGTGGTTCCTCGGCTCAATTTCACGGCTCATTCTTCGGCCTGATGTGGGAAATCAGCAGATTACAAATCAAAGCAGGAAGCAACACATTAATGCTTTATTTAGTCAGTGATATATGGCTTAATAAAGAGCAAAACTAGCTGTGGGTTTCCCTTCAGGGAAGTCCCACACAAAGTTCAGAAGCAGATGAGGTCTTACGTAAGGAGCTCCATATTCATGTCCACATTTGAATATTCATCCTTTATCCCAGAGCAGAGGATCTCCAAGAGTTTGTGAGGAGAAAAGCTGCTTGAGTTATAAACAAGATGGAATTTGATTTCTTGAACTTTAGTTATTTCTAATATAAAGAGAGAGAGGAAAGAATAAAGTGTAGTTGCCAGTGTTTTGAGTAATGCATTACAAAAGTAATGTGATTACTGTAATGCATTCCTTTTTACTGTAACGTAGAAATGTAAGGCATTCCAAATACAAAAATAAATAATATTTTACTTGGTACAAATGTCAGTAAGTAATTTAAAGATGCTATGAAGAGTTTCTAAGTAATTACAAAGTCTCACTTTTAGATATATGCCTGATGGAAATACACACTTTAAGATGAGTATAATGTCATCTAAGTAGGTTATCTATAAAAGCTATTCCTTAGCTTCGTGGTCGGGTCGGACAGGGCTGGACTGGCCTGGATACTCAACTTCAGGAACAAGACGATTAAAACTAGAGCAAATTTATATTATTCAGACACGTCTTAGAGCACCGGGCTGTAAGTAGCCATATATAGCCGGCTACAAAACTATGATACTAAGTTTTCCAAAAGCTGCTTGTTGTCACACATCAAAAACTACCGCTACATACCTTGGGTGACGTCTTTTGGTGCATTCCAGTTGTAGTCAGAAGTCAGAATTTCTGAGTTCCGAGTAGGAAACTGCAACTGGAACGTCCCCCTAAGTCAGAATTTTCTACTAGGAACTCAGTGAAACCTCGCCACCCCCGAGTTGACAATCAAAGATGGATGCCCCCAGTATGAACAGTTATTTAGCTCCTGTAATAATCCATTTATTTACACTTCTGACTGGGGTGTGTCACTCTAGATCAGCTGTATACATAGTATTGTTAGTACAGTGGCCGACAAGGGCATACGCGCTGCAAACAAAAAAACACGACATAAATGGCCAAAACGCAATACAAACGATCAAAACGCTGCAAACACAGCAATGATGCAAACCCCAAACACACACAACAGAGAAATGTTGCACCAAAAAAACACAATGCATTCACAGAAACGCTGCAAAAGCAAAAACATACAAACCGACAAAACAAATGCAGGATAGAGACGCTGCAAATTCACGGAAGGTCGCCAGGCCACTAGGGGGAGCTGACCATAGACATTATATACGTAGCCGCCTCTGGCCGCCATCTTGGATGGGTCTCACATGCGGCCCCAGTGAGTTTATTATCCTGAGAAAGGTGTATTATGCCCAACTATTATGAGCATAAATCAGCATATTTTTACCCGATTTTCACACAGATAAGTTTGTTACAAAGGACGGAGATGTACTTATAATAAAGGACGCTGTCACACATTAAAATTCAAATTAAAATACTTTTATTATGCTCTTTTTTGTCGTGCAATGAGACAGGACAGTGAGACGGACAGACAAAACGTATGAGCAACAATGTTTTTGTAGTCATATATATGTGTGTATGTGTGTGTGTGTGTGTGTGTGTAATCACAATGCTGACTTCACACATTTTGTAATATAATCATGATAAAAATATTTCTAATAATAATTATTATTATTGTTATTATTTTAATTGTACTAAAATTAATAACGATAGCAACATCAGCCATAATAATAATAAAAATAAACTAAACTACAGTCTGGATGTTTACGAAAAAACAAAGATTTAAAAATAGATAACTAGAACAACAGTAATATTAATAGTTTGTTATATAAGGGAGAAAAGTCATTTAACACTAGCAGCTGCAGTATAATGATAGTCATTGTAAAGGTAATACATAAATACTGTATATCATAGTAAATGCAATAAAAAGAAAGTGAAAAAGAATAATAAAATTAAACATAGTGTGGAGTATTTAAAAGAGGAGGAACAACATCATTAGCAGCAGGTGATGATGTAGGGGCAGGGAGGGGAACTTGTCATTATGGTTGTGTGGAGAGAAACTGTAAAGGGGCAATAAATAAAATACAGTAAAATATGGATAGAATGATGTAAAGGAATGAAGAATAGATAAATGAAAAGGAGAAGAAGTGAGTACGTAGATGATGAAATATGAAAATAATTACAAAAAGAAGAGGATCAAGAAAATAAATGAGTAAGTCTGATGAATAAGAAATAATGGTAATAGTAGTAACAAGAACAGTAATATTATTTTTATTATTTTTTTCATATTTTTGTTTTTGTGTACTGTGAGAATATTCAATGCAACTATTTCAGGCACAGGCTCATGTACGTGTGCTCACACACACAAACCAGACAGCTTATAGAAATCATGTTGACATGTGTATTAAACTTTAAATACGTTTTTACTCTGCTGTGTTGGAATAAAACTAAATAAAGTCATCTGCTTTCCATATTGCGCCGTTTACTGTCACTTTATGCTGCACAAAATACAAGCATAAATGCGTTCACTCCACAAGTTTCTGGTGCTAGACCAGAGTGAAGAGACCCCTCCAATATGGCGGCAACGCTGGAATACGCTCCAGACCGTAATGAAGCGTCTAGGTATATAATGTCTATGGTCAGCTCTTCCTAGTGGCCTGCCGACCTTCCGTGAATTTGCAGTGTCTCGCTCTTGCAGTTGTTTTGGGGTTTGTATGCAGCATTTCCCTTTTGCATTTGTTTTGTCGGTTTGTATGTTTTTGCTTTTGCAGCGTTTCTGTGAATGCATCATGTTTTTTTGGTGCAGCATTTCTCTGTTGCATTTGTTTTATGTGTTGGTGTGTTTTTGGGTCTGCATTATTCCTGTGTTTGCAGCGTTTTGATTGTTTGTATTGCGTTTTGGCCGTTTATGTCATGTTTTTTTGTTTGCAGCGCGTATGCCCTTGTCGGCCACTGCATGTTACTTATATTTACAAAAATGCTGCCATAGTGATAATCACATTCTTCATGTGATATTTGTGAACGACAACGCAGGGCGTGCTAACAACAGCTAACAACAGCCTGGTAGATCGGCATGTTTTTTTCAGACTTCAACTGGAACGCCAATAAGTCGGAGATGATGTCACTCCCAGTTCCGAGGTTACTGGAACGCAGCATTACGGCAGTCGCCACGCGTGCTCATGGGTTGCAGAGTCTTTATGTCTTGTTCCCAAAGTTGAGTATCCAGGCCAGTCCAGCCCTGTCCGACCAGACCACGAAGCTAAGGAATAGCCTTTATAGATAACCTATTTTGATGCTATAAAACTCATCCTTAAGTGTGTATTTCTATCAGGCATATATCTAAAAGTGAGACTTTTTTGTAATTACTTAGAAACTCCTCACAGTCCCTTTAAAATTTTATTTTTTTCAGATGTAAATGCTTCAGTTTAGTCTGTGTTTATAAGCCTCTTTTACATGCAGTCCAGGCTTTTGAAGAGAGAGTATAAACAGCTGGTTAAAATATATTGCTGAATAAATCCTAAAAACAGACTCACATGTGACGTGTACTTTTCCTGATATAGTCTGTAGGCATCATCATTGTTCATCTTTTTCACTGGGGTTAAAAAAGCTAAGTAAAGACTGAAAAATCGGCAATATCGTAGAATCACAGAATCAGCATCTAAAAAATTGTAAAAAATCAAATCGGGAGACAAGCGCATTGTCCCAGCCCTAACAATCAGTCAGGTGGCTTAAAGAGAAAGTCTGAATCTTTTGTCTGGATCATTTTTTTAGTAGTCAAACATTTTTAATCAGTTTTTCTGCTTCTGTTATGTTCTCCTCACCTGCAGCAGACGATGACAGGAGTGTTTTCATGTCCTTTTTTTCTTCTTGTATCATTTATCATCTGCAGGAATGCTCCTGCGATGTGTGTCTCCTGCACACGTGTGTGCTGCCGTGTCGCTGCATTTGCACGGGTTCACTCCGTATGTCGGGGGAAGCCTGCCAGTATGTGTGAGAGAGACGGGGAGCACGTGGGTGGGCGTGAACAGTCTCCGTGGAGATGTTAACCTGCCTGCCATCCATTGGCTGATGGATGCAGAGGGGGGAGGGGCTGGAGGGTCCGTGGAGATGAGGATGAGGAGGCAGAGGCATGTGGGGGGGGGGGGGGTACAGTAGGAACAGTGAGGAAGATGGAGAGAGAGGAGGATGAGGGAACACCACAGATATGAAGACATATTTCTAAAGAATAACCAGGGCATATGCACCAATATCAAAGTGAGAAAAGAACATTTGTTAAACATTTAACTTGATACAGATTAGGGCTGTCACTTTATATTAGATATTTGAATAACCGATCCAATATGGGGATAAATATCCGTCACCAAATAGTAAATAAATATTCAAATGTATAATATTGAGTGTAGCCCATTAGGGCGCAAGCTTGACCCTCAGACACATCCGCTGCTCTCTTGACCTCAGTAAACAAAGAGTTTCCACTCCGAGCGGACATTAACAGCACCGAATCATCTGAGGAGAGCTGTACATGAGTAGTTTTGGTTCTACACCGTTGATGGCAAACTTAAAATTAAAGACCAGGCTGTATGTTCTGCAGTGTGTAACGTGTTACTTTGTGACAAAACTACTTTTTCGGGTAAAAAGTAAAGTAACGTGCTACTGCTGAAAATTAGGTTACGAAACGTAGTTCCTTTTTTAATGCAGTGCGACGTTACCTTTCCCCCGGACAGATCTGACACTGAAGCTGCCTCCTCAGCTGCTTGCACAGACACGAGCAGCATTGCCAAGTCTGCTCATTATAAGCGTCTAAGGGCCACAAATCGGGTTGTGGTTTTTGGGTTTGTTTCTAGATGTGAGGTTGCTTCTTGGGGCTCTTAAGTCTGTGTGAATCCCCCTGATTATCTTCCAGCTCCAAACATAAAGGAAAGCACGACTGCGGTAGGCAGTTTGTCCACTTCCTTGTTTCCTGGTTATATGCACGCCCCCAAACACACTCACGCACATGGAGCATGCTCCAGAGCCAAAGTTGCCAGGTCTGCTTGTTATAAGCGACATTCTTTTCTTGAACAGATACTTAGCACTGTGATATTGAAATGTAATGTAGACGAAAATTAACACACTTTGTGTAGATTTCTCTTTTTAAAAAGTAGTATATCACATTAGAAAAGGAAATAGCTGGAGGTTGCTTATTTTGGGTTTGTTTTTATCAACCTGGTTTCTTATTTCAGAAGCAAAATGTGGAAACACTGGACAGGAGCTCTGTTTCCAGCATTTTGTGACATTTTGCAAAATAAAGAGCACAAAAAACTGTTATGTTCTTTGTAGTAGAACTTTTTGTAGACCTTGCTATAAAAGGATGGGGGGGGGGGGGGGATAATTGATTATCTTCGATTATTTGGGTGCATGTCCGAAAACTGTTCGACTTTGATTTTTAGGAAAAGTGACAGCCTTAATACAGATGGATGTTTTAACCCTTTCACTGCCAGCTCAACTGTTTGGCAGAGGTAATCATTAAATTCATGGTTATTTAATATTTTAAGGAACAGTGCAAAACAAATCAGTGTTTGGTTCCATTAACACTTAAGGTAAAAGCACAAACATACCAGAATACATTTTTGGTGTGAGATTGACAGGTTTTAAAGGCCAGTTGTTGCTTGTGTTTGATGACATAATAACACACAAACATCTTCTACAAAATCAAAATGAAAAGGCAGAAATGTTGGAAACAATGCAAAACTAACTTGAAATGGATGACACTGAATTTGATAAGCACAAAAATGATTTTTGATGAATAACGCACCATATTTGTACATATATACAGTTGCATGAAAGGTGTTTGCACTCTTTGGGATTACTTGGATTTCTGCTTAAATTGGTCATAAATATGTTCTGATCTTCCTCTAAGTCACATCACTAGACAAACACAGTCTGCTTAAACTAATACCACACAGAAAATTATAAGTTTTTATGTTCTTATTTGACACAATATGTAAACAGTCACAGTGCAGGATGGAAAAAGTATGTGAACCTTTGGATTTAACAACTGGTTGACCTTCCTTTGGCAGCAATAACCTCAACCAAACGTTACCAAATCGAATGAGCACCTAAAATAGTCGTTAAAAAATCAAATCAGGAGAAGAATCGTCCCAGCCCTAATAGTTACGCACAACAGTGAGTCAGGGACGAGTTGGCTGGCAAGGCAAAATCCGTAAAGAACCAGCAACAGAATTGCCATATCTTTTTAAATAAAGCTGAACAACACAAAGTAATCTAAAAAAGAATGGGGAGAAAATCAAATCAAATTCAAAGTACTTCCTAAAAACTAAAGAGGGGAGAAAAAAGTGGGAGTGGTGCAGGGGTGGGACTTATTTTACCACGAGTGGGATAGGAAAGGAATTATTTTTTTACTCTGATCCAGGATTGTGACGAGCCTTGCAGAGCAGACAGACGTGCCTGATTCTGAAATCCTGCAGGTCCGTCTTGCCAGCCTCCGTTGTCCAACGAATTCACTCGGCTGAATTCTTAGTGGCCCAATCAGAGAAGAAAGGCGGGAGCTGCAGAATGCGGACGTGACAACAACCGGAAGTTGAGAATGGACATGCCGATTAGCCTATTGTCCTCATGGTTACTCTGTGAAACTTGGCGAAATCTGCCCTCCTCAGACTTGTAGGGATTGTCTTTGACGAGGTTCATGTCACATGTAAGCAGTGGTGTAAAGGAACTAAGTAATAGTACTTAGTTACAGTACTTAAGTATGTTTTGGGAGTATCTATACTTTACTTGAGTTTATATGTTTTTTGCAACTTTTACTTTTACTTCACTACATTAAAAATTAAAAAATGATACTTTTACTTCGTTACATTTAAATTGTCAACTTAGTTACTCGCTACATAATAAAATGTGAATATAAATTACACTTATTTTCACATTTTATTTTGAAGAGGATCGTACGGACTGTTTGTGCTCTTGCACGAAGCTGAACACACCTCTGCCTGCCTCTGCAGCCTGTGAACGACTGTTTGGCATTGCAGGACTTGTATTCAGCCCCCGAAGAGCAAGACTGAACTCATGTAATTTTGAAAATCAACTTCTGCTAAAGATGAACCGCAAGTTTGTGGACTTTACATAAGGGAGGAATAGAGAGAGGGAGTAAGAGGTGAAGGGAGCTGAGGGAGGGAGGAAGAGTTAAACTTAATAAAGTTTGGGAGAGCAACAACTATTTGTACCTGTTCTCTTTGTTTGTACTTTTACTTTTAATACTTAAGTACATTTAATAGTAGTTACTTTAAGACTTTTACTTAAGTGATTTTTTAATGAGTGACTTTCACTTTTAGTTGAGTATATTCTATATAAGATATCTTTACTTTTACTCAAGTATGAGTTTCAAGGACTTTTTACACCACTGCATGTAAGTGTTAAATGAATCATCTGTGTGGTACAATTTAGTGTAAGACGATAGTATAAGGCCGTTAGCTGTTAGAGTAGAATAGAATAGAATAGAATAGAATAGAATAGAATAGAATAGACACACTTTATTAATCCCTTGCAGGAAATTCAATTCTTTACACTCTGTTGTTAAACATGCTTTTACATACACAGGTTTGAAGTATACATGCACATGCACAAACATGTCCTATGATCGTGCACTAATGGAGAGATGTCAGAGTGACGGCTTGCTGCCTCCTGAAGAAGTGCTTCTGAGCAGTTTTGGGGTTTAGTACCTTGCTCAAGGGCACTTCAGCAGTGCTCAGGAAGTCCGATGGCACCTCTCCAGCTACCAAACCAACTTCCAAGCATGGTTTGGTGGGGATTCCAACTGGCCCCTCTAAGTCCTTATGGAGTGAGCTACTGCCGCCCCTGTTAGCAGCTAAGTTAGCGGCTAATGGCTAACGGTCATTAACTGTTGTTAGCTGTTAGCGGCTAAGTTAACCGCTATGGCTAACGTCCATGAACTGTTGTTAACTGTTGGTAGCCATTAGCCGCTAACTTAGCTGCCATGTATGCCATTTATAGGAGGCAACCCTGCTTGGATTGGTCTGTGATGAATGTGACGAGCCAAACGATTGTCCAATCACAAGCTTGTGGTTTTTTTTAATGTGCTGCCCCTGAAAACAAGTTCAAAGGGCTCCTATCCAGATGGACTAGTGAAATATTTCTGTGGCAGATACATGGAGCTGTCCATCTGGCTTGTCAGGTTAGATTGTGACAGGACAAGACATTTTTCTGTGGGAGTGGGATGGAACAGGAGTGAAAATCCACTCCCCTGTCTCTTTTCTGGATCTGGTGGACCAGGATTGTATCTTTTGTAGGAGTTGTGACAAAGCCAGTGAGCTCTCTGAGAGCTTTTCAGTTAAATTCTTATTTTGATTCTGCCTCTTAAGAGTCTGTAATGTTTACGCTACATTGAGGCAAATCCATTTTTTGAAGTGTGATTGCTCTGATGTGCTTCAGGGTGAATCATGATATCTGAAATGGTGTTAAAGCAGCAGAAAATCAAATTAATCCTCATTTTACTGCTGCACGGTCACAGCGAGGTTCATGACAGAGAGAGGAGGAGGCAGAAACATGGGAGAGAGGGAGGGGAGCCAAAGACGAGGGGAGGGAATACCAGGGAGGGAGAGAGAGAGAGAGGGGCGAGCGTGCAGAGAGAGGCTGCATCATCAGTGACTCCACAGCAGAGGAGAGGCAGAGGAGGTCCTGCTGACATCAAACATCATCTCTGCTGCTGCTGCTGCTGTGTGAGGGTGTGTGTGCAGCAGGAGTCTGACACCTCCAGGTCTGACCGTGGAGCGTCAGCATCGCAGCTGCTGGGGAGCCGGCTTCCTCTCTGAACCGCTAGGAGGAGGAGGAGGAGGAGGAGGAGGTCTGGATGTTTCTGTGGCTGCGTGCCGGAGCAAGAGCAAGAGCGGAGTGCTTACCTCAGGATTTAGATCCGAGGAGGGGGGGCGGTCCATGCTGCAGCATCAGACACATGCACACATCTGGGGATGTTTGTATCCTGCATGGATCACGCACGGCTCGCCGCAGCGACCATGCTGATTCAAGAGGGAGGGGACGCTTCACCTTCTGAGCTGGAGTAACTTTCCGATTACCAGGGACTCAGATGACTGGATGACAGCTGTGCCACACTAGCCCCGCCCCCTTCCCTCCCTGCCCCTCCAGTCCAAAAATGAACTCTTCCTCCGATGCGAACCAAAGCGGTTCTCCTTCGTTCTGCCTCCTCGGCGCCATAGGTTACTCCCACAGCTTGGACACGTGCGTGCTGGAGGTGGTGGTCATCCTCTTCCTGACCGTGCTGATCATCACCGGTAACCTGGTGGTGATCTTCGTCTTCCACTGCGCCCCGCTGCTGCACCACCACACCACCAGCCACTTCATCCAGACCATGGCGTACGCCGACCTGCTGGTGGGCGTGAGCTGCCTCGTGCCCTCGCTCTCCCTCCTCCATTACCTCCGAGGCCTGAAGGAGGAGCTCACCTGTAAGGTGTTCGGCTACATGGTGTCCGTGCTGAAGAGCGTCTCCATGGCGTCCCTTGCGTGCATCAGCGTGGACCGCTACATCGCCATCACCCGGCCTCTCTCGCCACGCTGGTGCCGCCTGAGAGTCTGCATCGTCCTCATCTGGGTTTACTCCGCCCTGATCTTCCTGCCGTCCTTCTTCGGCTGGGGGA
Organism: Scarus forsteni; assembly: GCA_036419115.1. Taxonomy (NCBI): domain Eukaryota; kingdom Metazoa; phylum Chordata; class Actinopteri; order Labriformes; family Labridae; genus Scarus; species Scarus forsteni. The sequence continues at coordinate 847,370 of JAZDUH010000259.1, forward strand.
AGCCTGGTTACCATGGCGACATATTTAAATGGTGCGCCGACTCCTGGAGAACCGACCCGGGGTTTAGCACCTTTATCGTGGCGCTGCTTTACGCACCAGCGGCGCTCACCGTCTGCTTCACCTACGGGAGTATTTTCAGGATCTGCCGTCAACACACGAGGGAGATCACGCAGCGCCACGCTCGCTTCAGCTCGCAGCCCGACAGCCAGAAGAACGAGCGCTGCGAGGGACACCCCGACAAACGCTACGCCATGGTGCTGTTCCGCATCACCAGCGTCTTCTACGTGCTGTGGATGCCGTACATCCTCTACTTCCTCTTAGAGAGCGCGGGGCTCTACCACCACAAGGGGGCGTCCTTCCTCACCACGTGGTTAGCGATTAGCAACAGCTTCTGTAACTGCGTCATCTACAGCCTCTCCAACAGCGTCTTCCAGAAAGGCCTTGGCCGACTCTTCAGCCCGCTTGTCCCCTCCTGCCTCGGCTGCTCGGACACCAAAAAAGCTCCGCCTCCCGTCTGCCCGCGTCAGGACCCTCACGGCGTAGTTTGAGCTCCTGATTGGAAGGATTCGGTTTGGTTCTTTGGAGGTTATCCCCCCTCTGTGCGTGCCCTGCTCTGGGCTGCAGGGGCAGGTCTTTGAGATCCTGCAGCGAAATGTGCTGAGGAGCCGCCACTTGGAGCTTGGCGATTCGCCGTGTGCCGTCGTCTCAGAGGAAGATTTGTGGATGCAGGAGTCTGCGAAGGATTTAAAGCCTCAGACTTGTGTTTTAGTCTAGTATTTATGAAAAAGTGGATTTCTGAAGGAGTAATCAGAGGATTGAAGCACTGACTCACAAACTCCCAGATGCAAAAAAATTCAAGCACAGCACGACTTGTGTTGTTCGATTCACTGAAATGCAAAAAGTGTTTAAAATCTGCAAAATGTTTTGGTTATTTCAGGGTACGGCGATGCAAAAAATGTTGAAACAGTGCATGACGTGTTTCCTGTAGGGATCTGCTAATGAGTGGATCAGCCGGATCAGTGTGTGTGAGATTAATGTGTTCAGAATGAGCTTTAGGCGGATTTCCAGGGAAGATTGAGGAAAATATACGAGCTTATGTTATGTGTGTTCGACCTAAAAGACTTCTTTAAAGCTCTGAGGGCTGGACAGTATCGATTCAATCGAGTATGTAAAATTATTTTCTACAAAAGATTTAAAAATGAGATTGTTTTTTCTCAGCTTGCTCTAATAATAAGTATGTTTGAGGAAAACAGGCCTGCACAAACACAAGATTGGCCGAATCTGTCGAGTAGGACAGAAAGATTTATTTCAGACGATGCGTTCATGCTGATTCCCAAAGCTGCAGTTTTTTGCAGCGCTCCTGACAAGGGCTGAACGATTTGAGAAAAAAATCTAACTAGGTTTTTTTGTTCCCAATATTGCGATTTACCCTGCAATTCTTTTAATGTTCCTCATCTTATGTATTCTTAAACAAACATAAGCAGTAGATCTTTTTATAGTAAAACCAATATGACATTAAATTAATCTAAGGATAAAAGATTTGAGAAAAAGTGGGGAAGTGAAGAACAGAAGCAAAATAGGAAATTGTAAAAACTGGGTAAAAATGGTATAAGAGCGGAAAAAGGTTAATAAATAAGTGCGAAATAGGTATGAAATTGCAAAAAAATCCAAAAGTGGCTTAGGAAAATTGATTATGGCAGGAAAATGTGGGAATTAAATTTAAAATTAAATTTCAAAAACCATGTAAAATTTCCAAAAATGGTTCTGACAGTTGCCAAAAAAGATGAATGGGGCAAAATAGACATAAAGTTGTAAAAATGGGGTTAAAAAATGGTCCAAAAGTGGGAAAAAAGTGTATGAATAGAGGAAAAAAATAGGCATGAAATTGCAAAAAACTACATCACAATGCCAATATGTTCAACATATTTTGGGCTAAAAATATTGAACCTTCTGCAATTTGAAAATTGCAACAAGCCATATTGTGATTTAATCTAATTTGCAGCAATTCATTGTTCAGCCCTACTCCTGACTGAGCCAGGATCTTGTGTGTGAAGTATTTCACACAAACTGTTTTTAAATTTGAGGCTATGTGCATTTACAGAAGTGCAGGTCAACAAGACAAGGCCTCTTTTTAAGAGAAGAAAGTGGAGTGTTCCTTAAATAACGAAACATATTATATATCATCAATATTAGATGATGAACGATGTGTTATGTGCTTTTGTCTTTTGTACTGTGAACATAGTTAATATGCACTGAGGAGTCATTTAAAGGAAATCATGAATCAAACTGAAATCACAATATCTGTAAGAAAAATGAAAATGAGATGTTTTCCTAATATGATCCAGCCCTATTGTAAAGATTAAATACTGTCCACAGAGTAATATATTAATATGTTGTGGAAATAGTTCGTCTTTCAGTATTCATGAAGACAAACCTGCCAAAGTTTAGACTACAGGATCAACATCTGACACATTTACAGCATGCATCTGGACTGTAAGATGAAAGTTTGTTTGATAAAATTGATTCGTTTAGGCCATGTCGCCCAGTCTTTCTCTGAGTATGTTTACAGGCCACAGTTTCTAAGGATCAGCTTGACTTTCAAAGATGTCGGCCGACCTGGGGAGAAGTTCCTCGCCGTTTGATTGGAGAGTTTTCATCTCCATTTGCGTTTCCTCCTCAGGTTTATCAGCTGTTTTTTGGAGCCTGTAGGCCATTTTTTTGCCTTTCTGATCTCAGCTCAAAGAAACAGGACGTTCAGATCATAAGCCACGTTAAGTGTCGTAAGATAATCACCTCCTGACCCACAGGCCGTATGAGCTGTGATTATGTAACCTGTTCTTCAGTGTTTCTGTGACTTTCCTGCTTGTCTCTGTGTTGACCTTCAGCAGCTGATTGACCTGGAGATCTCTCTAAAGTCAAACAGAGCTGTTAGAGAGAGTCAGAGCACCTTTTAGAGAGCCCCGTGTAAATACACCTCAGATTACTGATATTCAAAGTCTGTGTGAGTGCTGATGTCTGTGTGGAGCTAGTTTGGTGTTTGAAGATTATTTATTGGTCACTTTTGCACTCCAGACTGACCCTGTCTGAGCCTTTGTGGGTTTGTGGGATGAAACATTTTCTTATTAGGCTGCAGGTCAGATCATGAAGGTGGTGTTTGGGTTTAAAGTCACAATGAAATGAGATTCCTCAGAGCGTCTTGCTCTTGATTTTGTTATTTCAAGCATACAACAAAAAGCAAAACGTACAGACAGAAAAAAGAAGAACACTTCCATAAATGTTACATGTCTGAAAAGGAGTGAGAAGTCCAAACTTATTTAATCCTAACCCCTCCCCATTAGTTATTTACCAGTTATTTAGCTTCCCAATGTGTAAAAATAGTTTGAATGTGTTCTTGGTAGAGCTGAAAGATTTATTGTTTTTGGATCAAAATCCAAATTTCAGGAAACTCAAACAAGTGCTGGTAAGCAGGCCGACAACACTTAGCCTTTGTTCAGGAGAAGATGTTGGAGAATCCCTCAAATAATGAAGAATCATCACATTAGATGATGAATAATGTGTTATGTGATTTGATCACTGATTTCATCACTGTTGTCTGTACTGTAAGCGTAGTGAATATTGCACGGAAGCTTGAGTTGAAGAAAATCATGAATCGAATTGAAATCACAATATCTGCCAGAAAAACCACAATAAGATCTTTTACAGAAATCATTAACCCCTCGTTCCCCGTTAAAAGCAGTGCTTTCCTTTTATTTTAAGACCGAGATTAAGAAAAAGCAGATAATAAAATTTTAAGGTCTCTTTTTCCCGGGATGGGGCGGCTGACTTCTCAGAAATCAACCGATCACTAACACCTTACATTAAATGCTGTGCATAACTGGGGCATGTTGTTGAACTATTAGTAATAAAAAAAAAAGTGTCCCTTTTAGATATATGCCTGATGGAAATACACACTTTAAGATGAGTTTTATAGCATCAAAATAGGTTATCTATAAATGCTATTCTTTAGCTTCGTGGTCGGGTCGGACAGGGCTGGACTGGCCTGGATACTCAACTTCAGGAACAAGACAATTAAACCTAGAACAAATTTATATTATTCAGACACGTCTTAGAGCACCGGGCTGTAAGTAGAGATATATAGCCGGCTACAAAACTACAATACTAAGTTTTCCAACACTTGCTTGTTGTCACACATCAAAAACTACCACTACGTAACTAGAAAGAGATACATTACCTCGTGGCTTTGCATCCTGTAAGTTGTTGAAAAAAGAAGTTGTAAAGCAATGCAGAGTTCTGAGGAAGGCCCGAGCTGCATTCATTAGCATCACAACAAACACACGCTTTGGCTTGGGTCACGTCTTTACGACAGTCGCCGTGCATGCTCATGGGTAGCAGAGTCTTTAAATAGATTCTCCTCATAGCACCTTTAATCTTTTTTATAAAACATTATAACATAATATTAAGTATAAGTTCATACTATAACACCAGAATGTTAACGGTTAAATAATCATACAAAAACTAACACTCATTGATTTGTTACATTTAAAAGCAACTTTAATTGGCATTAATTCTGTGTAAATTGTCTAATATCTTAAAATTCTGTGGGTCGACTCCTTCAACCTTCTTCTGCATGACTTAATGAAGTACCCTCGTGAGGCAGTCAGCACAAACGACAGCAAAGAAGTGAAAAATCAGGGCAAACAGGGTCAGAGTGGCCAAAATTGTGTTTGAAAAAGTTTACTTGCGGGGTGCTGGTTTGGCGGAGTGGTTAGAAACCAGGCACCCCATGAACTTGCTTCTGCTGGTCCAAGTTCGAGTCCCGCCTGGGACCAGTTTGCATAGTGTCTTCCCCTACTCTCTCTCCCCCTTTCACAAGCCTATCCACTGTCTCTCTCCGATCAATAAAGGCACAAAATGCCCCAAAATACATTAAAAGTGTCTAGTTTCACTTTACTGCCAGCAAAACCTCTGCAGGCTAATCATTTTTAGAAAGAAAGGAATCAATAAGTGAATCATTCTTGACATTTGTGTCAATAAAATCGTATTAATTCCCATCTGTAACTGCAAATCATTTATTTAACTTAAGTGATAATATATAAATCAGTTTTTAAGGGTTAAAATTTGCTCAAGCAGGTAGTTTGAAGTTTGCACGTTTGATTCCCGAGTTGAATCAGGGCCTTTTGTGTGGAGTTTGCATGTTCTCCTCGTGCATGCGTGGGTTGGTGACCTCAAATTGCCCTTAGATATAAGCATGATTGGTCTTCCGTCTCTCTGTGTGGCCCTGTGATTGGCTGGCAAGCAGTTTAGGGTGTACACCATGACCCTGTACAGATAATATCTGCTAATGTGTTTAAATCTTTTTTTGACCCATCAAGAGAACAGGAGATTTTGTGAGAATGCAGCCCTCGGTTAAGTTTGTTCTTCAGAGTTGCAGATCCTTAACCGGTGTCACAGTTTAACTGGTCTTGGATTAACTGGTGACGTTTGATCAAATATCTCACTACAGCTCTTGGTTCATGACCAAGAGTTCATCCATGTGAGAAAAGAAGGCAGTACATACTTTCAGTCTATCATTTTGCAGTGTGAGGCTTCACAATAAGAATTTAGCACAACACAATGCAAACTACATTTGAAATGGACCTCACACCTTTTGGTTCAATAATATCAGGCGAAAGATATCCAGAAGCTATCTTTAAGTTTATTTCTGACAGTTTAGGAATGTGTTCTTAGATTTCCTTTCGATTCAGAAAAACATGTTAAGGCTGCCAGTGTTGTATGGTACAGGAGAAATAACATATTGTTGTTGTTAATGTTGATTTACAGTCATCCATACGGTCATGCGTTGTAGTCGTACCATGCAGGCCAAGTCTCTTGTAAAGGCTGAGGGAGATTCTGATCCAAACAAATGCATTATTGCACTTTTGAGCATGGCTTCTCATAAAGGGGGAAGACATCAGGTTCACAACTTAAACCATCAAATGCACTTTGCGTGTTTCATGAGTTTGTATGCTTATAAAAGTCTTTAATTTCCTAATCTTTGATATTGCTGTTGGAGAAATTGTAGTTAGCTTTGAGGATAATATCATACTTCTTACCTCTTATTGTCTTATTTTTCTAGGAAGCACCACCAATGATTGAGCCAGGTTCATAACCCTCTGACTGGCATTGTAACCGCGTGGTTGACTTTTTGCCACCATAGAACTGTATTTGAAACTCTGAAAGCCCATCTTTGTCGCTTTTTCTTTATTCACCTCTCTGAAGAGCATATGTCACACCAAAATGTTTTTACTTGGTGGTGCTGCTGTACATGAACAGAACTGTTTGACAGCACGAAAAAAAGTGGAAGTGAAATAGGTGAAAGATTTTTTCAACTACTAAATTAAAGGAAATAAAATTGACAGTAAAAAATGCATCCATTAGGGCTGAAAGATAAATCCTTATCGTGTTGATATCGAGATATGAACATTGAGAATGTTAATACTGAAAAAAGCAATGAAATAAACATTAAAAGGCTCTGGAAATCACGACAAAGTTTCATTTTTCCAATAGCCCTTGAATGCATCACTTGGTTTTCACCAAACCTGTAGTCATATCGTATCGATATCGAGGTATCAGGCATGAATATCAAGACCTGAAATGTTGTCCATATCATTCAGCCCTATGATTCCTCTGAAATCTTATTTAGCAGCTCAATATCTAAATTTTGCTGTTTTGATTTGAAAATCAAATAACTTGAATAGTCCTGATTGGGTATGCCCAAACCAGAAATGTTGCTAAATGAAGAGGCAGGAACACAATTTTACCAAGAAATAATGTGTCACAAATGAGGTAAAATGGTCAAGAATGCACTTTGAGGCCCTTTAACGAGGCCTTTCAGAGCCCAGCTACTTCTTTGGACAGTAACTGGCACTTCAGAAAGACAAAGCGTATTCTTCATGTGCTCTATTTGAGCCTGTTTTGTGGCTTTGACTCTTTATGATGCAATCAGGAGAAACTCTAATGCAGCTACACAAACAAGAAGTCAGAAATGGGTTGATAATTTTTGCTGTTTGGTGAACAGTCCTCTTTTTAGGCCCTTTTTATGCATTAGGATCCGTGATGTTCACTCAGATGTCACTGACGCTGCAGGCCACACGGCAGTGCTTGTACTTTCTTTAAACAGAAAAGGGTTTTAGTTCATACAGCAATATTTTTTAAACAGCTGTTTATACTTTCTCTTCAAAAGACTGGACCACAGACTAAAATGAAGCATTTACATTTGGAAAAAAAGATTTTGGAACAAAAAAGTTGTCAAAATAAAATCCTGCTACTTATGTGAATCAATATTTTCTCCCACTGCTAGCATGAACGCCCCCTCGTCTCGGTTCATCGTCCTGTGGGCACACTTCCTGATTTCAATCGCTTACCTAAAGATATTAACCTGACAACCCAGATGGACAGCTCCATATATCTGCCACAGAAATATTTCACCAGTCCATCTGGGTAGGAGCCCTTTAAACTTGTTTTCAGGGGCAGAACGTTCAAAAGAAACACAAGCTTGTGATTGGACAATTGTTTGACTCGTCACATTCATCACAGACCAATCCACATCAAGCAGGGTTGCCTCATATAATGTAGCATACATAGCAGGTAATGTAGTGGCTAATGGCTAACAACAGTTAATGACCGTTCATGGACATGAGTCATAGCGGCTAACTTAGCCACTAACAGCTAACAACAGTTAATGACCGGTAGCCGCTAACTTAGCCGCTAACAGCTAACAACAGTTAATGACTGTTAGCCGTTAGCCGCTTACTTAGCAGCTAACGGCCTTATACTATCGTCTTACACTAAATTGTACCACACAGGTGATTCATTTAACTCTTATATGTGACATGAACCTTGTCAAAGACAATTCCTACAAGTAAAATTCTGAGGAGGGCAGATTTTAGCAAGTTTCACTAGGTAGCTCCTGCCTCTCTTCCCTGATTGGGCTGTTAAGAATTCATTGGACAACGGAGGCTGGCAAGACGGACCTGCAGGATTTCACAATCAGGCAGGTCTGTCTGCTCTGCAAGGCTATAAAGATATGACCTAGAAAACCTTACCTGTCTATTAAAAAGAAAATATAAGCATTTTATCCACGTAGACATAATGAACTTTCTCAGACTACCACACAAGGTGGTGATAGGGGTGTCCCAATTTGATAATGACATCGGATATCGGTCCAATATCAGCAGTTAAACAATATCAGATTATATCTGCCTGATATAAGCACTCCAATACAAGCAGTCCATTCTAATTTACTTTTATTATTTTATTTAGTTGTAGAACATGCTTATGTTCCAGTTAAACACAGTGGTTATTTTTTACAATTTAAATATATATTTTTGTTTGATCAGATTTAGGTTCCTTTTCAGGGTCTCCTATTATTTTTTTTAATTTTTTTTATTTAATTGTGTATTCTTGTGTTAAAGGTTAAATATATTAAACTCTTTGGTTAATAACAAATGGGTCAGTTTGTCTCATACCTACTATTGCTGACTACTGTTCTCTGAGTAATCTCATCTGATCAAGCCTTTTCTTACAGTCTGTACTACAAAGTAAGGAATAAAAGTATGTTTGATTCATGCTGATATGGTAATGGGTCAATTTCAGTATCTGCCAATACTCAAGACTGCAAAATCGGTATTGTATTGGAGATGAAAAAGTTGTAGCAGGACATCTCTAGGCAGTGATATATGGCATTCATTTCTGCTTTGGACCTTCAAATACCAGGAGATAATCCTGAAGGCATCATGTGAGGATGCTCCTGTGCGCACTGAAAATAATTCTGAGGCCACGTCTGAGGAATTTTATAATCGCAGAAGCAGTGGGCAGAACACTTCACAAGACACTGCTGTGGTGAGCTAGCTGCTTTGCACATAATCGGCCCACAGTGAAGCCCAGAGTGCTTCCACATTGTTTCCGGCAGCTGTTTGTGAGGTTAAGAGAGCCCTCTGCTGGATCCAGTAGTTCACTGCTCCAGCTGTTTATGTAATATTCAAATGTTTATTTAGACTTTGTGTTTTGACCCCCACGCTCGAGCAGATATTCCAATAACAAGGTGACAGCCCTGCCTCAGACTGCATTTAAAGGGGTCCTGGATGCCTTGGTCTGGATTAGAGTGGAAAATGTTGACTAGTTAGGCTCCAGCATGGATTATGCTTGTCTTGATTGTTGATATAATCAACAGAAATCCACTGTAAGCAGAAAATAGATCATAAGCTGTGATTTTATTACTTTTGTCCAGCCTTAGCTGTGGTGCAGTTTCATCAGTTTTTAGAGATCTGATATTTTGGCGCAGCTCTGTGATAACACACAGTTTTCTGGCTTTTAAATGGCAATACATAATTTTAGAATCATGAATCAGTGTGAGCATGTGCATGACTCAAAGCACGCCATGCTGCCGTTTGCGTGTTGCTTCAGTGAGACCAAAATTTGCATCCAGCGGTGCAACAGTTCAAAGTGAGACCGTGTCAAATGGAGCCTTTTTTCTTTGTCCTTCCTTAAATTCTTAAAAAGCTCCAACATCCAAGCATACTGGCCTTGGTGAAGTCTCTCTCACACATGAAATGACAGCAATACCAAATAAATGCCCTTAAAACATCACCATATGTTTCATTTTTTACAGCAGCAGTTTTACCAGTTTGGCTTTATTTTTTTTGCTTTCCTGTGTCCTGTTAAAGTGGGAAAAGTGTTAAATCAGCTGGTCAGAAGTGTCACGATCACCCTATAAGCCCTTTAAGTCCTCTTTTTCACTTGTACAGCACAAACCCAGAAGTCTTTTTTTACTTTTTAACACATGCATATATAACTAAATTAACCAACATTTGAACACAAGTTTAAGCGACAGGTCACGTTTGATTTCATTGTGACTTTAAAAGCAGCTCATGGTGCGTTCAGGAGTCATAACAATGGTCAGAATTCAGAGTTTACTGCTCTGACTTCCACTTTGTTGAATTAATAAATCATTTCCCGTGTACCTGAGTCCTGTATCCTGTATGAAATGTGTTTTTTGACTCCTGCCTGACGGACTTTATCTGCATGATTGTGGACGTGTCCCAGTCTCATGATGCTTTCACTGACTGTTCTCTTTGTCCGTCTGAACTTGGTGTTTTATCATGAGGCGTCCTGTTTGTTGCAAATGTCACAAAAACAAGAATGACCTGCAGAAAAGCTGCAGGCATGACTGTGATCTTTTGTTCCTGCTGCAGGGACAAAATGACACAAAGAGCTCAAAGAGAGGTTTGGTCAGGAGATTAAATCATCTGATTATTTGAGGATGGTGGAAGTTTGAACCACTTGGAGAAATCTTTAAATGTTTTAACATCTGATTTTATAAGTGATACCATAAAAACAACAGCATTCAGAAGCAATGTTCTGTTGAAACACTGCTAATGTGGCTTTGCCTGAAACTTCTGACCACAAGAAACAAAGTATTTCACCTGTTAGACTGCAGAAGTATTTTATTAATCCTGTTCTCGTGCACAGATTTGCACGTTAGGGCTGGGTATTGATTCAATTTTTCTCGATAGAGTGGATTTGATATTCCAAGGTCTCAAATCGATTTGATTCACGATTCAATTTGATATTTATTCAGTCTGGGATATCTCAGATAAAATAATGCTGTGAATTTAAAAAGTGACCTTTTGACCTGGTACATCATTAAAAAATGTTTTTGCAGTAAGAACTAAACCCAAAGCAGTTACATTAATCTTATTTTAATGATATACATTCATGAGTCTTCTGCATATTACTTGTTTTTCGTCAAACTTATCTTTTCCTTTGTACTTGTTAAATCTAAAATACTGTACATCCAGACATCAGCTTTTAAACTTGTCAGTGGTGCCCATATAGTGCTTCACCATGTTTGTTTGCAGTAACATCATGAGATCTTGTTCAGTAGAAAGCAACGCTAAACGCTGATCACACCAGACGAGCAGGGTTGATACCACAGGCTGCTTCTCTGCACATCCAAAGAAGAAAAAACTACCCAAGTTAAAAGATCCATCTTTGGATTGTATGGATCAATTATGAACCAGTTAAAGAAAAATCAATTTAAATTGATTAAATCGATTTTTTTTTTAACCCAGCCCTAATGCACATATTCACTTGTGTTGCCAGATTGTTCTGCTGAAATAAGCAACAAGGTCTAAAAACAACAAGCCACCTCCAGCACCTCCAGAGTTTTGATTTTCATCTACATTACATTTTAACTTCACAGTGACACTTTTCCTTATTTTCTATTCATTTACTTTGGAGGTGGAACATCCTTTTATTTATTACCTCTGCCAAGGAGGTTATGTTATCGCTGGATCTGTTTGTTTGATCATTTGTTTCTCTGTTTGCAACATAGATTGAAAAGTTATGGATGGATTTCGATGAAATTTTCAGAAAATGTCCGGATAGGGACAAGGACTTCATGATTAGATTTTGGGAGTGATCTGGATCACCGTCTGGATCCAGGAGTTTTTTCAAGGATTCTTTAACATTGAGAGATAGGACCATTTTCCATGTTTGTGCGTATAACTCCACCAAAAATAGTCAGAGCATTTGGAAAATAAAAATGCAGATCCCGGCAAAAATCCAGAACAAGAAAAATTTAGACATTCTTGGAATTTTCGTTGGATTTGTTGTATCTTCTAAAACTTTGGAACTTTCTCTTTATTATGGAGAAAAACAGTAACAGCAACATTGGAGATAAATTTAGTTCTGACTGTAAGGATTTCTTTTTGGTTGAAACATCATTTTTGCCTCTTTTTACAGTGAATTTTGAGAAAGAAGGAGTCACTTATAGTAAGCAGAACTTTGCTGAAAATCAAAAACAAGCTTGTTTCCACTTTTGGGTGTCAAACTATTGTGAACAGTTTGGTATCCAGTTTTCATTATGAAGAATGCAGCATTAAGGCGGTATCAGCCAAGTTCCCCTTACAGGCACATTTTAGAAGAACAGATTTATAAAAAAAAAAAAAAAAAAGAGCAAACAAACTCCAACAAAGGTTTGAACTGTGATAATTAATCATGATGTTGACAGTGAGCCTGAATTAGTTTGCATTTTCTAAAATGATCAGTCTGTTCCTCAACATTCATGACAGAGAAATAAAGAAAAATGTCAGTATGGCCAAGTTCTACTATAGAACTATATTAACTGATTATAAATTATTTTAAAGTCCATCCTGGCAGCTTGACAGTTCGACTTACTCTGAGCTCTTTTTGTGTCATTTGTCCTGTCAGCGGTTTGCTGCTCAGCTGCGGGAGTCGGTGCAATATTCATCTTTCTGTTGTTTCCTTAAAACAAATCAACAATTAAGATCATAAAAACTGAATGAAAGGGCTGAAATCATCCGTACTGTGGGGGAGCATGTGAACCTGCAGCAGGTTGATGAAAATACAGATCAGCTGTAGCTGTGAATAAATTCAGATGTTGGCAAAGACGTCTCGGGTTTATTTGGAATAATTAATCATCTGAACATTTAGAAGCCTCTTTGAAATATTTTAATGTGGTTTAACTTTATGTGCTTTAACTGGTTAAAGTTCATTTTCATTTTTGTATTGTGTTGTGAAACACAAAGGTGTGGTTCAGTGGTTCTGTCGGTTCTCCCTTGACTTAACATTGAAGGTTTAAATCCAGGCTTGATTGAGGAGAAAATGATTGTCAAACTTAAGCTTCTGTAAAATAAATAAATAATAATAATAATAAAAAATGGCCATTTAATCAAGCCCTATAAAAACTGACAAACAGGTACAAGTGCAAGGAAAAGAAGAAGTCTCCAGTTTGTTAAGATCACCCATAAAACTATTTTTTCAACATTCATAAACAGCTGTAAGAGCCAAGTTTTTGATTGATTTAAATTAAAATATAATGCAAATTCATTGTTGAGTTATTGGTAATATATTTTATGTTTTATTCTTATAAAAGATAAATAATGTTTAAAAAGGTTAAAAGTTAATTCATACTTTGTTTATAAGGCTTTGCTCCATTCTTTAAAAAATTGCTGTACCGCTTTAATTTGAGAAGTGATGTCATGAGCAGTTTTTACGTGCCTGGAGGTCAGAGCTGGGTCAGAAGAGAGAGAGCTGCAGACATACACAGGAGCTCACAGTTTTCCTACCGTGTGACTGGAGTGTATTTAAACATTGTTTTTCTTCATTAAACCCTGTTTTTTGAATGGAACTACATCTCCTGTCATTCGCGTGAGATTAAGTTGCCATGTCTACAGCTCGAGTGGTTTTTTCGACGTCCTGAAAGAACGCCACTACAACAGCTTTGTTCAGAGTATACCACCATTTTAATGTAAAGAGACATTTATTGTCTATTTTTCATTTTCCTTCTGAGCCAATAACTGTCAATCCCACAACCTGTTACCAACTTTTCATCAATTTGAATTTTATTTTATTTTTTTAAAGAAGTTACCCCGACTAATGCCACACTCGACTATTTTTATGAACACTTGCCAGTTTTAAATGTTTTGTAATATTTGATTGAAAATAAAAAAAATACAAAAGTAATAAAACTTTAAAATATGTAAACAACTTCCAAAGCATAAAATATATTTAAGAAGGCAATGGAAATATATTTTATTAAAATTATAACCAATATTAATTTTAAAAACAGTATATTTAAAATGAAAAAAATCATCTTGCACTTTTTTAAATTAAATTCAGAGGGTTTTTTTTGTTTAATAACATCAAATGTTAAACTTTCAGTTTCTATTCTTATTTTATCGGTCACGTTTTGTGTTTTTAGACTAACCATTAACCATTAATCTTTTGGCCTGGAGTTATTTATTAACATAATTTCCTCATTTCAACAGTTTGCATCCTTAAGAAAACAAGTCTCAGATAGTCTGTTTACACACACACAGGAAAAATGAAATGTCTTCATTAATGAAGGTGATCAGACTGAATTATATTGTACTGTTTTCATGTCAGTAATCTCAATAGCATAATAACCTCACTTCACATTTTCAATCTGAAGAGCCCTTTTTTTTTTAAATGTGTTTTTTGGGCATTTTGTGCCTTTATTGATAGGAGAGACACAGTGGATAGGCTTGTGAAAGGGGGTGAGAGAGTAGGAGAAGACACTCTGCAAACTGGTCACAGGTGGGATTTGAACCTGGACCGGCAGAAGCAAGTACATGGGGTGCTGGTTGCTAACCACTCTGCCAAACCAGCACCCCACTGAAAATCTATTGTTCATTTTTCTGCTAATTTTGGCAAAGAACATTCTACATGTGATTTTGTGAGTAAGAAATGTTTTACAGAAAAGTGCTTCGCCTTGTGAGTAGATCGGATTAAATTGAGGACGAATAAAACATTTAAAGGTGCTATGAGGAGAATCTATATCCAGTGATATAAATACTCTGCTACCCATGAGCACGCGCGGCGACTGCCATAAAGATGTGACCCAAGCCAAAGTGTGTGTTTGTTGTGATGCTAATGAATGCAGCTCAGACCTTCCTCAGAACTCTGCATTGCCCTACAACTTCTTTTTTCAACAACTTACAGGATGCAAAGCCACGAGGTAATGTTTCTCTTTCTAGTTACGTAGCGGTAGTTTTTGATGTGTGACAACAAGCAATTTTTGAAAAACTTAGTAGCCTATCGTAGTTTTGTAGCCGGCTATATATCACTACTTACAGCCCGATGCTCTAAGACGTGTCTGAATAATATAAATTTGCTCTAGTTTTAATTGTCTCGTTCCTGAAGTTGAGTATGCAGGCCAGTCCAGCCCTGTCCGACCCGACCACGAAGCTAAGGAATAGCATTTATAGATAACCTATTTAGATGCTATTAAACTCATCTTAAAGTGTGTATTTCCATCAGGCATATATCTAAAAGGGAGACTTTTTTGTAATTACTCAGAAACTCCTCTTAGCAGCTTTAATTTTTTTAAATTATTATTTAGAATCCAAATGGTCACCAGCTCTGAGATAAATGTTCTGCATGAATCCTCCTGCTGGACTGTTTTATAAATATGAAGAGAGCAGTAAATCTGATGCTTGTGAGGATGCATCAGTTCTGCCTGTTTTACTCTCAGACTGTTCTGAAGCTTCTTAAAAAGCAACAACCTTCATCATACATAAGTCACTGAACTGTAAGACTTCCAAGTATCTGCTAAGAAGTTCATATTCTGAAGTAAAACTGTTGATATGATTCCTCAGGCTGAACTTTATGAAGCGTGTCTGTGATGAACACTTTAGCTGTCGGCGCTGACGGTAAATATGTGCTGCTCTGCCTGACGAATGGGACAAACTCATTTTATCTGCATGTTGTTACAGCTGTCAGGCTGGAGGAAGGAGGCGAGCTGTGGGCTGGAAAGATCTTTAAATCACGGCAAACAAGACAGAAAGTTATGTAAAGGTCAATAATCTTCTGCTATGTGCTACTTCACTGTAGAAACGTTGTAAATTTTAAACAGTAAACAGTAGAATAACTCTACTTTAAAGATGCTGTGAGGAGTTTCAAAGTAATTATAATTAGATATAATTAGATATATGCCTGATGGAAATACACACTTTAAGATGAGTTTTATAGCATCAATATAGGTTATCTATAAAAGCTATTACTTAGCTTCATGGTCAGGTCAGACAGAGCTGGACTGGCCTGGATACTCAACTTCAGGAACAAGACAATTAAAACTAGAGCAAATTTATATTATTCAGACACGTCTTAGAGCACCGGGCTGTAAGTAGAGATATATAGCCGGCTACAAAACTACGATACTAAGTTTTCCAAAAATTGCTTGTTGTCACACATCAAAAACTACTGCTATGTACCTTGGGTCACGTCTTTTGGTGCGTTCCAGTTGTAGTCAGAAGTAGGAATTTCCGAGTTCCAAGTAGGAAATTGCAACTAGAATGTCCCCCAAAGTCGGAATTTCCTTCTGGTTGACAATGGAAGATGGATGCCCCCAGTGTGAACAGTTATTTAGCTCCTGTAATAATCCATTTATTTGCACTTCTGACTGGGGTGTGTCGCTCTAGATCAGCTGTAAACATAGTATTGTGAGACTTATATTTACAAAAATGCTGCCATAGTGATAATCACATTCTTCATACAACAACACAGGGCGTGCTAACAACAGCTAACAATAGCCTGGTAAATCAGCATGTTTTTTTCTGACTACGCCGATAAGTTGGAGATGATGTCACTCCCAGTTCCGAGGTTACTGGAAGGCAGCATTACGACAGTGTCGTGTTTGTCTCTTTATTTGTGGGAGGAGGATAGCCGGGTTTTCTGTTTTTATGCTATTTTTTAGCTTCTGTGAGGCACTTTGTGTTGCTTTTAAGTATGAAAAGTGCCTTATGAGTAAAGTTTGATTGATTTGAAACAACTTGAAACTGACAAAAGTATGAGTAAATACAAATTTAATGAAAATTAACTAATGAAAATCTGAATCTGAAAATCTTGTATTGTGGTTCAACAGAATTAACCTGTGATGCTCATTAAAAGATACACCTTAGTTTGACATGCACCTATGGTCAGATCATTTTCAATCTTTCTAGGGGTACCATTTTTTTGATCAGGCCACATTCATTATTTTGTTTTGTGTTTTTTTTAATAATTCTGTTGAAGCACAATTCAAAAGCAATGCCTGATTTGCATTTGTTGATTTACAGTAAATTTTTATTTATTGTTACTTTTGCCAGTTTAAGTTATGTCAGGGACCATTGTGGGTTTTTCTTTCTTTAACAGAAGGGTACCAACAATTTTGCACATGCCTGTACACCACAGTCTTGAAGGAAGTGGGCCACAGCAGCAGGAGACCACACTGGATGCCACTCTTGTCAGCCAAGAACTGAACAATGAGGCTTCAACTGTCCTTAGATGTGGACCACGGCCCCACTACATACCAGAGAAACTTTCCACTCCCTCGTTTTTCTCCCTCGTCTGAGAGCTTTTGCCCGTGACTTTCTTTAATCTTGATGGACGCGGCTTCCTGTGTTACCCTCACGTACATGAGTCTCCTCTCTGCACTTTGATCGTCCCGTTGGAAAACAAATTATGTCAAAGTCTCTGTTTTTATTTTCCTGTGGGAAAATCCTACGGCCCTCGGGGGGGAAACGTCGTTCACGGGAGCCAACAGACTGAACTGGGAGCAGAGAGGGGCAGGGGGTGGAGATTTAATATATTTATGTTGGAACAGTCCTGCCCGGCCCTCCTCCTCCATATTGTTATTCCTGATGTGGGATCAGACACATGTGAGCTCTGCCTGAATAAAAACAAAACTCCCTGGCAAATATCTAGTGGCGTTCCTAGTAACTACAAAAGCACTTAAAGACGGATTTTCCACCACCAGATCCAGAACAGAGCCCGGACCCAGACCAAACTCTGCTGTCCTGTATGGAACATCACTTAAAATTTTTATTTGATTTTTGATTTTATATGAATTATTGAATGTGGTCAGTGGGTTTTCCCATCATAGAGTTCAATGTGACATCAGTCTGGATCAGATCCAGATGAAGGTTACCTTGGAGTATTGGATGTGAATCTGTTTTTTAAAAAAATGGCGAGGATAAGATTTTATTAAATATGCTAAGTAGTTACAAAAAAGTCTCACTTTTAGATATATGCCTGATGGAAATTCAAACTTTGGGGTTTGGGGTCACAACAAGTCCAAATGAGCATCTGCACAATTGGAACAAGCTCAAACAAGCTGAAAATACACATACAAGTTAGAAAAAGAAGAAGCCGAAAATCGCTTGTAATAAGCAGACCTGGCAACTCAGGCATCAAGTTTCCTCGTCTGTCTTTTGCAGCACAGCTCCTGTCTGTGTCTGGCTTGCTGCTTGGCATCAGTGCAAAGTAAGGCGTCACATTTCACTGTCGTAACAGCGTCATAACATTTGAAATAGTAATTCATTAGATTCCCTGTTACTGGAAAAAAGTAACTGCTGTACAATGAGTGACCTCAAAACTGAAAATTCCACAGTTCGCATCTGCAGTGTTTCATCCTTGGTTTATTCTACAATTTGCACCATTTTGGCGTAAATTACCACAACCCACTTACTAACCAAAGCTGCCATTCCTGATTGAGACAGAGCATTTGACAGGATTTCGGGCCTGAGCTGATTACAACAACACCATGAAGGAGCTGAATTGGTTTGTAAACCTGGTGCAGACTGTTCGGAGTGATCTAAATTTAACCTCTCCCCCCAAAAGTGTTTTTCTGGTCACAGGATTAAGATCTCTCAGAGTCCTGTTCCTTCTCAGCGCGGTGTTCCAGTGGTTTGTCTTGTTGCTCGTGAATCTGGGCGATAAAATGTTTGAGGTCTGTTATCTACAATCACAGAGAATCAAACAGCTCGTTCATGCTGCAGGTTATTCTTGGAGCGAGGAAATGAGCCTGGAGCCAGGGCTGCTCACCTGACTGGACGTGCACGCACACACACATAGACACACACACACAAACACACACAAACACTAACACACACACTCTGATAGCATCCAGCAGAGACATGAAGTCTGCAGAGGAATAAAAAAAACATCTTAAGTTTGAGTTCAGGAGGTCGATGAGCACATGATGATGAGACAAACAAAACAAAGATTTCATCATCATTTTTTTTTGTTGTGTCTTCTTCCTTTGACTTTTTCCAGGTCGGGTCAAAGTAAGATTCATTTACTTAATGAAGTCATTAGCTGCTCGGGCTTGAAACTTATTATGAGTTTCAATCCTGATATGTTTGGGGTGAATTTCTGCCTTTATTTGATGAAACAGTGCATCCAGATCCACATTTTATGTTACAGTCACACCGATAGACTCCACTGTTTTCTTCTCACATCTTATGATTTGATTAGATTTTTATTATTGTGTCATGCATATACAATATGCCCCAGCCCAACAGGCTTACAAGACACTATTATTCAGTCATCAAGTTCAGGGATCATTGTAGATGTTTACAGAGAAGAAATAATCTAAAAATAAAAAAATAAACTATCCTGATCTTTTTTCCAGGCTCTGGATACAAAGGAGGTAAACTTATAAATATTATAACTAAACAACCATTTCAGTCTGTCATCATCAGTACACCAAAACATATCAGGACTTTTAACGTACATTTTATTCATCAGAGGAGCTCTAAACTCATGGTAAAGGACAATACAGAAGAAAATGTGCTTCGTTCTCGACTTCATTCACATAATTCACAAAGTCTGTGTTCCTCCTGGATGTTTTTAAATCTGCAAACTTCAAGAGAAAGTGGGAGGATTCCTGTTCTCAACTGAGTGACTAAAGATCTTTGACTTCTTGTTAAATTAGCTGTTACGTAAGATTCATGGCCATAATTGTGTTTAATTTAGATATATGTCCTTAATTTTGCCTTTAACAAAATTTCATTGAACCATTTTTGCTCAAACTTGGCAACAAGCTTCTCCCTAACTTTGTTCACACTGTAAACAAGATTATTTCTGTGGACATACTGTAGTTCTGCTTCCTCAAAATAGAAAGGAGTTCTGTAGCCCAGTGAGAGCTCTGCGTTTTACTAAAAATAAAAATCTTCTTATTAATCCTATTTTCTGTCATTTTAACAAATGGGTTCCAAAGTCAAGAGCATTTCACATTTTCTCACCATTGTTCCAGGAATCCAACCCATGTCACCCTGAGCAGCTGGAATAGGGACAAATTTATGGATATCTAAAAAATATCGTATTGCTTACATATTCTTATACGTTTATTTTGCCTGCTGTTTTGTGTGTGTGTTTCTAACATTGTACATGTGTCGGGTTACCTTCGGTGCCCAAGTATAGACGGTGTTTTTAATTTAATCACGCTGGAATCTGTTGGTTTCATTGAGCTTTTCTGTTATAAAATTGTTTAGAAGATTGGGAACCCTGTTTGTGCACAGCCTGCAGACACGACTGTCACTGTGGAGAGCAATCCTGTAGACCATCCTCCAGTCCAGTCAGACAGACAGAAACTAGAAAAGCACTCGGAGAGCGCAGACCTCCACCAGCACCACAGTCCTCCCCCATATTGTGATTTTCACCATAAATATTAGTCCTACCTTTAATTCATCTAAATATTTAGATTCCTTGACCATGAAAACATACCATTAACAACTGGATTCATTTGATATCTATTGTAGTTCAGTAGTTATTCACGAAATCTAATTTTTTGTCATGGCAGTTTTCTTCTGGTTTCTTCTGGCTCCGAAGTTTTTGAAGATACAGCAAATCAGATTGAACACTCCAGATTCCACAGTATCTTGGTTATATTTTGGTGTTTGTTGCAAGTCTATGTCTTTATTTATTCCCTTACTATGAGAAAAATTCCAAGGATATCTACATTTTTCTTGTTCCGGATCAGAGAGTCCAGAATTTTGATCCAGATCAGTCTTTGATATCTTGGAGGACCTGTTGTACTTTCTCCAAATGCCCTGACTATTTTTGGTGGAGTAATATGCACAAATACTGAAAATGGTCCTATCTCGCAATGTTAAAGAATTCTTTAAAAAATTCCTGGATCCTGGGGGTGATCTGGATCACTCCCAAAATCTAAACGTTTGGTCATTGACCTAATCTGAACATTTCCTGAAAATCTGTCCATAACTTTTTGAGTTTTGTTGCTTACAGAGAAACAAACAGACTCCGGCAATAACACAGACTCCTTGATAGAGGTAACTACAAACCTTTTGTAAAAGAGAACAAACGTTAATCCAGAAGGAAACAAGGCCAAAAGATAAAGATGATCGTCTGTTTCTCCAGAGTAAATATTCTTTCTCTCCTCGCTCTTCCTGCCAAACTCCACGGAGGAGCTCCATGTTTCTTTGTCTGGCAGCAGCAGGGAGCAGCTGTCACCTTAACAAAGCTGTTCTCACTCTGAATTAATCTGACTCAATATTTACACAACGCTCCAACATCAGCGTCTCTCCATCGCTGGAACTCTCGTTACACCTTCACATGACGACATGAGGACTGTCACTAACCCCAAAACATCTAATACTTTAGCATGAGCTCAAATCTCATTGTTCTCCTGTCCTGACAGCTCAGGAAAATGTGCAAAAATAGACAAAACATCCAAACTAAAAGCACTGATGTCACTGTTTCTCCATGGAGATAGGCTGAAACTGAAGCTGCCGTGGCTCCGATAAGTCACTGTGATTGTAAAAGAAGTAAATCAAAATGATTTATGAAGCTTTAACTTTGAGGATTTACGTTTGCAGCACTAAAAATCAGAGGTGTGGACTCGAGTTATGTGACTTAGGGCGCTTTCACACCAGAGCTGTTTGGTTCGGACTATACCAAAAAAGACCGTGGTGCGGACCTTTTGGGCTGGTCTGAATATGAACCAACGAACTCTGGTGCGGTTCGCTTTATGTGTGAGAAGGAACCGCACCAAACCAAAAAAGATACGTTGTATTTTGGTCCGGACCAAAGAAAGCGAACTATGGACTTTCCTGGTTTGAATACGCCCTAAGTGACTGATTATTGTCATTTCCAGCAAGACAGTATTTTCTCCCACAGGATCTGCCCCATTGATTGCATCTATTAAAGGAGAAGTTCGGTTTCTACAGCTTTCACATTGTTTATAGAATGAAGTAGAACAATATACTCACCCAGAAGGCTTTCCTGATCCAAACAGTGCTTCAGGAGATATTTAGATCCAAAATCGAGCGGCGGACATCCATATAACGTTTGCATTAACAAATTACGATGTCAAAAACAAAAAATGAATTGCCATTTGTAAAACCTGCAGCGTGAGAATAACAGACGGAGAGGCAATAGTACGAACTTTGTTCAGCCCCTGAAGCTGCACAAAGAAAGGTAAGTTG
Source organism: Scarus forsteni (assembly GCA_036419115.1). Lineage (NCBI taxonomy): Eukaryota > Metazoa > Chordata > Actinopteri > Labriformes > Labridae > Scarus > Scarus forsteni. The sequence goes on from JAZDUH010000259.1 coordinate 869,161, forward strand.
GTCTGGTACCTGTTGTGAGATCTTTTTGGGTAACTCGCCGTGGCTAAAACCGATAATGACGTTAGCTGAAAATAAATGTAAAGTTAAGGCCCAGGGTGACCAAGTGTCCTGTTTTCATGTCCTGCCCTGACTGTCCTGGTTGTTTTTTATAAAGTTGCGAAACTGTCCTGGTTTTTATTGTTTTTTTTTATTTGGTCAACGGTGCTTATGACTTGGAAGGACTTGAAAATTTTAAGCCTGTGACTTCAGACTTGATTTGTCTTTACTTTAGACTTGACTCGAGACTTGGGTTTAAAGACTTGAGACTTGCAAAACAGTAACTTTCTCCCACCTCTGCTAAAAAGTGTTGAAAACTCGCTCTGCACTTTGATTTATCTTTATTTTTATTAGCAGCTTTTCCTGTCCCTTTTTATCTGAGGGTCTTTAAGTTTGAAACAGGACCTTGATCCAGTTATGTGAATCCTTCTGGTTATGCAAACCAGTAATGGGATAAAAGATCCTTTATGTCTGGGTGAACTCTTATTCAACTCGGAAGTGTTTTCTCCGAAGACTGTTTCCTGAGGCTGACAAACATTACAGGTCACATGATCAAACATGTGAAAATTACACAACATACAACCAACGACTCGACCCCGTCATTAAAGGTCAAATGTCTGAAGTCCACCTTTAGTGGGTTGGTTCAGTTTGACTCTGAGAGGAGAGGTAGGTAGTTTAGTAGTTAGTAAAAGCAGTTTCTGTCTTTCTGTTGGATTTTGAAAATATTGAATCTAATCTTTTCTGTTTGTTTGGTTTTTTTTGGGGGGGGGGCATTTTGTGCCTTTATTGATAGGAGAGAGACAGTGGATAGGCTTGAGAGAGGGGGAGAGAGAGCAGGGGAAGACACAATGCAAACTGGTCCCAGGCAGGATTCGAACCTGGACCGGCAGAAGCAAGTACATGGAGTGTCTGGTTGCTAACCACGCCGCCAAACCAGCACCCTGATATTTGTTTTTTGTTTTTTGCTGATATCAGGACACCTCTGGTTGTCTATACTGTAAGTGAATATTTCACTGAAGCTTGATTTGAAGAAAGTTGTGAATCAAAACGAAATTGCAATGTCTGCCAGAAAAATTGAAGATCTTTTCCTAAAATCATTCAGACCTGCTAGGGAACACACTAAAGTCTACTTGTTGTACTAGTGGCACTTTTTGCTTCACTAGCAAAGTAGGGGCCTAAATTAAGTACATTTTCTCCAAATTTGAGCTCTTGTAGAGCCGAACTACAGTTGATTTCACTGATAAATAGAATTTATGCTTAAACTGCTTCCCCACAACAGACCCAATGATGCAAACAAGAGGACATACAGTACTTCCAGTTTGTCTCAATGTGGTGGCTTGTAGAGAGAAGAAGGTATCATGTATTGTTATCCTGTTCAGCCCCTTTTTTAAGCCATCTGCTGGAAAGTGACATACTCATAAAGAAAAGAGTGTATCTCTGCAAAGACCAGATCTATTTGAATTATTTTGGTGTCATAATAAAAGTAGCACCTGAGGGATTTGTCCAGATATGGAATTATCAGTGTAAAAAAAAACATTTTTTATTGGGAATATCTCTTTGAAATAATGCTGGAGTGGCTGTAAAAATCTAAAACTGAATAATGGTGGGTTTTTTTTCATCATCTCTGCAAAGGACTACTGTTATAAAGTGATGCAGAGCAGAATTAGAGAGGTTTAACAACAATATGGTCAGGTGAGGATTTTAAAAATACGGATCATTTTTCCTACATTTTTGTTGAGCAGCGTGCAAGCATTCCTTAAATCGGGTACTTTAGGGCTGAAGAGGTTAACCCTCTGCAGTGTGAAGGCCACAAAAGTCTGACAGTCATCTTCTTAATCAGGCTTCGTCCTACGGCCTGTCCTCTCCTTCATCCTCGCTCGCCCCCTTACTCTCCAAAAGCAGCAGCAGAGTCTAAGATCTATTATTCAGCGAGGTTTCCCTGCTGCACACAAACACATCATCAATAATAAAACCAGCAGCTGATTAATCATTGACAACAACGGGATGTAATCTGTGCGATGTGGAGGCCTCTACAGGGCGCTGAGGATAGGGGACTATAAGAGGCTTTTGTGCCTCTTTATAAAATAGATTTTAGGCTGGTGACATTCTCCAGGGCTGAAATAAGCCCCAAAACTGCAGTTCCTCTAATGTCCACTTGAGGCTGGCTGCAGGAGCTGTATAATATATTATAAATAAATGAATGAATGAATGAATGAATGAATATTTATTTTGAAAATGTAAAAGAAAATAATAATGAAGATTTTTTCTGAAAACAAAAAAGAATCAGTCCAATGAAATTCAGCAGTTTAGCAAACAATCCAAAAACAAATACAAGCAAACCATGAAATTCACAGTTTAACTTCTTTTACATTTCAAAAAGAAGTGGAATGAAGTAAAACGTTTTAATTTCCAGCCCTTCTCCATTGCTGACTAACGAAAAGAAACTGAACTTCTGGGTGATTTTCCCATTTAATTAACTAATTGAAAGTTAAGCTAACGTTGTCATTGAGCCAGACTTTACACCCTCACTGATGCCACTCATGACCCTCAATCCTCACCCAGGGCTCAAAATAAACCACAACTTCATCAAGCATTTGGCTCTAACAGTACTACTTCACTTTAGTTATAAAAGAGATGTTGAATAAAATTATATTTTTTAGTCTTACAACCTATGATACAACAACCAGATCTATTAAAAGTCCATATATTCTGAGGGCCCAGGCACAGTTGTCATGACTGCATATCATAATGGTTTAATTTTCCAAATTTCTGTTCACAGATGTTAAGAACAAACACAGAAAATGATCATTCAAAAAAAACTTTTCAGTAACTGAAAAAGTTACAGGCTTGTGACATCCCCCAAAACAAATAAGATATCCTTCTGTAAATCATAATACAAAATTCATTTTTGAAGGTTTTTCTGAAGTTTAAAGGGACTGTGAGGAGAATCTATTACCGGCAATGTAAAAGACTCTGCTACCCATGAGCACGAGCGGCGACTGTCATAATGCTGCGTTCCAGTAACCTCGAAACTGGGAGTGACATCATCTCCGACTTATCAGCATTCCAGTTAAAGTCAGAAAACAAGCCGATCTATCAGGCTATTGTTAGCTGTTGTTGGCACGCCCAACGTTGTTGTATGAAGAATGTGATTATCACTATGGCAGCATTTTTGTAAATATAAGTCTAACAATACTATGTATACAGCTGATCTAGAGCGACACACCCCAGGCAGAAGTGCAAATAAATGGATTATTACAGGAGCTAACTGTTCACACTGGGGGCATCCATCTTTGATTGTCAACTCAGGGGTGGAGAGGTTTCACCGAGTTCCCCTGAAAATTCCTACTTCTGACTACAACTGGAACGCACCAAAAGACGTGAGCGTTTGTTGTTGTGATGCTATAATGAATGCAGCTCGGACCTTCCTCAGAACTCTGCATTGCTTTACAACTTCTTTCTTCAACAACTTACAGGATGCAAAGCCACGAGGTAATGTATCTCTTTCTAGTTACGTAGCGGTAGTGTTTGATTTGTGACAACCTTGCAAACTTAGTATCGTAGTTTTGTAGCCGGCTATATATGTCTACTTACAGCCCGGTGCTCTAAGACGTGTCTGAATAATATAAATTTGCTCTAGTTTTAATTGTCTTGTTCCTGAAGTTGAGTATCCAGGCCAGTCCAGCCCTGTCCAACCCGACCGGAAGGCTAAGGAATAGCATTTATCGATAACCTATTTTGATGCTATAAAACTCATCTTAAAGTGTGTATTTCCATCAGGCATATATCTAAAAGGAAGACTTTTTTGTTATTACTTAGAAACTCCTCACAGTCTCTTTAAGAGTTTAACATATTTCTTATTAATCACAAAACTCTTTTTGACAGGACTCTGCATTTAATATTTATTTAAGTTCCAGACACAAGCACGCATCATAAACTGTATTTTCCTTTTCTTAACTTAAAATTATTTGAATGCAAGCAGGAAATGTAAATGTAATGAAATTTTAACAGAATATTCAAAAAGAAAACTGATCAGTGTTTTCCAGATCTCCAACTTTATTGATCATTCTAGTTGCTTTTTTCTGTATTTTGATTATTGTGTTTAATCTCTTTGGTATGTTTTCCCCAGGTTTGATGTACGGTATAAAATCTTAGGTCAGATTATTTTTAGTCTTTTCTTAGTTTAATAAAGAATTGCAACAGAAGTTTCACACCATTAAGGTTAAGCTTTGAGTCACAGTTAGTTTGTGTGCCACCAAACATGATGAATTTTGTTTTATTTCAATTTAACGATAAGTTAAGTCAACCCATGCTTTCAACTTAAAAATAAATGACATCTAAAAAACTGCTGGAGGTTTCATGTTTTGGGCTTGATTGATTTTTGCTTATTTCAGTAAAAAAAAAAAATATGGCAACACTGGGCCAGGCCCTTTCAAACACAGGAGCTCTTTAACTTGATTCTGCTTGAAAGTTTTGATATTTTACAATAATACAATCAAATCCAGGTGGATTGGATGTAAAATAATAACTGGCCTGGTGCTGCTTGGGTTATTTTTATTTATTTGTTTGTTTATTTTTTGTTTAGGCCCTTTAAAGGTCTGAGTTTCAGCTCGAAACCGGTTCACCAGCAGAGGGAGCTGTGGCCTCACAGGAGAAACTCTGCAGGTCTGCAGGAAGGAAGGAAAACACCTTCAGTCTTTGGTCTCCACAGCTCAAATCAAAATCAACCCACTATAATGATTTATAAGCTACAACATTTATTTATTTATCCGATTATTTCACTTAAAAGACTTCCTAACAACAGAAATCAAGGTGCCAAACTTTGGTCACAGATTAACAAATCTAAAAGAGCTTTCACTTTTATTTTCATTATTTCTTTTAAAGTCAGAATTATTTTGACCAAATCCAAAACTTTTATGCCCAAAATTGGCTTTTACTAAAAGATAACTTAGGTGTAACCGTTCAGAAACATCAGTCTGTTTTTTTAAGCAATATTTTTTCTGTCTTTGCAGACTGAAGGTTTCACTCTAAATCATTTATTTGTGTCCTTTTTATGGTATTGGAGTTTTTTTTTCTATTTTGAGTACTAGAGCTAAACTAGAGTTGATATCATTGATATTAAATTTATGCCTAAAGGGCTTTCCACGAGCATGAAAAGTTTAAATATACAGTGTCATATGAAGCTATCAAAAGCTTCTTATTTTCACTTATTTTACTGATCATTCATTAGGAAGATGTCACTTTGTTAAAAATAAATAAATAAATAATATAATTGTACTGAGATGTTTGTTTCACCCAAAAAATCTGAAACATTTCTAAGAGAAATCTTACCTGTAATTGGTCACTAACTGGCAACTTGCTCTACAGATATTTTAGAGAGGTAACTGTTGATTGGTTAAATATGTTAGGATTACAGAAATTACTATATTTTCCCACAATCTTTTGCCATTTGGAATAATTTACCACGCAGGCTTTTTATTGCACGTAGCTGTAGATATTCCATTAAAATACAGTAAAATAGGGGAGACCAGGGCATATTGTCACAATTTTTACAGTAATGTACAGTATATATATTGGAATCAAAACATCATCAATAAAAAAATGTGTACCAGATGAAAGACCAAAGTCTCAGGTTTATATTTTTTATTCATGTCATTTTCATATCTTGTGTCAGTGCAGAGCTATAAGCAATCCAATTGAGATTGTCACCATGTGGCACGTTGCCCCACCAGCAGGTAAGTTGTCCCACTATGTGGGGTAAGATGTCACACTGGGTTTTACAACCAATAAAATAAGGACACAATTATTGTTGTTATTTTTTTTTTTAATTGAAAGTGTATAAATGACAATAATTCACTTTTATAACTCATGAAACAACATGAAACATGAAATAACATGAAGTATTATGCAACATGCATTATGAAACTGTCTCACTAGTCACACTCCTCATCTGAGTTGCAGTTTTGGCATATGGGGTGCATCCTTTGCATATTATCACATCTGACAACTTACCTCCAAATGAATGTGACAAGTTGCCCCATACGACCATGTTTGCTAATGCTAGCTCTATCTTACAGTTAGGTTAAATCTGAACAGTGACTGGATGCCTTAATATCTACTGTAACAAGTCCACATGTAAAACTGCTAGAATTTTTATCTGAATAAAGCTTATTTAAAAAAATATAGAGTTAATATTTTTTACTTTGGGCAGTGGAAAATGGTCAATTGGTGCTCATCTCAACTTAGAATGTGTTGTCCTCGTCTCACTCAGTCCATGAGACCTGACCATGCAAAGGAAGAAAACTAGGACTCCACTTTTTAGTTGCGCCCTCTGGTGGAGATAATTGCAGTGTGACAACTTAGCTGAGTGGTCTCCCTGACTATGTAACATTTGTGACAGAAAGAAGTCAAATGTATATCATAGTAAAAGTTTAAATATTAAAGGTGCTGTGAGGAGAATCTATTACGGCGACATAAAGACTCTGTTACCCATGAGCACGCGTGGCGACTGTCGTAATGCTGCGTTCCAGTAACCTCAGAACTGGGAGTGACATCAACTCCGACTTATCGGTGTTCCAGTTGAAGTCAGTAAAAAACATGCCGATCTACCAGGCTATTGTTAGCTGTTGTTAGCAGCTGCGTTGTTGTTCACAAATATCACATGAAGAATGTGATTATCACTATGGCAGCATTTTTGTAAATATAAGTCTAACAATACTATGTATACAGCTGATCTAGAGCGACACACCCCAGTCAGAAGTGACAATAAATGGATTATTACAGGAGCTAAATAACTGTTCACACTGGGGGCATCCATCTTCCATTGTCAACTCGGGGGTGGCGAGGTTTCACCGAGGTCCCAGTAGGAAATTCCGACTTCCAGTTGCAGTTTCCTACTCGGAACCTGGAAATTCCTACTTCTGACTACAACTGGAACGCACCAAAAGACGTGACCCAAGCCAAAGCGTGTGTTTGTTGTGATGCTAATGAATGCAGCTCAGACCTTCCTCAGAACTCTGCATTGCTTTACAACTTCTTTTTTCAACAACTTACAGGATGCAAAGCCACGAGGTAATGTATCTCTTTCTAGTTACGTAGCGGTAGTTTTTGATGTGTGACAACAAGCAATTTTCGGAAAACTTGTATTGTAGTTTTGTAGCCGGCTATATGTCACTACTTACAGCCCGGTGCTCTAAGACGTGTCTGAATAATATAAATTTGCTCTAGTTTTAATTGTCTTGTTCCTGAAGTTGAGTATCCAGGCCAGTCCAGCCCTGTCTGACCTGACCGTGAAGCTAAGAATAGCATTTATAGATAACCTATTTAGATGCTATAAACTCATCTTAAAGTGTGTATTTCCATCAGGCATATATCTAAAAGGGAGCCTTTTTTGTAATTACTTAGAAACTCCTCACAGTCCCTTTAGAGTATAAGTCTAAGTGTTAGTATTAATGTACTTTATTATTTCAGTATAAGCCAAGTATACTTCACTATACTCTTCCTAAGTACATAAAATACAGTAAGTATATAATAAGTAAACATACTCCCTCTGTTTATGTATAAAATAAGTATTCTCTAGCACACATGAATAAATTATTTTTTGCTAAAAGATGTCCCTTGTTTTGGGTGAGAAAGGTTAAACTGTTGAATTCTTCTGATCTCATATTCATCATCGTCTTCAACACATTTTTGTCCTCATGGATTCAGCCGTCAAAGCTGACATGTCTGACGTGTCCTCTGATTGGATGTCAGAGGTGTGGATGTCGATCTAACACGGTGAACAAGCTGTATGCGTCTTTGCTGCAGTGCATCATGGTCCTGCTCTGAGATGACAAACAGCCTGAGTGAGGCGTTATGTGCCCACGTCGTGAAATCCAACACCTTCTGGCTCCTCACAGAACGCTAAAAATACAGACAGGATCTGGACCTCCATCTGATACTGTGCTTGCCGTCTGCACACGCTCAGAAGAGGAGAAACAAACTCTGAGATGTGCAGATCAAAAATCAAATCAAACAGAGAGAGAGCGTCCTCGCCATCTGCACGCGCTCAGTCTAACTGTAGAAGGAAACAGAACGAGTCCAATGAAGCTGGAGTAACAGAATCTTTCCCACATTCAGCTGAAAACTCTGCAAAAAAACAGATATTTAAACAGTTATTTTAACAAATATTCACTCATTTTGAATTTGACACAGCATGTTCCAGAAAAGCTGGGACAGAGGTAACAACAGACTGTAAAAGCTGAGGAGTGCAGGAACAACTGCTGAGCACCCTTAGCAAAAAGTGCTGTAGTTGAAGTTCATTTTATTAAGTATGCTTGAGCTTAAGTATAGCAAATATAACTCTGACCATGTTCTTGTATTGAACTACAAAGGAAACTGTACGCTGCCTGGCCAAAAACAAAAGTCTCCACCAAAAACAAGGTCACACTCTGATATTTTGTTTGACCTCCTTTATCTTTTATCACAGTCTCATTCTCTGTATCATTGTTTCTTTAAGCTTCTCCAATGTCACAGATTTGTCCCAGATCACAGCACTGCCCCCACAGGCTTGGACAGTAGGCACTAGGCATGATGGGTGCATCACTTCACCTGCCTCTCTTCTTCCCCTGATGCCCCCATCACTCTGGAACAGGGTCAATCTGGACTCATCAGACCACATGACCTTCTTCCAGTCCTCCACAGTCCAATCTTTATGCTCCCTAGCTAACTGAAGCCTTTTTTCTGCTTAGCCTTACTGATTAGTGGTTTTCTTAAGGCTACACAGCTGTTCAGTCCCAATCCCTTGAGTTCCCTTCACATTGTGTGTGTGTGGAAATGCTCTCACTTTCACTATTAAACACACCTCTGAGTTCTACTGTTGTTTTTCTTTGATTTGATTTGGCCAAACGTTTAAGTGATTCACCGATCACCATCATTCAGGATTTTATTCTGACCACATTTCTTCCTTGAAGATGATGGTTCCCCACTATCCTTCCAGTTTTTAATAATGTGTTGGACAGTTCTTAACCCAGTTTTAGTAGTTTCTTCAATCTCCTTAGATGTTTTCTCTGCTTGATGCCAATGATTTGACCCTTCTCAAACAGACTAACATCTTTTCCACGGCCACAGGATGTGTCTTTGACATGGTTGTTGAAGAAATGAGAAGCTGCTCATTGCATCAGCTGGAGTTAAATAACTTGTTTCCAGCTGAAAGATAATCATCCCTACTCCTTTTGAGTAACTAGCTTAGCGTCCGATATATGCAACAATGGGATATGTTTGCCCGTAAACTCGCCGTGGCTAAAAACTGAGACTGATGTTAGCTGAAAATAATTGTAAAGTTAAGGCCCAGGGTGACCAAGTGTCCTGTTTTCATGTCCTGCCCTGACTTTCCTGGTTGCTTTTTATAAAGTGACGAAACTGTCCTGGTTTTTATTTTTTTGATTTGGTCAACGGTGCTTATGACTTGGAAGGAATTGAAAATTTTAAGCCTATGACTTGAGACTTGACTTGACTTGTCTTTACTTGAGACTCGACTCGAGACTTGGGTTTAAAGACTTGAGACTTACTTGAGACTTGCAAAACAGTGACTTTCTCCCACCTCTGATACTTAGTCTGCATAGTGTCTTGTATGTAAATGTTATCATCAATCTGCTGATGGAAATTAGGCCAAGGCTATAATCTGGCATATTTACATTTGTAAAAATGTTCATTAATATGCGCTGTTCCTTCTTTAAAATCAATAAATAAATAAATAACTAAATGAAACTGTGAAAATATGTTAATGCTGTCATTTAGATTATGTTTCATTGGAATCAGAAAAGGAAAATTAAAAATGACGGTAGAAATATGGCATGAAAGAAAAGTACTGATTTTGTTTGTCAAAATGACATGAAAAAAATGAACGCAAGTGTGTTTGCCTCAAACTCCATGGCTTCAAACTTCTGTTTTCATTTACAGTCACTCAGCAGGCAGCACACAAAAAAATCCTCTTTAACAAGGGTGGTCCACGCCACTTTTTTATGAATTGAGTCATAGTAGATCATCCGCAACACGCCCACTAAAAACAAGTGCAATTTTTTTTTGTTTGCACACACAATTTAGCGCATGTTATTGTGGATCTTAGTAGATCAGGCCCTTAGTGTAGGCACCTTCAGGGCTCCAGACTAACTTTTTGGATTGGTTGCAACGGTGCACCTAACATTTTTTTTTAAAGTGCACCAGCACAAAAATTTAAGTGCACCCAAAGTTTTCATAGGGTTACCTTTGCCACCACAAGGTCCCCATTTTATCACTCTCCATAACTTTTGTAAAATGTAAAGGATTTTTGAACAAGTATAAGATGTTACCGCTCCGTGCTGAAACCTGACACCATAGTCATGCTCCATCTGGGCTCATTTGGATACTAACAGCTGATTGGATGATTACTGAGGGGTGTGTGTGTGTGTGCATGTGTTTGGGCTGGCCTACAGCCTGCAGCCTGTGAAGATACAATGCAGGGACAGAGAAGAGAGAGGAAGGAGGTGCTGTGTCTTGTCCGTTCTCAAAGGATTTTTCCGCTACCTCAGTTACTTTTGTCAACTTAAATTTGTGAGACTGCCCGTAACATTTTTCTTGGTGCACCAGTGCACTCAAGAAAAATGTTAGGTGCACTCACGATACGATACGTCACAATACAATATCAAAAAAGTAAAAAAGAAAAAATATTACTGCGTAATTTCAACTTATTTGTTTTTGTTTGAGTTGCACACAGGAAAACACAAGGCCTAACAGGCCAAACACAAACAATAACACTCTAACCCTAGAGAAGTTAGAGAGGGTGTATGCTAACAAGCGGTAGGCTCGCTGCCTTCGCCTTTTTTTCAATGAGAAAGCAAAAATACTGCCAGACAGATGACTTGTATCCAGGTGGAGCGTCCTCTATTTCAACCTCATTCCACTCCATCATTTGGCTTTTTGGAGGCAAGCTAGCTGGTGCTAATGTTTGTTGTCGTCACCTCTGGTCACATGCGCTATTACCGGACGAGACGTCTTTATTTCGCCATCCATTTTTTTCAAACTGGATGCATTTCGTCACGTACTGTAGCGATACATTGCCAAACGATATTTCATCCCATCCCTAGCACTCTCACAAATTTTGGTGGCATGTGCGCCTTAAATGGTTGCACTCTGGAGCCCTGATCTTTGGTGGAGCAGGAGATTCTCTGTGTGATGCTGTCGTGGCGATTTGGACCAACATCTCTGAGGGATGTTCCAGCTCCTTGTTGAATGGAGGAGCTCTGAAGGTCAATGGGTCACACAGAAATCTAATTTTAAAGCTCAGCCCTCTGAAATATCCATGAGGCTCCATTTTTATTTGTTTACAGCTAACAAACGCCGCAGTGCAGCCCAGTGCTAAAAACCATAGATGAAGAGGAGGGGTGTGAACAGTTTGTCTCTATTTTCATCTCACTGTGAGCCGAGTCCAGTCTGCTGCTGTATATCTTTGTTTTCACCGTATGCACCCTGAGAGAGAGAGAGACGTGATTTATCAGCGCTCAGGTAATTCCCAGGTGAGACTACCTGCCTGAACGACAGCCCGAAATAGAAGACGGATCACCCAGAGGAGAGCTGCAGAGGATTCAGGCTTTCCTCTGTTTTAGGAGACGATGGGTTTGTCTCTGTGCTGCGTTACAGATACAGGCTTTGGGAACACTGTAAAAACAAGGCTGTAAATTTTACAGTAACCTACTGCTAACAAGATTACAGTAAGTTACTGTGAATGTCTTTACGGTAACTCTATTTTAATTTACAGCATTATTACAGTATCACAGTTTTACTACTGTACTTTCTTTAAATAGATTTTGTAAATTATTTCAAATATGAAGCTCAAATGATAAATGCATGTTCTTACCGTCTTCTTTAGCATTATCATTTAGAAAGTTCTTCAAATTAAATTCACAGATTCACTCATTTAATACCAGACAGGTTAGTCATCTCCTCCTTCCCTTTCATAAAACTAAACACGGTCAGTTCTCCATCAGATATCATGGTGTAAAAATATGGAATGATAAAAGTCACTTTGTTTTTTTCCCTATGTTTTGAAATTTGAATCTAATTTTGTCAACTCTTTTATGGCCTCTATATTTTTTGTTTCTTTGTTAAACCTGTTCATGTTTGTTTTACTGTCGATTCGTGTTATTTCTTTTTGTTTCTTCACACGATTGAACACATGTGTGCACGTAGTACTTTGTGTTCTTACTGAAATCTTAACTGTTCTTTTTTTCTTTTCGTCTTATAGAAAGGTGAGCTCCTTTGCATCAGCCTAATGGCTTCTTGACCTCCTGACACATTTCTTTGTTTTCTGAATATTTCCAGTTTGATCTTACAGTATGTCTCTTTTTATAGAGCAAAATCTTATTAACAAATAAAAAAATTAAACAAATAACATCACTGTCAACAATGAAAGAAAAAAAAACAAAATGAATAATCTAGTCAACATATTCAGAAGTAAAAACATAATAATTCCCACTTTTTCTCCAAACAATTAAGAAACAATCAAGATGTTAAAGGATAACTTTGGTTCCTGCAGCTTTTACATTGTTTATAGAATGAAGAACAACAATATACTCACCCAGAAGGCTTTCCTGATGCAAACGGTGCTTCGGGAGATATTTAGATCCAAAATCGAGCAGTGGACACCGATATAATGGTAGCCTGTAGGGCATAGATCGCCGCTCCTAAAAACTGCATTAATCGTCCAAAAACTCATGTTTTTCACCAATATTCCATCATGATTCGCGCCGAATGGACGGCCATTGCAGCCTGTGTCTCTCCACACAGCGCTGTGTGGCTGAACCAACGAGTTTGTTTACATGCTCTTCGCGCATGCGCAGTGCGGCTCATTGTTTCAGGGCAGCTACAACTTCCAGTTTTGTGCAAAATGGACGAATATCTATGGGATGAAGATGTTGTGGAGGAGGACTTTGAATATGATGGACGTCCTTACAGTTTGGAGCCAGATTATACAGATAAGGAGCTGATAGAAATGACGAAGCGATCTCAATGCTCCAGAGAGTACTGCGCATGCGCGAAGTGCATGCAAACAGACTCGTCTGTTTAGAGGTTAGTTCAGCCACACAGCGCTGTGTGGAGAGACACAGGCTACAATGGCGGTCCATTCGGCGCGAATCATGATGGAATATTGTTGAAAAACATGAGTTTTTGGACGATTAATGCAGTTTTTAGGAGCGGCGATTTATGCCCTACGGGCTACCATTATATCGGTGTCCGCTGCTCGATTTTGGATCTAAATATCTCCCGAAGCACCGTTTGCATCAGGAAAGCCTTCTGGGTGAGTATATTGTTGTTCTTCATTCTATAAACAATGTAAAAGCTGCAGGAACCGGTTATCCTTTAAGCACATACTAAAAACAAAATTGTCCAAACACATTAACTTCTTGCTTGGACATTGAAACAAAATATTTCTACCCACAATAGTATGTATAATTCACGTACACAAAGATAATTACATATTTTTATTTTTGGAATTTTGACTAGAAGAAAGATATACAGAATTCTCATTACATCAGTATTTTATTGCAATAACCATATCTACTTAATCCTCTTCATTATAATAATACAGTCAAGTTTACAAAATCAGATACAGCATCATTTTGAAGTATTGTGTTCTGTAGCAATTCAAATTTTTATGCTTTTATGCTGTTTTTCTCCATTTTGTGGGGAAAAACAGTAAATATTAATTGTTTTGTACCATCGCCTGTATCAGCCGTATGGCACGGCTGTTGACGCGGCGTGTGCTTCAAGGCGTAGGCAGGGACGACCTTGGACGTCCGTAAAGCTGCAGGAGACACGCAGCAGCTCATCAAATATTTACAGCTCTGGCTAATTCAGGATTGATGTGGTCTTTTCCTCCTCTGGCCTCGGGCTGCAGAAACGGGAAAACAGCAGCACTCATACACACAAACACATACATGAACACACAAACACACATGCACATGCACACACACACCACCGTGAGCTCTGCCTGAACCTTGAACTCCACAGTAGACAGATTTCCCTCTGAGGGGGCGATTAGAGGTCGATGAGGAGAATATCATCTCATCGTTGTTTTACTGAGATGTTAAGGCTGCACAGTTATCGATGAAACAGTTTCTGATGTTTGACATCACAGTGATTTAAACACTTCACAGCCTTTAGTAACACCAGCTAACTGCTGTGGACCGTCAGTGACGTAGAAAAATACACTATATTACCAAAAGTATTCGCTCACCTGCCTTGACTCACAGATTAACTTCAGTGCCATCGCATTCCTGATCCATAGGGTTCAATATGACGTTGGTCCACCCTTTGCAGCGATGACAGCTTCAACTCTTCTGGGAAGGCTGTCCACAAGGTTTAGGAGTGTTTATGGGAATTTTTGACCATTCTTCCAAAAGAGCATTTGTGAGCTCACACACTGATGTTGGACCAGAAGGCCTGGCTCTCAGTCTCTGCTCTAATTCATCCCAAAGGTGTTCTATGGGGTTGAGGTCAGGACTCTGTGCAGGCCAGTCAAGTTGATCCACACCAGACTCTGTCCTCCATGTCTTTATGGACCTGCTTTGTGCTCTGGTGCACAGTCATGTTGGAAGAGGAAGGGGCCAGCTCCAAACTGTTCCCACAAAGTTGGAGCATGGAATTGTCCAAAATGTCTTGGTGTGCTGAAGCATTCAGAGTTCCTTTGACTGGAACTAAGGGGCCAAGCCCAGCTCCTGAAAAACACCCCCACACCATAATCCCCCTCCACCAAACTTTACACTTGGCACAATGCAGTCAGACAAATATCGTTCTCCTGGCAACCTCCAAACCCAGACTGGTCCATCAGATTGTCAGATGGAGAAGCATGATTGGTCACTCCAGAGAACGCGTCTCCACTGCTCTAGAGTCCAGTGGCGGCTTTACACCACTGCATCCACGCTTTGCATTGCACTTGGTGATGTGAGGCTTGGATGCAGCTGCTCGGCCATGGAAACCCATCCATGAAGCTCTCTGCACTGTTCTTGAGCTAATCTGAAGGCCTCATGAAGTTTGGAGGTCTGTAGAGATTGACTCTGCAGAAAGTTGGCGACCTCTTCTCACTATGCGCCTCAGCATCCGCTGACCCCGCTCCGTCAGTTTACGTGGCCTGATCCTTTTAATGATTTAAAAACAATTAAATTTTAAATAAATTCTAGAATGAGTGGGAAGCCAATGAAGGGACGCCAGAATAGGAGCGACATGGTCACGTTTTTGTTTACCTGTTGAAAGACGAGCAGCAGTATTTTGGACTGACTGTAAGCGTATGAGGGAAGCCTGACTAACACAAACATAAAGAGCATTACAGTAGTCCAACAGTGTAGAAATAAAAGCATGAAATACCTCCTTAAATAGTTAAAAGACAAAGCTGACTTAATCTTGGATAAAAGCCTTCTATAATTTATAAAACATGTAATTTAAAGCATTTCTTTTCTCCATAACTGCCTACAATATTGACAAATAATGAACAACTGTTGTGCTTGTTTCTTATAATAATGTTAACTATTTGTTACCATGCTTCCGTCAGTCTTAATATAATAAGACAGAACAATGGATTGTTCATGTCAACAGGTGAAAAAGACACAAAACAATCATGTGAGGTAAAGCAGAGGACAAAGATGCTTCTTGAGGGTCAGTTTCAGAACATTTTAGTTCATCACGGCTTACCTACGTCACAAGAAAACATATAAATTTGACACAAAAGTGAAAGTGAGGTCGAATTCCTGTTTTACCATGGTTCTCCTTTTCTTTCCTCTTATTCCCTCCTTTCCTTGACCCTCTGATGTTTTCCTTTGGGGTTAAGGGAAAGTGGATAGAAAAGGACTTTGGCAGGTCTTTTTGAATGCACCCTTTGACTCAAAACTTTCATTTTATTGTTTTGTTATGCTATTCAGAGGTGGATTTGCTAGTGTTGCATAGCCCAAGTACACTTGAACTTGAGGTCTGTACTGATGGCTGACTGTTCTTCATCAGGATTTTCTGGTAGACAGCAGAATTCATAGCTCTATCCATTATAGTCGTCCAGGTCCAGAAGCAACAAAGCAGCCCCAGACCATCACACTACCACGAACACCAACATGTTTGACTGTTGCTTGGGTCTTCTTTTTATCAAATACTGTTGTTTTTATGGCAGATTCAACAGGACGCACACCTTCAATAAAGTTTGAAGGTGATCTTTTTTCCAAAAGTCTTCGGGATCATCAAGATGTTTTTTGGCAAATATGAGCCGAGCCTTTGTGTTCTTTTTGGTCTGTAGTGTTTTTTACCTTGGATCTCTCCCATGGATGCCATTTTTTCTCAATCTCTTTTTATACCGCGTTCCAGGCATAAAACTCATAACTTCCCACCTGTGATCCACAAATGTTATGAGGACAAATTCATGATTTGGGCGTCCATGGGTTTGCCTCTTTCATAAATTATTATTTTAATACCTTTGTCTCTGCCTGGATGGATCCATCTTTGATGTATGTACAGTAAGTGTTTAGACAACTATATATAAATGAAGAGTTTGTCTTCACCCTGCTCCGATGAAAAGTGTCATGAGATAAATTTAAATGATCTCCATGTTAGCCTTATTTATTTAGCTTTTTATCCCAAACTACAGAGCAAAGATAAATGTTCCTTATATTTATTTTTAACAATGTGAAACTAATGAATTTAAAATGCTTGGAGCTTTTGCTGCTCTTCCTTTAATCAGTGACCTTTCCCATTAAAAACCGTCACCTCTGTGTTAAACTGTTGTTTGTTCACTGGAGTCTCTGAAGTCTGATATTTGGTCTGAACTCTGTAATTAATGGATTCTTCCGCACACAGTTTGTTTTAGTCAAACAGCAGAGTTTGGGGCATCATTTGGTATTCAGGGTTATTCATCACCTGCTGATTAATCCAGGCTGCATCCCGCTCTGCATTTTAACAACGCTGCAGAATTTTTACTTGTTAAATCTGGGAGAACAAACATCCAGGATCCCCGAGGACGGAGGAGGAATCATTCAGCTTTAACAGACTGTTGACGGGAATTTCAGTGAGTTTGGAGCTGTGGGGATCCGAGGGACTTTTCTTCACTGAAAACATAGAAAAATAACAGGAGTTGTACTTTTACTGCAGACCAAACTCCTAATTCTGGCATTTAAAGCCAATACAAAAATTATTTCTCTAAGGGCCACATGATTGTTTTTCAGTTCTTGAAGGCTGCCCTGTTAGATACTCAGAGCTCTCAATGATTGCAAATATAAAGCTCAAAAAAGGATTATATCAACACTGATTTATTTTAATTCAAACAGAATGAAAATGTCAGGATTTCATGAAACATAACCAAAGGCAATTCAAGCTTCCTTTTAATGCAATAAAATAATATGTTACCAGTTTTTAAAGCACAATTACAACTGTTAAGGTAATAACCTTTACAGTTGTTTCTAAATATAGTTTTACTAATACTTTATATTGTATTTAATGCCTCATTAAACTAAGTTAGAGATAGCAGTCAGAGATCAGAGCAAAGTTTAGCTGAATTGATTGAATACCAATATAAACCCAACTCAGAACCTACACCAACCCTTTTCCACTCCAAACACTAATGTAAATTTGACTGTAAAACTGGCAAAAAGAAATCCTTAGAGCCAAACCTGAATTGATTTTTAATGTAGCTGTAACTGTTTTCACCTAAAAAAAAAAAAAAAAAAGCTTCAGAAAACAACATTATAAAGAGTTATAAATAACAGCAGCCCCTCCCTTCACCTCTGTATAAAGAAAAGGATGTTGAAGAAGCAACTAAAGAGACAAACTAGAAAAGCACTCGGAGAGTGCAGACCTCCGCCAGCGTCACAGTCTTCACCCATACTGTGATTTTCACCATAAATATTAGTCCAACCTTCATTTCATCTAAATATTTAGATTCCTTGACCATGAAAACATAACATTAGCAATTGGATTCACAATGATATCTTTTTTTAGTTCAGTAGTTATTCAGAAAAATCACATTTTTGTCATGGCGGCCAGACGCTGATCCGGATCAACACCAAAATTGAATCACTTCTTCCTCTTCCCATGCTGAACATTTCCTGAGAATTTCATCAAAATCCATCCATGGGGTGCTGGTTTGGCAGAGTGGTTAGCAACCAGACACCCCATGTACTTACTTCTGCCGGTCCAGGTTCAAATCCCACCTGTGACCAGTTTGCAGAGTGTCTTCCCCTGTTCTTTCACTCCCTTTCACAAGCCTATCCACTGTCTTTCTCCTATCAATAAAGGCACAAAAGCCCAAAAAATACATTTAAAAAAAAAAAATCCATCCATAACTTTTGAGTTATTTTGTTCACAGACGGACGGACAGACAGAAACCCAAAGATCAGACTCTTTCTTACTCCAAAACACACATGGATAAAAAAACAGGCTAACTTTTTGATCACCAACATCTAAAAGTCTTATTTTGATGTATTTATGGCAGCAAAAAGCAACATTATGACCCATTATTTGACATTTTTTGGTCCACAAGCTTCTTTACCACAGAAGTTAGTAAAATTGTCATTTCAGTGAGTAACTTCTGCACCACATGCTGAACCTTCTGAAGCTTTTTCAACACAAGATGGGCCTAAGAAGTCATAAACAAGTTTCTTCATGTAAACACAAATAATATTTATAAAATATATCAGTTCAGGGACTACGGTGACTGAAGAACAAGAAGGTAAAAGTGGTTTGTCAGAGACTGAAGTGTTTACAGAGTTTGGGAAATGTCTCCTACGGGAGAGTATTAGGGCCATGTTAGATGGGGAAAATTATTTTGGGGAAGTCGGCATTAAAGTAGAAATTTGGGGATTAAAGTTGACATAAAGAGAAAAAAAGTTGAAATTCCAAAAAAAAAAAAAGGATTGTAAAGAAAAAAAAGAAGAATGTAGAGAATAAAGTCAAAATACGTTGTATGTTAACTTTATTTCGACATTTCAACTTTAATCATGAAAATGTTATTCATCTTTATTCCCGTCATTTTACATTTATTCTCTAAATTTTAACTTTAATATTGAGTATTAGAGCCATTTTAGATGGAGAAATAATTTTGGGGAAGTCGACATTAAAGTCGAAATTTCGAGAATAAATGTGAAATGACGAGAATAAATATAAATAACATTTTTGAGATAAAAGTCAAAATGTTGAGAATAAAGTCAACATACAATGTATTTTGACCTTATTCTCAACATTTTCTCTTTTTTTCTAAAAAATTTATTTTTTTTGTCAAAATTTTGACTTTTTTTTCATCATTTCAACTTTTACCCCAAATTTATACTTTAATGTCGACTTCGAAAATTTTTTTTTTTCCACCTTATGTGGCTCTACTACTCAACATTAAAGTAAATTTTCATGAACAAAGTTGAATAATATTTTTGTGATAAAGTCAGTTGTATGTGGACATACAATGTATTTTTCCTTTTTTTTCTCGACAATTTGACTTTTTTGATGAAATTTTAACTTATTTCTCTTCATTTAAACTTTGATCTCCTAATTTCTACTTTTATGTTGACCTACCCAAAATTATTTTCTCCATCTAATAAGGCCCTAATACTTCTGTAGCCCTCCAAAAGAAGTGGCTTTTGATAATTATGGACTTGGTCAAAGTTTTCTAGACACATATGTAGACCTTCAGTCTCTAAAGAAAAGGATGTTGAAGTAAAATTAAGAGACAAATAAGAAAAAAATGTCACTGTGACATTAAAATGTAATGTGGGATTAACATCAAAACACAGCTTATGCAGATGACTCTTTTTTAAAAATAAGTAATACATCACATTAGAAAATAGTTCATGGTTGCCTGTTGTGGGCCTGTTGTGGTTGCTTATTTAAGTAGAAAAATCTGGCGACACTGATCAGGGACTTCATTTTACTCATTTTCTCTCGTCGACCCAGGTCAGACAAATATGTCAGAGAGAATCAAACCTGAGCTCCTCCTTTCTCAGCTCATCTCCTGCTCTCAATGTCGAAAAAATAATCCAATAATCATGTTGAAGTCACCTTCTGTCAGCCTGTGTTCACAGACAGAGACCCTCCTTGTTGATTTATCCCTGCTGCATCGGCTCCATCTTTCCTCTGCTCTCATCCCTCGATTGTAATTCAGCGGTGGAGGTGAAGGGCAGATGGAGCAGATCTGCAGAGAAACAGGAAGGAGAGCTTCCCTCCGGTGAAAACGCTGATTAACGGCGAAGGTGAAGGTGACTCAGGCACGTAGGCGCATGTTTCTGTGAGTTTGGATCCTCCATCTATGAGAGCTGATGTTTGATGATACAAATAAAAGAACTTTATTAGTAACTAGGACTGACGCAAATTACTATTTTTTCGATTGGTCGACTCGTCACATCATGCATGAACTACAGCACCAGCATGCAGCTGGTGGCCCAAATCGCTTATAATGAGCAGACCTGGCAACTATGGCTCCTTCATAGTTGTGCCACATGCGTGAGTGTGTTTGGGGGTGTGCTGGGTTGATTCCTGCAGGCGTGATAACCAGGAAAGTGTCTCCATCTTAACTTTTTCTCCCTGAGGCGGTCCTTCAGAGCTCAGAAACAGGTGAAAGCCAACACGAGGTTCACTCTGGTTTTAGACAGAGCTTACCTTAGACTTAGATACCTGACTGTAGCTTCTTTGCTTCGCTGTAGCGTCTGCCATTTTTGCCCGTCTGGGTAGCGTTCTGTTTGTGCATTTTCTAACACTCAAAAGGCCTGATCTACTAAGATCTGAAATAACAGGTGCTAAATTGCACGTGCTATTATGGCCCTTTTCCACTAGCACGCCTTGGCCCTACTCTACTCGGCTCTACTCGATTTGCAGCGTGTTTCCACT
The DNA here is from genome assembly GCA_036419115.1 of Scarus forsteni. Classification (NCBI taxonomy): domain Eukaryota; kingdom Metazoa; phylum Chordata; class Actinopteri; order Labriformes; family Labridae; genus Scarus; species Scarus forsteni. The sequence continues at coordinate 890,056 of JAZDUH010000259.1, forward strand.
AGCCTGGTACCTCCTTAAACAAGCTAGTTCTAGGTCTGGTTCCAAGCGAGCTGAGTCCATACTAAAAGATGATGGCACCGACTGCCGGATACTGATTGGTCAGACAATGTCATCATCGACGAGTCGACGACCTAGCATGCAAGCAGTAGCTACTGTTAGCTTACCCTCATACGTCTTTTCTTTGCAGCTGGATTGCTCTCGTCCTCGGCTTCATTCTGTTGTATAGCTTCCAAAACTCTCCTGTGCTTCTCAAGGGGTATTTCTTCTTACCACCTGCAGCCTTCCTCTGCTTTCCTTTTTTACTTGGTTTGTGACAAAAAGACACAGATTCTCGGTTGCAGAAAGGGCGTAATGCCTTCTAAATATCAATAATATGTTATGTTTTTATAAATTGCATTCTTCAGCTCTCTCAGGTGCTAGAATTTTAATTTGTGAGCTATGCAAGTTTTTTTTTTAACAGATTTCAATTGTATTGATATGTAGAGAATAATTTGCGACATTCTTTATATTTTGTTTTTGCAAAATAAGGTTGTTTTAAAGATCACTATAGTGTTTGATTTTTAACTTACATTTTACTTCCAGCCAGCAAAATATTGCTCCTTAGTGATTCTAATCGTGTTATTGTATCATGCAAATGCTAACAACTTTATACAGTGTTGTCACTTTACTAAAAGCTCTTAAAGTCATCTTCATAAGGCATTGCAACCTTTCTTTACTACTGTCTCGAGTAAGGATGGTTCTAATGTGACCCAGGACTTCAGATTCTTCATTCTAAACTCTTGTCACTTGAGTATGCAGGTATAAAACATTATAAAGACTTGATTATAATACATTATGTCCACACTTGTAATACTTTATAAACCTTGGTACAAGTTCTTATACATGGTTATACACCATTATAATGACACTTATGAAGCATTATACATGCATTATAACATCTTATGCATGTGCTTCTAAAGCATTATAAACTAGATCTTTAAGTAAAGTGTTAATGTTTTTCCTCTTGATGATCAGACATGTATGAAAAGCAAAATATGGATGAATACAAAGAGGTTTCAAATTCTTGTCCTCTCATTTCTCTGCGCCTCTGTTGATCTGTAAACTTTACAAATGTGATAAAAACTGAATAACCACAGTCCTGCAGAGTAAAAAGATCTGAGTAATCAGTTATGACGGACACACAAACACACACGCTGTCACTCAGCCGTCGATCACTGCTGCTTTGTTTCTGCAGAAGTGCTGAGTTTGTCTGAGACGATGGGACAGAAAGACGAGTCTCAGCACTTTACTGAATGAAAACACAAAGTCCTGAAATATTCTGAAAGAGGACGTGCAGGAGTGATTTATGTCTGCAGCTCTGTTTTCAGCTCCGGCATGAATCAAACGTTGATAGTCAGACTGGTGAACAGCTGAGAGTCTCACTGATGTTTCTTTTACATAATGAAGGCTTTACATCAAAATGAGTGGAAAACACAACAACGAGGTTTATCTGTTTGAACTGTTGTGTGTAGAAGTGACACTTTTAGCTTCATTAGGAAAATCTACTCATACACTCGTTGACCAAATTGAGTACATGTGTTGTTTTGTTGTACAGACATTTTACAGTTGGTAACTGTAGATTTTATGGATAAATAGTGTTAATTTTACAAAAATCAGTGTTTTTCCACAATCATTTAGCCATTTACAGTAATTTACAGTATAGGTTTTCACAGCAGGTAGCTCTAGATATTACGGTAAAGAACAGTTTCATTTACAAAAATCGGTTACAGCGTACCTTTGATAGAATTTTCCTTTTTTATTTACTAGTACTACTAGTAAACTTAAAATATCTCACTAGTCAACTAGTTTCAGTCTGCTAGTAGTACAAGTAAAGCCCAAAGATTCACTAGTGGTTGTTGTATTTTTTTAAAGCCAATGGGAAGCCTGAATTTGTTTTCCCCGCCCCTCTTATTAGCATTTAAGGCTTACTAGTACTACTTTCAAACATTTCTAAGTCTAGTAGAGCCATAACAGTCTACTAGTAGTACTAGTGACACTTTTTGCTTGTCTAGAGAAGTCGACTCGTGCACTCATTGACAGAAATTGAGGACATATTTTGTTTTGTTGTGCAGACATTTTACAGTTGGTAACTGTAGATTTTATGGATAGACATGTAGCTGTAGATATTATGGGAAAGAACTGTTACATTACAAAAATCAGTTACAGTGCACATCCTGCACCGTTCCATCAGTGTTCCAGTTGAAGGCTGACAAAAACATGCCGATCTACCAGGCTATTGTTAGCTGTGGTTAGCACGCCCTGCTCACATGAAGAATGTGATTATCACTACGGCAGCATTTTTGTATATATAAGTCTAACAATACTATGTGTACAGCTGATCTAGAGCCACACACCCCAGTCAGAAGTGCAAATAAATGGATTATTACAGGAGCTAAATAACTGTTCACACTGGGGGCATCCATCTTCCATTGTCAACTCGGGGGTGGCGAGGTTTCACCGAGGTCCCAGTAGGAAATTCAGACTTCGGGGAACGTTCCAGTTGCAGTTTCCTACTCTAAACTCGGAAATTCCTACTTCTGACTACAACTGGAACGCACCAAAAGACGTGACCCAAGGTATATAGCGGTAGTTTTTGATGTGTGACAACAAGCAATTTTTGGAAAACTTAGTATCGTAGTTTTGTAGCCGGCTATATATGGCTATTTACAGCCCGGTGCTCTAAGACGTGTCCGAATAATATAAATTTGCTCTAGTTTTAATTGTCTTGTGCCCGAAGTTGAGTATCCAGCCCTGTCTGACCCGAATGCAAAGCTAAGGAATAGCATTTATAGATAACCTATTTTGATGCTATAAAACTCATCTTAAAGTGTGTATTTCCATCAGGCATATATCTAAAAGTGAGACTTTTTTGTAATTACTTAGAAACTCCTTACAGTCCCTTTAATTAAAATAGAGTTATGCTACTGTAAAGACATTTACAGTAGTTTACTGGCATCTTGTTGCCAGTAAATTACTGTAAAATTTACAACAACCCTTTTACAGTGTTCCAAATGTTTGTCTGTTTTTGTCCGAATAAAGCTTCCATACATCCACAGGATTATGAAGCAAAGTGAGGAAAACTCTATAGCAGGAGTGAAGACAGATGCACACGCTCGCCCTGTAACCCTGAAACGAGCTGAATCAGCAGAGAGACGTCAGGAGAGACTTGTCCTCCTCGTCCTCCTCGTCCTCCTCATCCTCCTTGTCCTCGTGGAGTTGCTGCTGATAATCGAGTTAAAGTCTGACGAAGAGGAGCTGTTGTCTGAGGAAGCTGTGTCACTGTTAATGTTGACAGCACTTTATAATTTACTGTAAGTTATTGTTTTTTGTCGTAATATATTTTAGTTTAGTCACGGTTTAGTCTCTGAATTCTTTTATTTTAGTCTAGTTTAGTCGACTAAAATCTGAAGTGTAAAGGGTAAGACATTTTTTTATGTCCTGTTTTCCTCTTGGATAAAATCAAACATCTACTAAGCCTTTATTGAATGTTAGTAAAGTCTGAATGTCTAAATGAACAGAAACAAATGTTCCTTTGTGTGAAATGCAGTCACCTTTATTTAGGCTACCTGGCAGAGCATCTCAGTTACAATACCAGAACTGACAACAAACAGTGAACCTGCTCTACATGAATATATCAATTCATAAAGAGAGCAGCTCTGATTGGATGGCTCCACAACTTATCCCACCACCACCAAGCTAAGGCAGCTGTGATTGGATGTCCCTCTGAGCTCATCCAACCTTTAACACAACCAAAGTAGCTGTGATTGGATAGATTCATCACTTGTCTCTACTTCCTACATGACCATATTAGGTCTGATTGGATTAAGTCTCTTTCAGTTTGTTTGTTTACACTGTAAAAAGGTTGTTGTACATTTTGCAGTGACCTACTGGCAACAAGATGCCATGAGGTTACTGTTAAGGGATAGTTCCCTTTTTTGAAGTGGGGTTGTATGAGCTCCATTTGGCCACTAAGAACATTAGATACAGTAGAAAGTTCTCTCCTCTCCCTCAGTAAGCCACAGTCTGTAAGAGCCTGTGACAAAGAAATAGAAGCTAACAGGAAAGTACGGCCCCAAAAACAAAGGCTATTTTCTCCGCCTACAAGAACTCAAATACAAAATAATACCCCAGTTTAAGAGTATTCTTCATATTAGTGTTTTAAAGTGTTTTAAAGTGCATAAACATTTCGGAAATATAAAGTTTATCTGGACATAAGCCAACTCACGTTGTGTATCCCTCCGCTAAATCCGTCCGCTTCACTCAGCTGTAGTTAGCAGAACAAGCTAGCGGCTTCAGACGCCTGTTTTAGACTGATTGAAAGCACATTATATGACAAATATTTCTGAGATGGGTTTTTGTGATGCTTCCCTTGATGCAGAAACAGATGTGCATCATGGAGGACTCAGCTTTCACTGTATTCCTCTGCGTAACGAGGGCATGCTGTTACATCATTTGGGAATGCATCTCTCATTTCCTGTTACCTGACAGATTGTGTGCACAGATCTATACATCTATATCTATATTAGAGGCAAATACACAGTAATCGTTACCTGTGTGTGCATGTGTGTGTGTGAGAGAGAGACACACAGTAGTCTGCACTGTTTTGATAAACAACCTCCTCTACTCTATTACTTACTCTGAGGAGTACTTTTCCCCGCCCCCTTATTAGCATATAAGGCTAACTAGCACTACTTGCAAACATTTGTAAGACTAGTAAAACCAAAACAGTCTACTAGTACTACTAGGGACACTTCTTGCTTGTCTAGTAAAGTCTACTCGTGCACTCGTTGACCAAAATTGAAAACATGTTTTCTTTTATTGTAGACATTGTACAGTTGGTAACTGTAGATTTTATGGATAAATAGAGTTACTTTTACAAAAAACTGTGTTTTCCCACAATCATTTTAACATTTACAGTAATTTACTGTGTAGATAGCTGCAGATATGACGGTAAAGAACTGTTATATTTACATAAATCAGTGACAGTGTGTGGTTAAATACTGCTCAGATTAAAAGTGTCCTCTCCCTATGTGAAGTCTGTAATGTGAAAGAGTCTCCTAAGCTTCCCCTGATGCAGGCAGAGCTACCTGCCCGAGAGGTTGATGTGTGAACAGATCCTCCCTCGTGTTTCTCTGCGATCTCTCACTCAGAGTTTGTCCTGACTCAGCAGAAACGACTGCGTCCGCTGCTCTGTTGATGTTTGATGCATGAATCTGCGGCCTGACGGCAGTGACTCACTCTCTCTCTCTCTCCCTCTCTCTTACCTGAAGTGCCTTCCTGTCGCTCTGCTGGGCACGAGCTCTCCTGTTTTGGACCAAAGAGGGGGAGATGATGAAGAGGTATCACTCTGATGATTATTCTGACACCCAAACACGAGAGTTACCTCGCCATTACAGACAAAACTCAAAAAGCAGATTTTCAAGAGTCGAGGTTTTCAAATCTGGACATGGGAATGTTTTTCCTTTTACAGCCGTTTGTAAATAGTCATAAATATTTCTGGATGCTTGTATTTTTACATGCACGTCATTTGTTAAGAACTTTGTTCATTTAGTTTTCTTTTCAATATTATGTAATTAATCTTATCCTCTATTTTGTACATTAATTTATTTTATTTTGTCTTGTCTTAACCTCCTTGTACTAAAGAGAAAACAACTGCCAGAGTCAAATTCCTTGTATGTGTCACATACTTCACACTTGGCAATAAAAAATGATTCTGATTTGTATGATGATCATTACTGCTCTTAACCCTTTAACTCCCAGCTCAACTGTTTGGCAGAGGTTGATAAATTCAGGAATGTCTCATATGTTAAAAAATAACTCAATGTTTTTCTAAGGATACAGAAAAAACTACAAACAAACCAAAATAACTGATATTTTCTATGTGTGAAATTCAAAGGTTCAAAAGCTAAAGTTTTTTTTATTATTTATTGTTATAAATGCTGATCCACTTACTGATATGGTGATTTATTAATATAAAATCTGTTATTCATCAAAAAAATGTCAAACACAGTCTCATCTATTTTAAGTTGGCTCTTTAAAGGGGTAAAAGGTAAAAGGAGGTAACATAAAAAACAGATGTAATGGTTTAACAGAGGTGTTTGATAAAAAAAAAAAAAGGATTTGCTTACAAACTTTGTTGCACACAATACCAAATAAGATTTCAAAATGTGACAAACTAAAACTACTAAACAATTTAAAGGAGACATATCATGCTTGTTTCTCCTTTTCACTATGCCAGACTAGGATGCCTGTAAAGCATTTCTGCCCTCAGTACAAGTCATTTAGTTCCTTCATTGCTCCACAATAGCGTTCTCAAAATCCTCATTTTAGGCCATTATCAAGCTCTCGTTGAAACACTTGGTCTCAAGGCTGACCTACAGTTACCTCGCAACGTCACAGCCCTTTGTGCTCTGATTGGTCAGTTCTATCGGGGGTAGAGCCAGCCTGTCCTTCTTCTTCTACTGTATTTTCCAGCAGGCTCAAAGCGGCTTCCGCATACTAAGTCCCCCTACAGGCCAGAGCTGGTAATGAGGGAGTGTGAGCGAGGGAGTTTTATACCCCTGCTGCTGGATGTGTTCCTCGGTGACGGTTTTGTGGCTAACGGACATCACAGAGGAGGAAGTGTTTTATCAGATTACTCCAATAAAAAGAAAGGTACCTCGTGTCATCACGACGTTTGAAATCTCGCGGACATCTCGCAATGACCTATTTTCAGAGGCATCAAATCTCGTTCTAGGATGTCAGAAAAAATACAATATCTCATTTTTTGAAAATTAAGGGGGTGTAAGGTCTTGTTTTCAAATTTATTATATTATATGTAAGTATTAAATCATGCATCAGCATGATATGTCTCCTTTAACATAAATTAGGTGATGTCAGCAACAATTTCGAGTGCTGCCGAGCCAGGCGAGGTTGGGCGACAGGTCACACCAGACACGGCCGCTCCCGACTGAAGATCCAGCCAGCCTTCTAAAGGGGTTACCATTCACTGGCCAGCTTCACATTGGCGACGCCATTTAGTCATGATTAACAGGCGCTCCAATCCTCCACCTTCACCTGGCAACCTGAGGGAGGAGGGAGGGACACATCCACGGATGCGCACTCGCAGACACACACACACACTCACAACCAAGCGGCAGCAGCCGTAACACAGTTATAGAAAAACAATAATATCTCTGTTAATTTAAATAAAGTAATACTACTGTAAAGACATTTACAGAAATTTAATGGCATCTTGTTGCAAGTAAATTACAGTGTAGGTACAATATTTACAAAAACAAAGGAAATAAAATCAGGTACATAAACCACAGACTTCCTTAATAACTCAACTTTATGTCACCCCAGCGACCAAGGCAGCCATCTTTAAAAGCTGAAGCCCCTCCCCCTGGGTGTAATCTATTACATAACTTTTGATCAAACATACATTTTCTTCATAATTTAAAAGCCCTCCCCTGGGTGTAATCTATTACATAACTTTTGATCAAACATACATTTTCTTCATAATTTAAACATTTCACACTTTTCTTTACCTTCCCCTTTAATCATAACATTTGGTACATTTCTATTCATATTTTTATCCATTTAAACTCAAAAACTACAAAATCTGCCCTGTCCCTGCTGGTCATGTGAGCCAATTCCCGCGAGATTATCATTTAATGGGACCGGAAATGACGCGCTCTGGTTTCTTTCCCAAACACAAGACGCAGCATGGTCCCTTTAAGACGCACGTAAAGGTAGGCGTTGTAGACTTGTGCAAATGTGGGATTAGAGTTGGACACGCCAAGAGACAGAGAGGGAAAGGAGGGAAACGGAGATGTTTTTACAGAGTGAAGAAAAAGGTAGAGGAGGGAAAAGTTTGGTTCAGGTGTGTGGACTCAGGCCTCGCGTCTGGATGAGGCGCTCTGCGGCGGGAGTGAAGTTAGTGATATAAAACTGTAGATTTTAAGTTTGACATAAATTATTTTCCAACAGTCTTTTGCCATTCGCAGTGGTTCACTGTTAAGTTTCTACAGTACACTGCTGTAGATATTAAGGTAGAATACTGTTTACTTCAGTATTTTTTAAATACAAAACAAACATTTAAAATACTTTAAATTGTCCAAATGTCAAAAAAATGGACACAAATGTTGGACATCAACTTATATACCGTTAATCCTTTGGTCAGTCAGCCCTCTCTAAACTCCTACTGAGCTGAAAATGCAAAATAACTTCAGAAGCTTCAACATAAATCACAACTGAAGGAGCAACAATACTGTCCCCACATATAAATTATTTGCTTGTTTTTACCTCCTTGAAACCTTTTTATTCATCTTTTTTTTTTCTGGATATTTTTGACTCTTATGTCCTTTTTAATGAACTGTGTCTTAGGTATGTCTGTTCTTTAAATTTATTTTTGTACATTTTAATCCATTAAAGCCTCCCATGGACTGGTGTTGAAAATTAGCACTGTGCTATAAACACTTACAGCAGTGCACAAGAGACCTGTGTATATTTAAATATTACAGTATCAGTGTTACAGTGTGTCCATGACAAATAAACAATAAATAAATCAATAAATAATCCTTTCATTTCACCTGAAGAGTGATATTTTATGCTGTTTAAGCTTATTTTGGTCAGAATAACTCAGCTGTAAATAACAATAATAATAACAAACTTTATCACTTTTCTAAACAAGGTTACAAAGAACTTTAAAGACAAAAGGCTCATTCTACAGAAACATGCATTTTTCTGTCCCTAGCCTTAAGAGATATCTTACTCCTGAAGAAAACAGTTTGTGTTAGATTTTTTTAAAGTATTTTATTTAAAAAACATATTATTTCAGCTATCACACTATTTGGAGCCATCAGCTTGGTAATATTTACTTTTTAATCAATTATTTAGAACCCCAACCACAACAAAAGTGCTCGTCCCCACAGTCATTGATGCAGAGAAAGTGCTGTATTTAGAGTTTAAAAATATGTTTTTCTATATGATATGATCAAATATATGATATAAATTACATTTTAAAACAAAATGCCAAATAAGTATTATAAAATATATTTAAAAGTAGTCGTCCCCTGCAGTCAGTGGTGTTACCATGTGACAAAAGTCTTTTATTTTGGAAAAAGAAATCACTCTGATGACATCACTTTGACCTCTTTCTTAAAGATCTATGAAGAGGGACCCTGGTAAGAACATTGTCCTTTTCAGTTTTCATAAATATTAACATTTATCATGATTTCATATGAAGCTTTTCACTGATGTCACTGGTGTAACCAACTTTACTGGCAGGGAATTGTGTTCGTACGAACAAATATGTTCGTAAGTGTTGCGTATACGAATGATTTAGGAGAATTTGTCACATTCAGCTTTTTTTTCGTATTTAGAATTTTCTTTCTAGTACGAACACACATCACGAGTGGTCCAGATGTCTTAAAAATCACAACAAATGAGTCTGCTCTTTTCAAATCAAGTTCCTTACATACTGATTATACATTTAACTCATTTCAAGCTTTTTTAATAAAATATAGCATAAGACGTCAGGCACTTGGAAGAGAGTGTGTGTTTGGTGCCATCTTTATGAATGAACACTCCTGTTTTATGGTGTGGGAAACATATCCTTATATGGTATTCTTGGGGTGTTACTTATGCAAATATGCTATCCTCGTTCATGCACGCTTAAGTACGCACAGGTGGCATTCATCATGTTTTCGCAGGTCATTTAGACACTTTTCTAAAGATAGAAGTGTTTGTTGAATCTGACGGAGCATGTTTGTACGAACACAACTTAAGAAAAAAGGTAAGAAAAATTTAGGATGAGAATACGAAAATGTTCTTGCATGAGGCCCAATGTTCCTTTCAGTTTTCAGAAATATTAACATTTATCTCATGATTTCATATGAAGCTTTTAGTTGACCTCACTGGTGTTACCAACTTTATTGGCAGGGAATTGCAAACAAACAAATAAAAATGTATTTAGAAGACATAATTTAGTGAATAGATCAGATTAGTAACATGCTGTGTCATGCTCTGCAGAAGACATTTTGTTAAAGGGCATTTTTTGTGAAACTGTCACTGGTGTTATCTTTCTTATGGGGAACAATCAGGAACACCAGTGACAATCAGATGTGTGGATTCACTTTATTAAATGGTGTTTCATGATAAGTGTACCCAAAAAAAACATTAAGTTTTCATTCATGTGTATTCATAAAGGCAATGACATATGTAACCATGTAGTTTAAGTTTTAATGTTAAAAGAGAAATAAAAAAAAGACATTTTGACATCCCAAAAATCCACGTTTCAACACAAGAATAAAAGAAAAATAAAAGACAAATGTGACAGAAAGTGTATTAAAACAGAAAAGTGGAAAATCACGTAAGAAATGACAGAAACAGGGAGCAAATGAATAAAGGATTAATAACACCTAAAATAAGATGGAAGAAAGAAATTAAAAAGGCTAAAACTACTGAAAGATAAAATGAAATAGGAGGTAAAATGAAAGTAAATAAAACCAAAAGAGGATAAAAATGTAAAAATATTAATAATGTGAAACTGTCCTTAATAATCACAGTACTCCTTTTGATAATAACATTTTTATTTATCACTTTGCTCCATCGATGCTCAGTTTAAGAAACTGCAGAGCTGGTTTGAGAAAAGGAGTCGAACCCACAACCCTCCTGAAACTTTGATAATAAATCAAACGACATTCAGCATCGATGTGAAGACAAAAAAACGAAGAGAACTTTATCGTCTTCACCTTTAAACCCAGCAGGTTCAGATCAACCCCCCCTAAGTGTCAAGGACTTGATCTCCCCTCCAAACACATGTTCTTCAGTCAGAATCTAACCAAGAAAGACGAGAATTATGAGTCGTGCTTCTGTGAAAATGAAATCAGAACAATCTTCACACCTCGCCTGTGAATTTTCACACAGCTCCTGTTGTTCTTTTCTTCGATTTAAATGAGCTTCACGGATCAGACAGGCAGCCGCAGAGCCAAGAGAGAAGTTATGCTGATGATTATAGACGTCAGGAAATATTCAAATATTAAAGATCTGCTCCAGGATATGCTTCAGGTCACTATTACAGTTAATATGAGTGTGCAGTGGAATGATACAGTGGGACAGACGGACAAACAACATGCAAGAAGCAATAACTGTGCTTGTGTGTGTTATAGAAGAAAATGATTTGTGGTATTCACAGTTGCATTATTACAAATATAGTTACAATGGTAATAGTGATTATGACAGTAATAATGATATTAATAATATTAATAATGATAATAATAATAATAATAATAATAATAATAATAATAATAATAATAATAATAATAATGCTTGTAGTCCTCAGAAAATCCATGAAAATTATTTATTCTGAAAATTGAAAGAATAATACATGAGCAAGTAATAACTAAAATTAGAATAATAAATTATTTGATTAATGTTTATGCATATTTTTGCAGCATTCCAGCTATTTTTCTGTGATGGCTTGAAGTCACTGCATCACATTTTTTGCCCTTTTTTTCAGCTGTTTTACTTCTTTTGTTTACACAATATCTTTTCTTAAAGCATTCCTACACTCACTATGAAAGAAATAATTGATAGAAAAATAAATTAACTGATGAATAATCACTTGATCATGTGATTATTTTAGGAATCTAATTTCTGACATTTTGGGAATTCAATGTTAGCCTCTGTTTAGAAGAGGATAATACGATGATGATAGTAGAAGATGAGTTGCTGATGAGTTTATATGAAGACTGCCAGTAGAGGCAGGCTAACACATCCCATTGACTCCCAGTGTTTGAGCTAAGCTAATTTGCAGTGGGCGAGCTTTACCTGTCTCTTACTGCACACACAGTGCAGTAAGAAGCCTTAGCCTTAGGCAGGGTTAAAAGCCATTTTAAAAAAGTGAGTTTTTAGTTTAGATTTAAAAAGACCAAAGTCAGTCGTGGTGCAGATGTCTGGGGGCAGTTTGCTTCACAATCTAGGTTATTATTATTATTTTATCTTATTTTATTTTGTTTTTTATCTTTTATCTTTCCTTTTTTATTTTACATTTTTTATTATTTTTTTAACTTCATTTCCACTTATTATTATTATTTGTATTTATTATTATTATTATTATGATAAATATTATTATTATTATTATTACTACACAATATTGACATTTCATACAAAATCACAAAACCAAAAATCATGTGTTAATAATGACTGAAAGGCATAGGCAGGAGCAGATTGCTTATAAAGGCCTATCCTATATTGTCAACTTTTTTTAGGCTACCAACCTCCGAAAAAGCAAAGAAGCAACAACATAGATAATTCATCGCATTTATAAGGTTCAATAACAGTTTTACAAACCATTTTCTTAAAAACAAAAAAATAATGACGCCTTTTTAAATTTATGTTGGAATCATTCCAGCAATTAACTCCAATAATGGGGACACATGTTCCTTTTTATATACCCTTTTAAGCTTATTTATTTATTTGGTTTTTATATTTATTATATTATACCTTTTTAGCTTATTTATTTATTATATTTTTATGTCATACCTATATTTATTATTATTATTATTATTATTATTATTATTATTATTATTTCTTTTATTATTTCTATTATTTCTATTATTTAAATTTTTTTCTTATTTTATTTTATGTTATATTTAATTTTGCACTTTAATCTAAATTCCAGTGTTTTCTCATTTTCAACCTTTAAGATGGTGTTTCCTCAGTACATACTGGGTACAGCAGTGTGCTTTATTATTGTTTTTTATTTATGATGCTTTTATCAACACTGTGAGTGGATAGTGGTGTGGGTGGAGTGGGTTTGGGTCATAATTCCTTTATTTTAATTCATCTGTCTGTTTTTAAAGCACTTTGTGCTGTTTTTTTGTATGATCAGTTCTATATAAATAAAGTTTGATTGAAGTTTGAAATCCAGAAGTGTAAAAGTTCCAGACGGGCTGATTAAAAGTCCTCTCTCTGTTTTCTGGAGTAATTCGTCACAGCGTCCCGAGCAGCCTGTCAGTGTGTCGGTGTTTTGTTCAGTCTGGATTTTTTCCTCCCTGTGATTAAAAAGACTCTCCCGGTAATGAAACGTCGGTGTTGTGAAATTAGAGTCTGCAGATGGAACAGGCATTCGTCTCTGTCATCCTGCCTTCACTTGGCCGTAGTGACTCCATCATCTGAGAGGAGGCCGTAAACAGAGTAAAAATAGTTCCTGCTGATTCCTGCTCCGTTCAAATGTGTATCAGTACAGGCTGCTCCAGGCTCTGAATTAACTCTTCTGACAGCTTTACCAAACCCTCTGAGTCTAACACTGTAAAAGGGTTGATGTAAATTTTACAGTAAATCACTGGTAACAAGATATCAGTAAGTACCTGTAAATGTCTTTACAGTAACATAACTCTATTTTAGTTTGTAGCACCAGTCTGAATTTTCAATAATAGTTTTACTACTGTGTTTTTTTAATGCAAGGTATTAGGGCTGGGCAATTAAGTGAACAATAATCAAAATCGACATTAAGACCCTGCAATCGAAGTAATTTTACTCATGTCAGTTATTTTGGTTATTTTCCCTGTGTACGTCACGTGACCACGCCCCTTCATACAGTCTACATTCACTTTCGCCAAGAGCGAAGGATGCGCCACCAACATGGAGGAGACGAGCACCAATCGATCAGGGGACCTAGTAGCCAAGAAAACTACCATCTCCAATGTTTGGGCACATTTTGGATTTTGTGCAAAGGACATTGAGCAGAAAGAAGTTAAAGGGATAGTTCATTTTTTTTTTTAAGTGGGGTTGTATGAGCTCCATATAGGCACTAAGGACATGAGATACAGTAGAAAGTTCTCTCCTCTCCCTCAGTAGGACACAGTCTGTGACCATCGGAGACGAAGAAAAAGATGCTAACAGGAAAGTAACGTACCAAATTAAAAGGGTATTTCCTGCTCCTACAAGAACTCAAATCAAAAAGTCATACCACAGTTTAAGAGTATGCTACATATGAATGTTTTTTTAGTGCATAAATATTTCATAAATGTTTATGAAAAACCTCATCACAGAAATATTTGTAATATAATGTGCTCTGTCTCTGAGGCTGCTAGCTAACTACGGCGGAGTGATTTAGTGGAGGGATACATGACACGAGTTAGCTAGGTCCAGATAAACTTTATATGTCCAAAATGTTAATGCACTTAAAAACATTCATATGTAGTGTACTCTTAAACTGTGGTATTACTTTGTGATTTGAGTTCTTGTAGGCAGAGAAAATACCCTTTGAATTTGGTACGATACTTTCCTGTTAGCGTCTTTTTCTTTGTCTCCGACAGTTACAGACTGTGGCTTACTGAGGGAGAGGAGAGAACTTTCTACTGTATCTAATGTCCTTACTGTCCATATGGATCTCATACAACCACACTTCAAAAATACTGAACTATCCCTTTAAGTGTGAATACTGCAGGAAGACTGTTTCTGTAAAATCACTTATATGTTCCAGCTTCGCATAAAGTAATCGTTCAATTAATCGTGATATTGATATTAGGTAAAATCGCCCAGCCCTAAAAGGTATCATCACTGTCTTTCACTTGACAGCATAATTACTGCATTATCAAAAGCAGCATCCTTTCTGTTTTTTTATTCTACAGTATTATGATCATATTTCAGTCTACAACTTTTTAAATGTATTTTAAATTACAGTGAACTTGCTGGAATGCTTTTAATTTGTTACTATGTCTTTAACTGTTTTATTGATGATTTGTCAGGAAGATAAAAAAGAAATGTGCATGAATTTTTATCATATAAAATACTTATAATCTAAATATTTGTGTCACTCGAAGATATGAAATAATAATAATAAATGATTTATTTAATTTTTATACAGATCTTATCTGAACAAGGTAAGAAAGTTCTTTACAAAAGGACACGAAAAATACAAATCAAATTAAAATCCACACAAAGATGTAAAAACAGTGGTCATAATTAATTCATGAAAATAAACATTATCAAAACAATAAAAGAGCTTACACCTGATTGAAGATCTTTTTATAATGATAGAGTGTTTGATAAAAACCTGGATGGATAAATCTATGTTTAAATATGTGTATAAATATGTATTTTTGTGTGTTTGTGTAACATACACAGTATATAGATGAGTATTTTTATATTTAAACTGTGACCTGCTCTGTTGTAAAGTGTCTTGAGATAACACTTGTGATAAATTGGTGCCATACAAATAAAGATTGATTTATTAATTGATTGATTGATTGATGTAAAAGAACAGTCGGATTGGTTCTGTCGAAAAGAGCGGACCATCTTTCCATTAGACGATCTTTGTTTCGCAGTAGCAGTTGTTGGGCGCATGCGCAGCCGCATCCCTGGTTCCCTGAGCTCCTCGCGCTGACAGCAGGCTGCACGGTGACCGCTGCCGCCGCTACCGCCGCGTCGCTGCCGTTGCCGCCGCCGCTTTCTCCCGCTCCACGCCGTGTTTCTGTCCGGATACAAACCGACACCGACAAACGGGACTTACTCTGTCAGAAAAAACTACGGGAACTACAAAGTGGTCCCGGAGCCCGGTCCTCCCCGGTCCTCCTCCCCGGTACGGAAGGTAAGAGCCGCTTCTTCACTCAGTTTTCGGGAGATGGACGAGCTGCCGCTGTCCTGGCACGGCTCGGTTCATCTAGCCCGGGTTAAATGCGGTTTCTGTGTCGTGTTACTGTGTCTGTTATCCTGCTTTTTTTCGCTTTTAAACGAGATAACCAGGAAAACGGCAACTTTTCACCTGTCTGTCCGGTAACCGTTTAACAATTTTAAAGCCCGAGGGAAGAAGAGCCTGTCTAACTTCATCCTGCTCAGGTTTTATTCATCATAAACGATCTCTGATATTTTTAATCACCCTCAGATTTGGTTAATTAGAAGTTCTGTCCTCACAGCACCTGTTAACAGGGGTGGCTTTACTGTTTTTAAGGCCCCGGGCTTGGACCAATAGGGGCCCCTTCTGATAGGGGGGCCAAAAATGCTTTTTTAAAATTTCAATAGCTCATTGCATTCTGTATAAAGACAAACTCTTGATGTAGTTTTGTACATTTGAGAGCAATTAACTGAAAGGCAAATTTTACATTATTAAAGGTGCTATGAGAAGAATCTATTTCCGGCGACATAAAGACTCTGCTACCCATGAGCACGCGTGGCGACTGTCGTAAAGACGAGACCCAGGCCAAAGCGTGTGTTTGTTGTGATGCTAATGAATGCAGCTCAGACCGTCCTCAGAACTCTGCATTGCTTTACAACTTCTTTTTTCAACAACTTACGGGATGCAAAGCAACGAGATAATGTATCTCTTTCTGGTGCTGTAGCGGTAGTTTTTGATGTGTGACAACAAGCAATTTTTGGAAAACTTAGTATCGTAGTTTTGTAGCCGGCTATATATCTCTACTTACAGCCCGGTGCTCTAAGACGTGTCTGAATAATATAAATTTGCTCTAGTTTTAATTGTCTTGTTCCCAAAGTTGAGTAACCAGGTCAGTCCAGCCCTGTCCGACCCGACCGCGAAGCTAAGGGATAGCATTTATAGATATTTCGATGCCTATTTAGATGCTATAAAACTCATCTTAAAGTGTGTATTTCCATCAGGCATATATGAAGTGAGACTTTTTTGTTATTACTGAGAAACTCCTCATAGCATCTTTAAAATAAAAATACAAAAATATATGAAATCTGAATTCAAGCACGTGGAAAAATTATATTTTTTCATGAAACTTAAGAAAAGGGTTTGGGAATGTACCACCTGGTATTGGACATATTACTGCAACCTAAAGGGTATAAAATGTATAAGAAATATCTGTCTACTGTAGTGGACCCGATGCATGAAAGAGTTCAGATGAAATGAAGGTAGGACTGATATTTATGGAGAGGACTCCACTCTGTTAGCTAAACCTCCTGTGCCTGTTTTTCACGTTGGCGTTCCGTGGTAAACACTCAGCTGTACGTCAGCAGCTCGTGTTTCAGACTGGGGGTCCTTGGGGGTCTGGTGTGTACCCTGTTTTCAGAGGGAGTCGGTCTGCAGCGGGTTTATCCTCTGAGCCTGAAGAATGTAAACAGAGACGGTAACAGGAGCCCCGTGTGGTGTCGACGAGAGCTGGGCTCAGCGGCGTGGATGAAGATGGAGCGTGCGTGTGACATTTTGTTCTCAGAGCTGAGGATGTTATCATAACGGCAAATCCTCTGACAGACCGTTTGTCTGTCTGTGAGTTTGTGTGCGGGGGTCAGCTCAGGCTTCAGGGTTTATTTAGCCCTCGGAACATCTCCCAGCTGCTTTTTACGGTTCACCCCGTGACCCCGCCGTGCTCCGGTTACCTAATGTCATGTCGGGCTCCGTCTTCGCCGGCTCGTTCTCAGCCAGACCTTTACATAATGATTATTGTCTCAGTGGACCAGCAGAACCCAGGAGGTTCTTTAGGGAAGTCTTCTCTGATGGACATAATTTAAGGTTTTGTTTGTCACTAGGGATGTATCGGTATGAAAATTTCCCATCACAGTTATTGTGTCCTAAATGATCATGGTTATTGTTATTATCGCAGTATTATTGCAGTGATCTCAAAATGTTCAAAAAGGACTTTTTTCACACACTTAAAATCATTTAACCCAGGGCTCCAGACTAACTTTTTGCATTGGTTGGAACAGTGCACCTAAATTTTTTTTAAGTTGCACCAGCACGAAAAAATAGGTGCACCCAAATTTTTCATAATATCACCTTTAAGGCCATAAGGACACATTTTATCACTCTCCATAACTTTTATATAATGTAAATGATTTTCAAACAAGAATAAGGTGTAAAGAAATACTTCTTTATATAAAGCAAAATTATGTATTTAAAGAAAAACTGCGTTTAAAGTGCTTCACTGAATGAAATTTACAGATTCAAACTAAAACATTAAGCAAAATAAAATATTTCCAAATAAAAGTGCTTAAAGTGCTTTACTGAACAGAAATTTAACATTTCAAACTCAAACTTCTCAAGTTGAATAAAATATTTAAAAAAGAGCAAATGCTCTTGAAGCATGAAGTAAGTATCCAGATTTTTGAAACCAACAACATAACGTTTAACTAGACGGTCTAATTCTTTAATAAATTTGAACCTAGAATAAGACTTCACACACTACAGTCAATATTTACGAAACTGCAACTAAGGTAAATAATAAAGAAAATAATTTTGAAACAAATTTTTAAAAAACAAGATATAGGACAGAGCATTTCATGACTTTTTTCTTACTTTTTTAGTGGATTTTTCCACTACCTCAGTTACTTTTGTGAACTTATATTTGTAAGAGTGCACCTATCATTTTTTTCTTGGTGCACCAGTGCGCCCAAAAAAATTTTTTAGGTGCACTTTTAACAAATTTTGGGTGCATGTGCGCCCAAAATGGTTGCTCTCTGGAGCTCTGTAACCCCTTTAATATTATAATTATAACAGGTCTTTTTGTCACTAAAATGTCCTTCGAGTTCATTTTTCCACCCCTTTTTCATGAGAAATAAGAGAAAACAGTACTGGAAAGTATTTGCTATTAGTATGTTATAAATGTTAAAACGGTGTGTAACTACAAGAAGGATTAACAGGTTTCTCTTCATGAACTATTGAGAGGCATGACAATCACTCCCCTTTCGGCAAAAATTCAGAGTTTTGAAGCCATTACAGGTGACCTACATGTTTCGTGCAGACCCAATGAGAAATTCTTTTCTTTTTCTTTTCTTTTTGGGGGGTTGGTATGTCCTTGGTCTTCCCCAGGGCCGCCTACTGGTGGGACGTGCCACATCACTAGGGAGGCGTCCCTGGGGAAGCTGTAGGCAGTTGTAGCCCCCTTCATGACTCTCTTCTGGTCTCCCCTCTCCCTGAAGACAGAAACAGGTTTAAACTTTAAACAGGATTCTCTTCATAAACGATTGTAAATGAACATATTCAAAGTTTTGTAGGCATCTTGACCAGATGCCTGAGCCACCTCAGCTGGCTCCTCTCAACGTGGAGGACCAGCAGCTCTACTCTGTGCCCCTCTGAACTTCTCACCCTATCTCTAAGGGAGAGCCCAGCCACCCTGCAAAGGAAACTAATCTTGCTGTCACGACCCACAGCTCGTGACCATATGTGAGGATAGGGGTGAAGATGGACCGGTAAATTGAGAGCTTCGTCTTTCGATTCAGTTCCCTTTTTACCACGACAGACCGGTGCAGAGCCCGCCAACACTGCACCGATCCACCTGTCGATCTCCCGATCCATCCTTCCTCCGCTCGTGAACAAGACCCCGAGGTACTTGAACTCCTCCACTTGGGGCAGAGTCTCATCCCCGATCAGGAGAGGGCACTCCACCCTCTTCCGGGCGAGGCTGCGAACCAGTGAGAGCTGGAGGTCATGATCCAATGAAGCCAACAGGACCACATCATCTGCAAAAAGCAGTGACCCAATCCTGAGGTCACCAAACCAGAACCCCTCAACACCGAGAAATTCTGTCCATAAAAGTAATGAATAGAATCGGTGACAAAGGGCAACCCTGGTGGAGTCCAACCCTCACCGGGAATGACTCAGATGTACTACCAGCAATGTGAACCAGGCTATGACACGTCATACAAAGAACGGATGTCCCGTGTAATGGGGTCTGTTACCCAATACTCCCTTTTTTAAGGTTACTTATTTAATTTCCTAGATGTTCAAAGCTTTTCTGTGTGCTTTTGTACTTGATAATTCCTTTCTGTCATAAATTTAAGCAGATACTTAGGCACAAATTATTTTTAAACAGTAAAATGTTCTGCCTGTAATTCATATTATCATTGTTGTGTTAAAGGACCAAAATATTTTTTAAAAATTTGTTATATGTTTTTTTAAGTTAATAGTTAATTTTTTTTAAGTTAATAGTCACATTACTAGTCTACACTACTCTTAAACCCCTGGACTCCATTAACACTCAGCCCTCAGATTCATCACTGGTGAAGGTTACTCCACCCACCATTGCACTTTATATGAAAAAGTGGGCTGGGCACCCCTGAATGTAAGACGTGACAGGCACTGGTTCTTATTCGTTTATAAAGCCTTACTTGGTAAAATGCCATCATACATAACATCTCTGTTACATCAATCTCATAATCAATATCCAACAAGATCCAGTGACCTGCTGATGCTTGAAGTTCCACGGGTAAACACTGTATTTGGAAGAACTGCTTTCAGCTTTTCTGCTGCTTTCACCTGGAACATCTTACAAAAAACATTAAAACTACTGAGCACTTGTTTCTTTTGGTCAGTTTAGAACAATGATAATGAATTACGCTGCTTTTGAATGTAACTGTTTTAACTGTTCTGCCTGTAATTCATTATTATGTTGTGTTAAAGTACCAAACATCATTCAAAAATTTGTCAATGATTTTTCGAGATTAAATAAAGGTTGAATGAACATTAATCGATAATAGATGTTTTTCTCTTCCAGATATATGAAGAAAAAATTCAATTTTGGTCAGGCCCTAATTAGCATCAGCACAAGCAAAAATATTGACTGTTAAAAATGGAGTTAAATCATGAAGAGCAGCTGAGAAGCTTTAGTTTCAACCTTAGACACCAGTTTTTGATTTTATTTGGGGTCTGCATCAACACACTTCTTAATCTTTATTTCTTTCTCTGATACACAAACTAATAATAAAGATGCTCTGTCGAGATCTTTGATTAGCCTTGAATATACCTGTGAAAATCAGTGGCTCCTGTTAAACATTTGATTAATCTATTTGTTATCTAACTCTGTGGGTCTCCTAATGAGTGATTAATCTTCATAATCAGACTCCAGATGTTCCCCAGCTGGTGGAGGTGCAAACAGATGACCACATGATCACAGAAGGACAATCAAAACTTAATTTCGTCTCTACAATGTGAGCCTGTGGTACATAACGAGACCCTGCGTTTGTTTGTGGACCTCGCAGTATTATTTTAGTAATTACATTTTGACATGAACACATTTTTTAAATTAATTTAATCATTTTTATTCTTGGAATCAGATAGAATCAACCAGAAAAAAGTTATAACATTTTTAAATAGCCATAATAATAATACATTTTATTTAAAAGGACCTTACACGACACTCAAAGATGCTGTATATGATGAAAACAATAGAATCAGCAATGAAATCAAAAATAAAATAGAACACAACAGACATTGGTATGGTAAAAAAGGAATGCAAATTTATAAGAAGTACACATAATACATTTCTTTTAAAATTATTCTGCTTTCAAGAACAAAGAACTTTCAAATACAAAATAAAATAGTGGGCAAAAATACAGTCAGCTCCTGAAAAATAAAACAAATAACTTTATTCAAAAATGTAAATATATAGATAAATTATGAACTCCATCTAGTCGCATCTGCCTTTCAGTCCCAGAGTCCTCATTAATGCATCAGAACTAGGTCTTAGTGTAGGCAGAACCACTTTTTTTTTTTTTTTACTGTGAACATGAGGTAACGTGAGGAAATCAAAATATTTTGTGGAGCACTGCACATATTGCACAGACTTCTGTAAACAAGGCTGATTAAAGTTCCAAGCTATAATGAAGTCTACAGAGGATGAGTCCCCTGTAGCCGGCTGATGATGTTGGACAGCTCCAAGGGAGCAATGCTAACGCTAATATAGTTAGATATCTAGCTAGTTAGCTCAACTGCAGCGTCGGGGACAAGCGAGTGAAGCCAGGTTTCTGTAATAATCATCACAGAACAGTCATAAACTGATTCCCTGCCATCAAAAGGTCCAATTTGTCCATTCTATGAAGACAGATGTGTCCTTGGTCAGAAGATGCTTGGCAGTGCCAGCTGTGAGGCGGCTTCTGGAGCCGAGCTAACAGTCCGGTGGTCTCGCTTTGTCCAGCTTTGTCCAAGTCACTTACTATATGGGTGAAATTAACATTCAACAACTGTGTGTAAGTGTAGGTGAGTTTCGCCCCATACACTCCATCATCCATAATTAGTACAGAGCTCATGGCCGCTACAACAACGTGCACCGCCATCTTTCACAACGTCATTCTGCGCAGCTTGGACATCGAACAGCGTTTACTGTTTTATGAGAAAGTAAGAACATATCAGTGTTACATCGGCTAGGGGGTATAGTCCGCCATAAATCGGTCTGGTACTAGTCACTGGTTTCAATAATATCTCATTCCCAAGAGTTTTGCATGTCTGACAGTGTGTAAGGTGATTCTCCGCGGTTAGCCCCATTCGTTTAAATTCTAAAGCTTGCAGGAAACCAAGTAACTTTCAATGCTTTGTCCATTTTTTGGTGTACTGTAGGGGTGTCCCGATACTGTTTCAGCTCCGATATAATATTGATATTGCAGCCTTGAGTATTGGCTGATACTAATATCGATCCGATACGATATCAGCTGGAATCATGCAGACTTTTATTACTTATTTTGCAGTATGGGCTGTAAGAAAAGTCTTGATCAGGTGAGATTACTCAAACAGAGAACAGTAGACAGCAATAGTAGGTATGAGAAAAACTGACCCATTTGTTATTAACCAATGGGTTTAATAAATTTAATCTTAAACATAAGAATATAGTACAATTAAGTAAAATAAATAAAAACAAATTAAAGACCCTGAAAAGTAACCTCAAGAAATCCAATAAAATCAAAAACATATATTTTTAAATAGCAAAATAACCACTCTGTTTAACTTAAACATTACTGTATTCTACAACTAAATTAAATAAATAAAAATAAATTAGAATGGGCTACTCATATCAGAGTGCTTATATCAGAGATTTTAGATGCAGGCCGATATAATCTGATTTTTGTTTTGTTGTGGATGAGGAGTGGTCCAGCTGCTTTGCATATAATCCACACACAGCTCTTCTGGGTAACCTATAGGGAGTGTTTGGCAAAGGCAGAGCCCTTTGACGATCCTTCACATTCATCATGGGCCAATCAGATGTTGTAGCAGGTGGGCGGTAGATTGCTGTAGATTGCAGATTGGAGCTTGATAAGCAATGTTTTCTTTAAATATAGAAGAAATCCAAGAGACTTTTTCTCCACTGAATGAATCCAAATGTAGCTTATCCACTGTCTGTCTGCCTCCTATAAATACAGGCACAAAATGTTCAAAAAAACTTAAAAAAGCTGTAAGTTTATTCAGTGGAGGAGGTCAGACTTTCACCCCATCTCTGCCAAAAAATATTATAATAGAATAAAATTTTAAAAAGGTCAGAGAACATTTTATTCATGTATCGTCTTTACAGTGAGCATCATCATCAGTTGACCAAACTCCTGCGCAGCGTCGACCTTTTCTAACATTGCACCTTCATAAATTATGGATGTATATTAATATTTAGTGATACCTGCATCAGCATATTGTTTCCCCTCCCTGCTGCTGTGACTTCGGTTTCCTCTGCTGCAGAAATGAGCGAGAGCTCGGTGAAACCCGAGCAGAGAGGTTCCTGCTGCCATCAGCTCCACCTTCTCTTATTTCAGCTCCCCCCGCCTCCTCCAGACTAACCTGGTGAGCTCTCCAGCTCCATAAACCTCAGGAAACAGCCTTGTTTCTCCAGTCTGACTTTAAAAACATCACCATCCACGTCACACGTTGGTGCAGACTCCCAGAGGACACTGCTGAAATGTTTGATAGTACCTGAAAACTGAACCCTTGCATGTTCGATCAGCTCACACGTTACCTTCACCCCGAAAGTTCAGGCTGTTATCTTACAGAGGATGTTATGTTTGTTCCTCTAAAGTGGCGGGGTGCATACATTTCTTCTCTTTATCGTTTTCACCGAGTGGTCTGGCTCGGCTCAGCACAGTTTGGTACATTTTGGAGCGGTAAACCCTGATCTTGTTTTTGTTTCCACTGCCAGCTGAACCTTCACTTGTGAATTTTTGGGTGCCGATTCAATTTAAATTGCGATTCTACGTTATTACCAATTTTTGCAATCTTTAGTAAGTTATTTACTAGTTAGTTATTAGCCCTTTAGGCACCAGAGTTTTTTCAAGAAAATATTCAGTTTTGCTCTCAAGATTTGAAAGGATATAGTTTCAAAGTGGTTAGAGGTAATGGTAACCTGTCAAAAGACCAAAGCTAAAAATTTGTCAAAATTCTGTCTCCACAATATCCAACAGGCTCATCAAATCACTGATCCACTTGTGGTACTCTTCCTCATCCCAAGGTAGACCCACCCATCATCTTCACTGTAATTTACGGGCCGAGCATAAACGCCTCTGCTGCCTTCACTGTGCTTTTACCCCCGGCTTCTCCCTCTTTTGCCCAGAGCTCCATGGTCTTTCTCATTCCTGCTAACACTGTCACTTTTCGCGGTGTTTTGAGCTTCCCTGCATCCCAGACCGCGTCCCCTCCTCGACACGCGCTGATTACTTCCACCCCAGCCACGGAGAGGCAAAGCATCGGCCTCGGCATGTGCTGCTTGGTGACTGTAATGGTGCGCGGACCCGCTCCTGCTGTGCGACACGGGCCGCCAGTTTGGTCCTTACTGGACAACTGACCGTCATCCTCAGAGAGTATTTTAACAGCTATGTCCTTTTTTATCCAGCAGTGTTGCTTGTCGCAATTTTGCAACTTTGGCACCTAAAGAGTTAACACACTGAACTGAAGCATTTAAATTAGGAAAAAAAAACGATTTTTTAACAAAAAAATCAATTTAAAAATCGTCAAACAAAAACTCCCACTAGTTATGTGAATTGATTTATTTTTCACCCCTAAATATACAATTTGAGAATTTCATTACACAGGGCTTCAGAGTGCGCTCAAAATTTGTAAGAGTGCCTAACATTTTTGTTTGGCACCGGTGCACCTGGTGCTCCGGGGACGAAAACAATCAAAAGTTTAGAAGTTCAGAAAGCACATTTCAATATACCTACAAACGTAGTATAGCCTACAAAAGTTGACAAAAGTAACTGCAGTAGTGAAAAATCTGTTAGTATGCAAATGAGCCCAGACAGAGCCTGACTGTGTTGTCAGGTTTCAGCACTGAGTGGTAACTCCGAAGAAGCAGCGAAGTTCTGCCAAATTCTTCTTAGTGACTGTCAGATAATTAATAATTAACAATAAAAAGTCAAACAGAGTACCATGAACTATAACATCTATATTTGTTCAGTCCTTCTCCTGTTAAGGGGAGAGTTTTTCAGTCTCACAGGCACAGAGGTGAATGTCCACGTCCACTGAGGACAAATGACCTGACTGACAGCTACTGACGGTTCATAAAGCTGTGCTGTAAAGTAAAAAAAAAAAAGCCAGAACAAGAGAAAAAAATAAAGAGGTAATAAAATATCATTTCTCATAAATTAGTATGTACTATTATTATGTTAAAAAGCTAACTAAAGATTGCAAAAATTGGTATTATCGCAGAATTGCAATTTTAGTTGAATCTGCACCTAAAAAATATTGAACCGGGAGAAAAGTGAATCATCCCAGCCCTACTGTTTTGGGTCTACTAGTAGTAAGAGTAGACCTTGAAATTGTTTCGACCAAAAACTCAAAGCTTTATTAGTACTTGTAGTAGGGCTGGGTGATATGGCCTAAAAATAAAATCCCAGTTTTTTCCCCACAAAACTCTATTAAAGATTTTAATCATTTTTTCCCTCATAAAGCAAATAACTCCCAAGTGACACAAAAATAACATGGATCAAGTTCTACCTTTATGTCATCAAAATATATCCCTTAATCAATCGGAATTTCCCTCTTAAAATTAAAATGTTGATTATGTATTTCTAACGCAGGCAGGTTTGCCTACAAACACTGAAAGCTGAGGGATTTTTACAGCTTGTTAATATGTTTCTGTCTGATCAATATTTAATCTAATTTAAAAAATAAAGTACAAGCCAGTAAAAATGCTTGAGCAAAACCTGACAGGGCCACCATCATGAAAACTGTAAAGTTTCAGTGTGTTTATTTTTTCAAACTGTCAGGATTTTGTCCCTTCACAGTTCTAAGAGCTCAGAGTAACTTTCACGATCTGCACTAAAAAACCTGACATAATTCAAAATAAAAGATGACGAAGAGGCAGCTGGGTGCAATCAGATGGAATTTACTCGCCAGCGAGGAGGACAACAATAAAGGCAAAGGCTGGATGTTGAACTGAAGAAATACAATGTTTTCTCTCTTTTATAAGAGTGAGAAGAAGGTGTGTGTATGGCGTGACCTTCGTGCACGCTCCTCATCGTCTCGCAATGAGCCGGATAAGAAAGAGCCTCCACACGAGGTCACATAATGTAGTATGTAATGTGTGGATGTGTAATGTGTGTGTGTGTGTGTGTGTGTGTGTCAGAAGAATGCAAAAGCTAAACAATGATTACAAAGTGATTACAAAGACATATTCAAGTACAAGGACAGTTAAACAAGATCAGGACAGGGTTATAAAGAGACAAATACATGAAAAGATTATATACAATATGTACAAAGGTTGAATACATAAAATGTGTACAAAGGTCAAATTATTCTTCACAGAAACTTTGCAACAGCTTACAATTTAAACCAACACTATGTAGTTTTTCAAACATAATATAATCCTTCGATATTCATTGTGATGGTCCACCACTTTACAATGGAGTTGAATGACACCTCTGTCGTGGTCTGGAGTGGTCTGTATCCCTTTCACTGGCGCTATGTAACTTCGAGGTGGATGGTGGGAACCCTGCCACACTAAAAACTACACGTTTGGACTACTTTACGGCATACGTCACTTCCCCCGATTCCTGATTCGTTTAAAACACGAAAGTCTCGGCAAAAGCCAATCATTAATGCCGAGCTGTAACCATGGCGGAGGAAACGAAGAACTTAATGAATAGAAAAGTTTTGTCGGAGGATACAAAACAAAGAAAGCGAGAGAAAAACAAGCTGAATGCTCGGACCAGAATAAACATCGGTTCGGCGTTCACTCACTGGCGGGAAATAAAAGACGAGGAGGGATGTCCGACTACTATCAGGTATGTTGGGTGACTAATTTATGACGAAGTTCCTCAAAAAAAAAAAAAAAAACTTGACAGGAAAAAAGTACAGCACAACAAATCCAGAACGTACCAGTATGTGGTTTTGTTTAGACCTATTTCAAGTGTGTGATATCGCCAGCTCGTCGTTGTCTTTACTTTTATTCACTTTATCACTTCAACAGGACGGGGGCGACTTCACGGTAATAAAACCAAGTTGAACTAAGCGATTTTTAACATCGTCATTTAGTCAAAAATAAATACATTACCTCGTCGCTATCCATCCTGCAAACAGCCGCTGAAGACAGAAGAATACTTTTGAGCGAAGTCCTGGCTTCTGTGAATCGCCTACAAAACAAACGCACGCGAACGGCAGATCTGTCTTACGACAGTATGCGCGCGCTAGAGCTCATGGGTAATTGAGTTCATTCTCCGGTCGAGCGGGGATCTTCCGTAGTGCTGCTTTAAGTAAGTGAATGACAAAAACCTTGATTTCTAATTTTAAATCTTGCACAGCCCTATCTGATATTATTATTTCCATGTAAACATGAGGGAGAAAACTATTACTATTAATAAACATTATGTAACAGTGTGGTGATCAAACATGATTTACAGGAAGCGATACTACTGGGAAATTTTACTGCAGCTATACCGGTAACTGTTACATCCGTAGTTGACATCAGTGATATCACAGCATTCTTCCCTGTGAAGGTCTTTCTCGAGTATCTTAGACAGTCGTTTAGATCCAGAGGACGCAGAGCTGCTTGTTTATGGGACTGAAATATTCTGTCACATCTTCTGCTGAAACATTCAGGAGCTTCTGCAGGTGAAGGACGAGAGCACACGGCTCACAGCTCTGAGCGAGCAGAAACATCGATTTCAGGGTCACGTTCATGTTCAGTCAAAGGCGCCTTTGTCCTGGATCCAGCAGCCTGCTGCCAAGAGACAGAAGAGACCAGCAGACAGCCTCATCCGCCATCATCGCTGTTATCAGGAGGAGTTTGGGTGAATGCTGTGGCCTAAAATTCCTCTTTTGTTGGTGTTTGGAGCCCTGATTTCTCCCCCACGCTCAGTGAACTCATCTAAAGAGCTGATGTTTGAGAGGAACTCTGCTCATTCTGTCTGCGTTTCTTTAAAGGGACACACCAACATCTTTTTGTTTTTGTTTCTTGCTTCACTCCTGAATCCATGAAAGCAGATTCTGAAACACTGTGAGTAAATGGGTAGTGATAGCCTGCCTCTGCCTACAGTCATCGGATAAAGTCTTCAGCAACTCTAAAGTCCTGTGTGCTTGATGTGACTTGTTTTCACCCTCTTATGTTACGTTATCTTCGACTAAACAGTAGTTTGTTTGGTTGAACTATTTCTGCAGTGGTTTTTGGCTGGAGAAGTGACATTGTGTATTGTTTGTTTGTTTGTTTAGGTCTTTATTTCATTCTGTTAGTACATAAAATAAGGATGCACGAATATTCAGTGACTGATTATATTCCGCTGAATTAGGGCTGGGCGATATGGCCTAGAAATAAAATCCCAGATTTTTTTCCACAACACTCGATTTACGATTTTAATCGATTTTTCCCTCCCTAAAAGAAACAAAACTCCCAGAGACATAAAAATGAAACAAATCAAGCTTTGCCTTTATGTTGTCTAAATGTTTCTCTCTCAAAGTCAAAGTCTGGGTCATAAAAGGTTGATTATGTAGTATAAACGTAGACAGGTTTGTCTACATAAACACTAAAAGGCTGAGGTATTTTTACAGTATTAGCATGAAACTCTCTGATCAATATTTAATCTACTTAAATAACAAATACAACCCTATAAAAGTGCTTGTGCAAACCCTACAAAGCCGACCATCATGAAAATTTTATTTTTTTCAAACATTGCAACTACTTACAATTGGACTAGCCCAGCTCTAATTGCAAGCAAACTTGTGGCAAAAGGACAATACCGCTAATTCATTTGTTATGGGTTAATCCACTTCAATGCACTTTAAATTTTTTTAATGCGTGTTTTGTTTTGCTTGAAGGCCTAATATGATTTTTTTTGAAAAGCAAACACTACTGGAATATTAAAAAATGTCACAATATTCAATAAACAATTTCTTTCTTTTAAAAACATGTCTAATAATTAATATTAAGCTGTTTATGCACTATTAAAAAATATAGTGAACTACTTAGCCTCCTCATTGGATGGTCGGTATTCGGCCAAGCGTTTATATTTTTTTCGGCTTCTGCCACAAATTTTCATTTCGGTGCATCTCTATAAAATGTTCAGTACAAAAAAAACTGTCAAAAGTGAATGAAAAGGAGCAGAATGAAGAAAACTCTGATGGAGTCTGCCCCTTTCTCACAAGATATTAATGAAACACATAATAGAGTTAAAAAAAGAGCTGCATGCGTTTTACACTTCATTATTGCTGATTATCAAAAACAACCAACAAAACAAAAACACGTCCACATGTTAGTCCACATTTTCCATAAAACAAACACAGTTAGACTCAGATTAACACACCTGTCTATACTCAACATCCTGACTTTTATACTTTTTTAAAGATAAAATTAGTTTGAGCTTCTTTGTTTTTTTTGTTTAGATTGTTCCTTAAACTGATTTCTCTCACTGTAACAAAGTGCTCCTTCTGTTTAGTTCTGAATCTTGTTTTTTTTGAGTATTCGGATGTTGTGAATGAGTTGATACTACTGAACAGTTCTTTTAAGTGAGTGATGAGAACTGATGCACAGTTGTATGTAAGTTTGCCATTTGTGTTTGCAGACTATCTGCAGTTTAACCCTTAGATACCCGATCCTGCCAGCAGGATCAAAATACCACATATTTTTAAATGAGTGGCATTTACAAACCTTTCATCACGGGCATAATCCTTAGATTTTCAAGTTTCCGAGGGTGCCTGAATGTACCACAATTAACGACAGAAACTGAAAAAAACAGGCTAATTTCATGAGATTTCACCAATATCGCTTTAATTTTTGAGACTTCTTTGAAATTTTGCAGAAAATGTAATAGTTTCCTGGGACTAAATTCTGTAAAAAACAAAAAAATCTACGATTCTTACTGCTTTCAACAAGACCTGAATGAATCATGTATTTCTGGAATTCGCCGTTCAAAAAAATCTTTGAATTTTTTGTCCCACTGCAGTGTCCTGCAGGCTCATATGTCTGCTCAGAACAGTTCGGCACACCTTCTGTCAGATCCTTAAAGCCGTGTTACAGGGCAAATTTTTCCCAGGAAGCTACCATTTTTACAAAGGAAAGTGCTGAACATATAGCCTCTACAGTGTAGACTGTAAATTGATAATATTATTATAATTAATCTTAATAATATAAAGAAAATCATAAATATTTAGATTTTTTTAATTTTCTTTTTTTTTTTTTTTTTTTTGGAATGGTTTTTAGCTTGTTAATTTTGTTACACTGTATGTAGACATAATTAAGTTACATCAGTCAATAGCCATGACTGTCCTGAAACTATCGAGGTGCTGGACTGGAAAAATGCAAAAAATGACCAGAAACTGCTTAGGAATCAGAGAGTTTAGAAAGGCTGACTCACCAGAGAATTGTTCAAAAGACTCGACTCATTAGCAAAAGTCAATGTAGACTTGCTTGTAAGTAGGTCAGATAATATGATGATAGTACAAGGTAACACAACATAATTCTACATGACTGTAGGCAGAGGCAGGCTAACACTTTCCATTCACCCCAAGTGTTTGAGCTAAGCTAATTAGCAGTGGGTGAGCTCTGCCCGTCTCGTTACTGCACACAGAATCCAGATTGGAGTCTTTCTGCTCGTCATGGACTCAGGATCGAGGCAAGACATGACAAGAAGAAAATCTGGCCTATCTCTTTAAATCCATCAGCTGAGCCTCAGACTCATCCTGCAGAAAATCTGAACGTGTCATCACGACCACAGAATCCGACGGTTTTATCTCTTCAGCTGAGAACAGGAAGCTTTAACCCCCTCCATCAAAGCTGCCTGAGCCTGGAAACAGCGAAAGTGAAACTACTCTGAGCAGCTTTGAAGGTTGTTCTCCGTTCATACTGAGCACCTGAACAGGAATAATACAGTCTGATCTGTTGATTACGGTTCATTTAGTTTACACATTTGTTGGAGATTTATAAAATCAGGAAATGTGACTTTAAAGAGGGAGATGTGGGGAAAAGTCTGCAGAGTCTGTTCAGGATTAAGAGCTGTTCTGTCAGACTTACACTACGATCCGTTTTGGGTTTAGATTCATATATTCTAGTTTGTTTCTCGATTACGGTTCATTTAGTTTACACATTTGTTGGAGAATAAAATATAAGTAGTTTAAGAAAAAGGGCAACAGTGGTGCAGCTGGTTAGTGTGTAAATTGCAATTTTACAATACTGTCAATTTTGCAGTGTTTAGTTAGCTTTTTTAACACCAGTGAAAAAGATGAACAATGATGATGCCTACAGACTATATCAGGAAAAATACACATCGCATGTGAGTCTGTTTTTAGGATTTATTCAGCAATATATTTTAACCAGCTGTTTATACTCTCTCTTCAAAAGCCTGGACTACATTTAAAAGTGGCTTATTAACACAGACTAAAATGAAGCTTTTACATTTGGAAATAAAACGATTAAAAATTGATTTAAAAAACATCAAGCGAAAAATCCCAATACCTATGTGAATCGATTTTTTTCTCCCACCCCTACAGTCCCGCTCCTCCCACAAACCAACAACATGCTTGTCAGATGATTTGGGCATGAGTGTGAAGAGTGGCATAGTTGCCAGGTCTGCTTATTTTCAGTAACTTTGGTGCACACTTCACCACCAATATAAACTTTGACTGTAAAAATAGGCAAAAATGATGTTTCCACCAAAACAAAATCCTTATGGCCAGAATATAACTGATTTCTAATGTAGCTTTTACTGGTTTCTCCATCATAAAGCTGCAGAGGATCAAAATAAACGCTGATTATAGCCTGACTACTGTATGTCTGTCTATAAAAATCAAGGTTAGGACTTCTATATATTGTTATGATTTTATTGATACCGATACAGATACTGATTCTCCTTATTGGTATCGATACTTAATGATAGTTATTGGATATTGAGTGTAGCGGCACACCAGGGTGCCTGGAGCAGTGGACCGTTATGTCCAACAGAGGGTGCTATGAGCGCAGCTTGACCCTCAGTCACATCCGCTGCTCTCTTGACCTCAGTAAACAAAGAGTTTCCACTCCAAGCAGACATTAACAGCTCTGAATCATCTGAGGAGAGCTGTGTGGAAGTAGTTTTGGTTCTACATCGTTGATGGCAAACTTAAAGACCAGGCTGTGTGTTCTGTGGAATACACTTTAGTCACTCGTCCTCCACTTATTTGTGGGCTCAGCTGTCGACTTTTCATCCAAGTTATACGGCTGAGTGCAGCGGCGCTTCATCAAGAGTTTAACCCCGTGTGACTGTGATGTTTTGGGCAGGGTCTTTACCGAAGGGGCAGATAATAGAGTCTTGACTTTGATTCTTAGGAAAAGTGACGCCTTAATGACTACACACTAGACAAAAAACTTACCATGACTTGACATAGCAGAAACAAAACTGGGTGCCGCCACCACAGTGCTGCAGTCTTTAGTGTTAGCCAGGCTGCTAACTTTACCCGTGTTGCTATAGCAATCAAACAGCCCGCACTCCTTTAGCTTTATACTATGCACACGCTCCAAGTGTTTGGTGATGTTGCTAGTATTTCCCCTCTTGGATGCAACTTCTCTCTAACAGAGATTGCATCGGGACGAGTTTTCATTAACTTTGCTAAAGTGAGCCCAAACCTTCGAGCGCTTAGCCCTCACCGACATGCTTGAGCCAGCTGTATCATCATCTGTCGACAGCGGTAGTGTCACAACTACGTGACAGTTGAAGGGATGTTCAAGTACCGATAACGGTACCGTTTTTCCAGATTCTTACCAGTATTCGGGTACCAACCCAACTAGGGACCGTGGTATATATCCCTAGTAGTATATCACATTCAAGAAAAAAATAACTTGAGGTTGCTTGTTTGGGTTGGTTTTGTTTTCCTATTTGCTTTGTATCAGTAGAAAAATCTTCCACCCTCCACAACCTCCAAATGGACAAGTGGAGAAGACGGACAGAGGGATTTTGAGGTGTCATTAATTCTTTTATAAGGACAAGGCTGATTAATTTAATTATCAAAGTGCAGTCAAAACAAGGTAATGTTGTAACAGGTATTGTACCGCCTCCGTCTCTGTGAGGACGGTTTGAGGTGAATGGGTGGAGAGCGTTGGCCCGAGCCCACGTCGGCTGCCTGGACCGGTGCCCAATACTACACTGCTGGATTTTATAATTAGCTGCTCACAGTGGGACTGTGCTCACAGTTCAGTGAAGGGAAACTCTGAGAAAGTCATTAATTCTGTCTATGTGCTAAATATACGAGCAGCTGCCTCAGAGAAAGGGAGTCCTGCATGTCCACTGTGACACAAAAATGTTAATGGAGGAGCTTCAGATGATCAGCATTCATCTCTCAGAGAGTTTGTCAAACAAAGTGGACACGACTTTGGCTTTAGCCTCTTAAATATGAGGTTTACTGCTTTGAATGATCTTATTTAAACTGAGGAAATGATGTTTGAGAAGCTCTGATGGACGTCTTTCTCCATCTGTTTATGGGAAAACTCAATCTAACTCTGGGATGGGCAGCTTTATTTAGCGAGAGGAACAAATGAATGTCCTCAGGTTTTGGTAAGCACTGACTTTGAGGACAGGGACTTCAGTTTTCTTTATTTAGCTAACTCTGCCGCATCTGGTCACAGATTTCGTCATCATCTGTCACGCTCAGATTCACAAGACCAATGTTGTCCCTCTCTTCAGAGTGAGTTTCAAACCAATTGAACACAAAACCAGCTAAACATGAACTTAAAGCCAATGAAAGGTAATTTTTCAAGACATAAACTCGTATGAATTGTTTTTTTTTTAGTAAGTTATTTTCCCCTGTTAGTCCCATCTCAATGAAAAATCTTCCTATTAGTGTTACTGATGATTATTGAAGTTCATGTGAGTTGCGTTTTCCCAAAATCACTAAAAGTATGAATAATGAGATCCTAAAACTGTTAAAGAGGGTAATATCTAATATGGAATAATAGCATTTATTAAAGAGTGTTAATTCAAACCCTGTTATGCATTTCATCTTCATACAAAGTATTAGAGTCAAATCAGGTGGAAATGCTTAATGGCAGATTTTTTCATCTCAGTTATGGCAACCTTCAGAAGCCAGGCATTTACTGGAGGCAGTGTTGCCAGATTTTCTGACTGAAGTAAGCAACCAGGTTGACAATAACGAGCCAAAAATAAGGGACCTCCAGCTAGGTTTTTCTTGTGTGGTAAATTACTTGTTTATAAAGGAAAAATCTACAGAAAGCATGTTTTAATTTTCATCTTCTTTACGTTTTCTTGTTTTTCTCTTTATTTATTTCTTCAACATCTTTTGTCTGGAGGGGAAACATCCTTTTCTTTATACAGAAGTGAAGGGACAGGCTGCTGCTGTTATTTATAACTCTGTGATCACTTAACAGTCTGACTTTGATTTTTGTAACCAAACAGACAAAGTCAGGCTTTTATTAAAGGTTTATGTTGATCCTCTGCAGCTTTGTTATGGAGAAAACGGTAAAAGCTACTTTAGAAATAAACTTTATTCTTAATATAATGATTTATTTTTGGTGGAAACATAATTGTTCCCTCTTTTAACAGTAAAATGTACATTTGTGTTCGGCGTGGGAGAAAAAAGTTTGTGTAACTTCAGAATTAAATTTTTATTGTGGCATTTCAGGTCTGATGAAGCTCAAGATCTATCCTTTTAATTTAGCTTATAGCTGATTATATTATTACTTTTGTTATTTTCATTATATTTTAACTTATTTTAACCCTCTTATTCTGCTTTATTTCTACATTTCAGTTTATATTTGTCGTTTGGAATTTTATTCTTTCTTAAATGCTTTTCTTAGATTTTATTGTGCACCTGGTGTCAGGCTTTCTCATTTACATTATTGTATTAATTTAAATTGTATTATATATTATTATTGTTTAATTTAATTTATTTCCATATTTACTTATGTAAGTATTTCTATCTTATGTCCTGTCCTGATTTTTAACAGTCATTTTAGTCTTCATTATGTCTTTCTTTGAGTAAGTGAGAGTGTGTATTGGATGTGGATTGGGTGCAGGGTCTTATATTTTAATTTTATGCAATTAAACAGTGTTCTACTTTTAATTTTATTTACTGTTTATTAGGGGTGGGAGAAAAAAATGATTCACATAAGGATCAGGATCAGGAGTTTTTCTTTGAAACTATTTTTAAATCTTTTTTTTTTATTTAAATTCTTCATTTTAGTCTGTGTTAATAAACCACTTTTAAATGCAGTCCAGTCTTTTGGAGAGAGAGTGTAAACAGCTGGTTAAAATATATTGCTGAATAAATCCTAAAAACAGACTCACATGTGATGTGTTTATTTTTCCTGATATAGTCTGTCGGCATCATCATTGTTCATCTTTTTCACTGGGGTTAAAAAAACTTACTAAAGATTGCTAAAATGGGCAAAAGCATAGAA
Organism: Scarus forsteni; assembly: GCA_036419115.1. Lineage (NCBI taxonomy): Eukaryota > Metazoa > Chordata > Actinopteri > Labriformes > Labridae > Scarus > Scarus forsteni. The sequence goes on from JAZDUH010000259.1 coordinate 925,605, forward strand.
ATGCAATTTAAAAGCCCAGTCTTGTTTGTTTTATTTTATTTTATCTCCCATGTAAAGCACTTTGTATCACAAAGTCCTGTGTGAAAAATGCTTTACAGATGAAGTTTGATTGATTGATTGTAAACAAAAGGCAACAGACCTCCATAGATATTTTGGCGTGGACGTTCCTTTCTGTAAACACATCTCTAAATCCACGGCTCATTCAAGCATGGCTGTCAGATTTTTTGCTTTTGTTATTTGTGATCCATCAACCAGGGAAGGAATAACACTGGTATGAATAAAATCGTATTGATTCCCATCCCTACATTCAACAGACTGCAGCAGTTTTATCTCACACCTGAACACAAACCGGATGTTTGCTTGTCGAGGAGAGGCAGACGTCAGACACTTTAGTATTTGTCACACCTACACGGTCATAACAAGCCCAGAGGCATTTCTTCAACACGTCTATGAATGTTAATTTTCTGCTCAGATTTTGCCTAATTAGACCCTCACTTTGAAGTCATCACCGCGTTCCTCCTGTTTGCTGCCAAATCCCTGGAAGCTTTCACGCCGCATTAGCTGATCTTTCAGCTGAATTTTACGCCTTTTGATTCAACACGTCGAGAAACAACTCCAACCAGAAAAAATACAATTAAAACGTCTCATCTTTTCTCCTTCAAATAAATGTAATTACGGGGTAAAGCGGCGTTACAATGGGACATGTTCTGGGGTTTGAGTCTTTGTTGAGCTCTGAGCTCCTCTGTGCTCAGCCGTGCACGCACACATGATGTCTTTATTATCTGACACACACCCGCTCACCTCCTGCTGCCTGCTCGGTCTGATCGGTTTGTGTCGGCGTGGTTCACAGACAGCATGGAGGCTCGTTGTTTCCACTTCATTTGACTTGTTTAATGGACAGTGTGTAGTGTTTTAGGTAAACATGCACCAGTAATCGACCTGCCCATTGACCGGCTGTGATCGGCTGATCCTTACATGACAAACTGGTCTTATCCGCTGCTAGGCCTGTCACGATAATCAATAAATCAATTATCTGCATGATGAATAAAAACAAACTCGATTTTTTTGAAAATAGATGTAATGCTTATTTTTGAGGTAAGGACAAATTGTTTTAACCGATTTCAATCGTTAACCAACATTTTTTGTGTTTTAAAATTACTTTTTTAAAGTATTTTTAACTTGACTACCCCAGAAAATGTCAGGTGGTGCAACCAACAATATGTAAGTATTTATTAATATTTCTGTTAATTTTTTCGAAGTGACATTTCTTGCAGGTATTCCTCAAGTGTCTGCGGTGAATCACACGTTATTAATTTGTATGTGCCTTTTTTATCTACAATAATCCAAGCTTGTTACATTCTAGTGCGCAGATATTAAGTATTTTTGTCATTTAAATTTATATTCAATCAATCAAACATTATTTGTACAGCACTTTTCATGCAAAAAATTTGTATCACAAAGTGCTTCACACAGAAATGAAGAAAATAAAATAAATAAATAAAAGGTAAAAATTACATAAAATGAAAAATAAAACATACAATACACCCCCCATCCCTCACCCCCACTTTCACAGTCCACATACAGCACACACACTCACTAACACACACATACAAAGACATGAAGAAGAGATTCTAACAGAAAACAGTAAGAGGACTGAGGAAATAAAGACTAAAATAATAATTAAAAAATAATAATAAAAAAGATAAATAAAATGAAGTAAAATCTTGAAAAGATTAAAATAAATAAAAAGGTAAATAAAATGCATTATAAATAGTAATATGGTAAAATGAGATCAAATGCACTGAAGTAAGATAGTGGAAAGAAAACCAATAAACAGACAATGAAAACTCTGAACTTAATTGAATAATAAAACATATTAAGGGGGTTTAAATGAATATATTAAATAATAGTAATTATAATAACAATGATAATAATATTATATATAATCAGCTAAAAGCTAGACTAAAAAGGTAGGTCTTAAGTTTGCTTTTGAAAATATGAAATATGAATTTTAAGACAAAAAAATGTAATTAAAAATTAGCAAATAGATTAATTCAATAAAATAGCTCTTCTCATCCTGCTTATCTACCGCTGTCCACTGTAGCTTGTTATTTGATGGCTTAGATTAATATTTTACCTGGTCGCACCAACTGACGGGGAACAGTTGAACAAATGACAGAAAACATGTTGTAGAAGATGGGTCACATACTTTTTCCACCCTGGACTGTGACTGTTTACATAGTGTGTTGAATAAAAACATGAAAACTTATAAGTTTTGTGCTGTTTTACTTTAAGCAGACTGTGTTTGTGTAGTGATGTGACTTAGATGAAGATCAGAACAGTTGTATGGTGTTCATTATGTCTTAAAGTTACATATATTTCTCTTTCTTTTAACTCAGACATGTAGGTTTTTCACATACCTTGACATGATTCGGCGGAAACTTCCGCCTTCCTCAGAAGTGTCACCAGATGATAGGTTTGACGTGTTAACATGTCAAGGTATGTGAAAAACCTACATGTCTGAGTTAAAAGAAAGAGAAATATATCGAAGATCAGAACATATTTTATGACCAGTTTAAGCTTAAATCCAAGTAATCCCAAAGGGTTCACATACTTTTTCATGCAACTGTATTAGTTAATGATAAATCAATGATGAAAAAATTCAATATTTACTAGAGATGGATAAGTCTTTTTGCCGATCATTTACTTTATCAGTATTGGCATGTGCGTTTGTTTCCCTCCTCTCTCTTTACCAAACAGGCTGGATGACAAGAGAGTTCTGTTGGTAATAATCCAGTTTAGGAATGATTTGGTGGTGATACATATTCCCAAAAGTTTGAAAAAATCACAAAAGTTAATATCGGGCGGAATTTTAAAAAATCGTTGCCATTTTTTAACCGATTGGCTTCCAGGTTCTCAGGATAATTTGGGGTCCATGTCTCTATCATCCAGGTAAATTTGATCTGGATCTGATCTGGACTGACCTCCCAAAAAAAAATTGCACTTTATAACAAGAAATCCCATTGACGACCTTCAATCATTCATATAAAATCAAAATATTAAATGATGTTCCCAAAATGGATGGATTGAGTGCTTTTCTAGTTTCCAGTGTTCTGGTCAGACGATGCACGTAATAGTTCACTTTTTAAATTCAAATGAATGAATGAAGATGGTTGAAAGAGTTGAAACTTGAAGAAGTAAAAGACTAAAATTGGACATAAAGGGGGCATGCAAAGAGCTGAAGGTTTTCCTTTAGCATACAATATCCTGCTTTGATTTTCTTTCTTATTTTGTTCATATTTATATTTATATTATATTTTACAGCCTGTAAACAGTAACACAGCCCCACGCAGCAAACATTAAGTGAATGTTTAAAACTTTCCATCTTGGAGGAAAAGTGCTTTACAAACAGCACACGGATAATAAAGAGCAGTGAAAGTGCAAGGTGAGCTCTTTCCTGAGCTGTAGAATAATAAAACAGCGGCTCTGCTCTTCCTCATTATTCCCTCCTCTGACTCTTCATCGATATGAGGACAGGTTTATCCTGAAGACCAAACATAACACTCTTACACGATAACAGCAGGATGAATCAGACTTACTGCAGGACTTTTACAGACTCGTAGAAGGAGCTTTATTCATTTACAACAGGTGGGATGTGTCAAAGTTTGAGCTCAGGACGTCCACTAAGTTCACAAGCATGAGGGCATCGACCAGGTCCATCAAAGTGGACAAACGTGCACGATGTAATGCTAAACATTTCAAGATACCAGACGATAAATGTGAAAACTTTGACCTCTCACTTGGATTCAGAGAGAAACAGGTTTGGCAGAAATCCCTGAAAGCAGTGGTCACCAGCCTTTTTCAGCTGAAGATCACCTCTGATGCTAGTTGAGATAGCACGCTCCACTTGCCTTAATTCATTAAGAACCATAAGAAAAAATCTTCAGATTTTAACGATCATTAATTAACTTTACAGTCAAAGATGCAATCTTCAATCTATAAATGTGATGAAGGGCAGGGACCAAAAAATAAAGATTCTGTTGGCATGATGTTTTTTAATTCTTAATTAAAGTTTTAGAAATTCTGAATAAAGGTCCACATTTTTGTGCTAACATCCTTTCACACTGTCATTGCGTCCAAATCTTCTCAGGCTCTGATTAAGTAAACTGTCTCGGCTTGCGTGCAGTCTTATGCTGCGTTCACTCCGCAAGCGACCCAGCTACCAAAATCGCGTTGTCCACTGACGTGGCCACACGCGTCCATAAATACCTCATTTTGGTACCGCCAGCCGTCGCTCAGTGTCGTCACGTCCACTCGAGTTTCACCGCGATCATATCATATATCATATAATAGGATGTATAAGCGGACATTATTCCAACTGTATCCTTTACATTCACTTATCAACCACAAAACACTGCAGCTGATGATGCAGCAGCATCATCTGTGAGTTTACCGCGGTCCATCTAGGCGGAACTAATGTCCTCACTGACTAATGTTTCCCACACGGACATAAATTGTTACTCTGTAGTCTGAATGAAAAACCAACTGTCACGGGTACCGTCACACATGCACACTCCGCTGATTGGCTGTTGCAGCACAGCCACACATGACATTGCCTGACAAGATCAACTTTTTTCTAACTTTGACATCACGCGACGAGTGAAGTGATCGTCTTGTACGTGACAAACGCATGGCGGGAGGGTTAGCCCCGCCCCATCGCGGCCGTACATTGACTTTACATGGAAAGTGATCGCCGAGGTAGTGCAAGTAGCGTGCGGTGTGAACACAGCATAAGTGTTGTGCTCAAGCACAATATCCAAGACCAAGACTTGCCCAAAATCAGAATGCACCGAGACCAAGACAAGACCAAGACTTTTGGAAGTCGAGATCGAGTTGAGACTAAGGTGGGCTTTACACGAGTACGAATTTGTAAGACTCCGGTAAAATAGACTATCGATCTGGTGATATTGACACACGGAGACGCGTATTTGTCCATGACTCCGCATCTTTTTTGAAAATGGGTTTGCAAGTGGATATCTGCGTATTCCTTTTCATGCCGTAGTTGGTATAAACAGATAAGTCCGAGAAAGACGGTGTCCTCATAGCACCCCTCCTCCTTCCCGCCCCCCAACCCACGCTGTCACACACTCCAACAACAACTACAACAATGGCGGCAGCCGGGCTGATTCTGATTCTTCCAGCAGCTATAAATATTGCTATGACTTTTATACCAACATTTGCTCACAGAACACCAACAACACCAGCTACAGCAACAACAGCAATAAGTTCTCACGCAGAGAGAAGCATGTTGCACGTGCATGAGCACTTACTGACGTGGAATCCACCTCGGAGCAGAACTGTGATGTTACGAGTGTAGTAACCCAAGAACTACATTACCCAGCATGCAATATGGGTTGGGAGTATGCGTGGGAACCATAGACTGTAAAAAACATGGACGCCATGTCGCTGGGCTCAAATTGAAGCCTCCACTAAAACTGCTCCCCCTGGTGACTGGCTGCAGTATAGGTCAAATCTCCGTCTCCCCCATTCATCTGGACGGGCCGAAGTGAAACTTCAAAAAATTAATACACCTCGTAGAAATATTTCTCCCATCTGTATGCTGTCATGATATGAAAGTATTATTGGGCTGCGTGTTTTCCAAGTCCTCTTTTTTCTGAAAAGTTTCTTTTTTTTAAGTTATTAGACTTTAAAAATAACCGCGGTTTATGGCAGCTTTACAATGATTGTGTACGGCGTATGCTGCAGAGTTTTGCGACCGTTTATGACAGCTGCGTCCGGATTATGGCCCAAATTCTCTACTGGCTGCACAATGGCGGCGCCCTGACGGGGGATATTTTGGCTTCAAATCCGTTACATGGTGGAAGGCGGAGCCACGCTATCCAGTTCTTATAATACATCCATGGTGGGAACCCATAGGTACGTCCCGGCGTGGATTTTGCGTTCTCAAGTAAATACACAAGCTTATGTACAATACGATGTGTAAACAGCGATACATGTTTTGATGCCGACGCAAAGACAATACGGGGCCGTCCTCGTGTGAGGAGGGCCTAAGACTGAGACAATCGAAGACCATCAAAATCAATTTTAAAAACCAAGATAAGGTTGACAGTTAAAGGGGATGTCCCTCAGTCACAACACCGGGAAGGCTGCAGTCATCACAGGGGAAATAACACATGAATTATTATTTTTTTAAATTAATTATTTTGTTGTTTTACCAAGTGTTTCTGCTTATTTACGTTAATGAAGTTGTAGAACAGCAGACCAGTGCTGGTCTTGATCGGTCTTGACAGAAAATTCCGGCTAGTCCCAGACCGAGACAAGACCGAGTAAAAATGCTCTTGAGTCCAAGACAAGACCAAGACCTTCAAATTGTGGTCTTAAGACAGGTCTCGAGACCAAGACCAACCTTGAGTAACACAACACTAGTGGAGTCCCACACTTGCTTCAGGCAGCCATCTTGTTCTCGTTAGTGTCCTGTGCCTCACTGCTGCAGAACGAGCATGAGCAGAACCACCAGAATTAATTAAAAGCAGAATGAGCATATAGATGATTGAGGAATTATTTAAATCAGATTTAAAATCAGAACAAACCAGCCACTTACTTCGGAATTAAGCTTTATTTGGAGTTATCATTTTCATTCAGAATTAGTTGTTTACCTGGTCATTTTTAATCATTTTTTAAAGAGGATTTAAGTTTTATTCAGAATTAAAGAGGAATTGAACTTCTCATGTAAACCTGATAGTTCGCGGAATGGGGCTGGTAATCCTAAGACTTTATTCTTCCTGCCCCTTTTCCATCATTGAATGGAATGTAGCAGAATTTTAATTGTGCGGCACGTGAACTTTCATTTCATGATACGGAATAAAAATCGCCCCCAAAAAAGTGCATCCAGCCTAATATAAAACAAAACTTGTCACTGAGGACTGGAACAGTGTTAGCATAAAACACAATTTAGTTCATTTTAATATCTTTCTAATACTAAAAACTCAGGAGGTGGAGAGAAACCAGTCAGGTTATTTTTCATAGTCGCTGGATTTATCAGATATGTTATGGATAAGCAAAAAGGTCGACCTCTGTGTCAGATAAAGGGAGAATCATCTGGTCTAAACAATCTACTTGAATTGTCTGAAAGATCTACAAGTAGATCAAAATCTACAGGTTGGTGACCCCTGCATTAACCTGTTCAGACCCTTTTTTAAACCTTCTGCTCCAAAATGACATCCTCATAAAGAAGAGTTTATCTCTGCAACCACAAGGTCTATCTGAATTATTTTGGTGTCATAATAAAGTAACACTTGAGAGATTTGTGTTACTGATTATGTGTTACTGGGACAGAGGAAATGAAGATAGAAGTGTTTTTGTATTTGTTGTGAATCTCTCTTTGTAATGATGCAGCTGCAGCTTTAGAACTCGATGAATGAATGTGAAAATATGTGAACATTACTTCTGCCAAGTTTGAGTCTGATAAAGTGATGCAGAGCAAAGTTAGAGAGGTTTTACTACAGAGTGGTCAGGCCCAATCTTGGACCAGTTTGGCTCCATTAGTCCCGTTTGACATTTCTGATATACCAAACTTTAGATTTCATTTTAATGTCACTTTGGTGTTCATTACACCCAATTACAACAGTTTTTTTTTTTAATCTTTTGCTTATCTGTGGCAGCTTTTGACTTTTTATGAAAAAATGTCTCTAAAAGGAAAATTAAATTAATGTTTTTGTTGTTTCTTTTTGGAAAGATCAAGCAGAACTCTACATTTCCCATTCAAATAAATCCAGACAAATCAACCCAAGTTTGAATCAAAGTGAAACAGATTTTGATATTTGATGATTCATTTCCTTGGTGTTGACGTTGCGCTTGGTGTGTCTGAAAATGGTTTATATGTTTGTGTAGCTGATTGGGCTGGGTTCAAAAAATCAATTTAATCGATTTGAATCAATTTTTCTTTCAATGGTTCATAATCAATCCACAAAATCCAAAGATCGATCTTTTAAGTTGGGTAGTTTTTTTTCTTAATTTGAAGTGCAGAGAAGCCGCCTGTGGTATCAACCCTGCTAGTCTCGTGTGATCAGCGTTTAGCGTTGCTTTCCACTGAACAAGATCTTGTGGGATGTTACTGCAAACAGTCGAATAAACAGGGCAGAAGCGAGCAGCACCATGAGGGCATCACTGGAAAGTTAAAAAGCTGATGTTTGGGTGTATTTTGGATCTAACAAGCACAAAGGAAAAGTTGGACAAAAAACAAGTAAATACGCAGAATTTGTATTAACGTATATCATTAATATGTGATTAATGTGACTGCTTTGGATTCAGATCTTAATGTAAAAACAATTTTTAATAATGTACCAGGTCAAAATGTCACTTTTTAAATTTACAGCATTATAACAGAGAAACCTATGTATTTCCTCCCCTCACAGGAAATCTTCTGTTTTCCATCGTAAACACAAACTGAGCTGAGACCAGCACATTAGTCTGAGCTGTAGATCTATTTAAAACAGTGTTCCCCCAACAGGATAAAGAAGTGATGTACAAAGACTCAGACAATTTAAGTCCTCAATTAGAGACTCAGGCCGTCTTCCCCTGCTGCTGCTTTTAGTGCTGGACAGGGCCGAGCGTGTTGTGCTTACTCGGGCGTTTTCAGGCCCACAGTGCAGCTCTGATCCATTAACGCATTAATGAAGGACTAATCCTCGGACAAAATAAACCCTCTGAAGCTGCTGTTTCATAACAAAGCAGCTGTGTCTGTCTGTGGGCTTAAAAAAAAAAACAAGAGCTCGGCCTGGTCTCTGTCTGCAGGTGAGCGAGCAGCAGGTTTCTCTCTCCACCCGCTGTAGGGATCAGGAGTTAACCGGTCGGAGGAGCAGTCTGACACGACCCTATCTCTCTCCAGGTGAAAATGAGACGCGAGTCAGCAGCCAGGAGATTTACACTCGAGTCCTGCTGCTCTCGTTATCACACCAGGGTTATAATCACTCAATTCTCCTCTTCCATGAAACTAAACTTTCCTTCTTACTCGTCAAATTAGAAAAAAAAACACAATTAGAGTCTTTTGTCATCACATAAACCAGGGGTGGGCAAGTGGTGGCCCGGGGGCCTCTACCTGTTCCTCGCCATTCATTGCTAACAGAAGGAAACTTAGATATAGTGCTGACGATTTGAGAAGATAACCTAATTGTGATTTTTTTTCCCAACATTGCGATTTACTCTGCAGTTGTTTAAATGTTCATTATCTTATGTATTCTTAAACAAACATAAGCAGTAGATCTTTTTATGGTAAAACCAATATGACATTAAATTAATCTAAGGATAAAAGATTTGAGAAAAAGTGGAGACGTGAAGAACAGAAGCAAAATAGGTATGAAATTGTAAAAACTTGGTAAAAATGGTATGAGAACAGAAAAAGGTTAATAAATAGGTGCAAAATAGGTATGAAATAGCAATAAAAGGGGGGAAAAATTAAAAAAAAAATCAAAAAGTGGCTTAGGAAAACTGATTATGGCAGCAAAATTGGGAATTAAATTTGAAATTTAATTTCAAAAAACATGTAAAAATTCCAAAAATAGTTCTGACGGTGGCCAAAAAAAGATGAATGGGGGCAATAAAGCGTTAAAAAAACAGTAAAAATGGTCCAAAAGTGGGAAAAAAGTGTATGAATAGAGGTAAAAAAAATAGGCATGAAATTGCTAAAAACTACATCACAATGCCAAAATGTTCAACACATTTTGGGCTAAAAATATTGAACCTTCTGCAATTTCAAAATTGCAACAAGCCATATTGCAGTTTAATCTAATTTGCAATACATTGTTCAGCCCTACTCAGATATCTAATAGAAATAATTCTGTATAATCTAGACTTAGATTTTATTGGCCTACTTAAGTTATTTGAGAACTTTCTTTGCTACAATAGTGTCTCTTAGTCTCTTTCATGGAGCATTTGAACATTATTGCAAGTAATACTCAATACTATAAAAAATATTAATAAAAATATTTGAGCTTTAAAAGTTTGAAAAACACATTTAATTGATTTTAAAATAACTTAATTGGCTTTTATTCTATGTATATTAGCTAAATTAGCTTTAATTCTATGTAAAGTTAATTTAATTATGCATAGTGTCTTGTATTAATGTTGTAATATATGAATATTGCTCTAACAATTTTATGACTTATTTATATTCTCATTTGTTGTTCATCCAGCATTCTTTTTTCCTCATTGAGAGTTTCCAAAAATTAGTAATAATGTGGCCCTCAGGCTGGGGAAAAACGGTTTTTATGTGGCCCTCTTGGTAATTAAAGTTGCCCACCCCTGACATAAACTCTTTACCAGACACATGCTGCTGTGAAAAACAATTCCAGCCCAGATTTTTTTTAAGAAAGATCAGTAACTCAGTCAACATTTTAATCGATAAACTCTCAACTCCACATCACATCTTCAGAGCTGTGTGGAAAAGAAATGCAGCCAGGAGGATCTTACAATAGCTGATAATAGGGGTGGGGCAAAAACTCAATAAGGTGATTATCAAAGTCCCCATAGTTCAAGTGTCGATGCATATTGCTGCCTCTCCTCTCTCAGCAGTGGCGTGCTCTCTTGGCACAGCTATAGCACTCTGGATTTCACGTCTTCTTGCAGCTACTTGTCCCTGAGGCCCCACTCACGGGCTAAAATAAAAAAACAAAAGGAATAAAGTCTGTACTCAAAACCCCAAATACCCCAATTGACCCTTCGCTAAGCCCCGCCCCCCTCGGTTACTGTTGCTACGCCTGTCAAGCTTTCCCTTGCAGAATAAGAATTCTGGAGTTTTTAGCGGTACTGTGAATGATATTCCTCAGGAAATATCTGCACATTTCTGGACAAATTCTTCAGAGATATCAGAAAGAAGTGGACAGAAAGGTCTCCAGTATGATTTTGAGAGAAACATTCACCAAATCAAATGTCAGAAGACATTAAAATAGAAAGGAAAGTGCACAGATCTTAATGGAAGCATCAAGCATCCTGTGTGTTGATGCTTCACATTAAAAACAATCACATACAAGAACAACGATGTTCTTGTACAGCAGGGTCAGTCGATTCTGTAGTTTGAATTTAAATGAATTTCGTTAGCTTTCATTATCGTTGTGTCTGCCCTTTTCTAGGGTGTCAGTTTACAAAATGCTAACAGATATCAGTTTGTCTGAACTTGTCTGTCAGTAGTGTTTCTTCTGCTTAAATATTACCCAGAGGCTCTAGGTTTAACAGAAGTAACCTACTACTGAGATGGTTTTTTTGCTAATGTTCTCTTACCCAGCATACAGAGCTATGGTTAGCTAACGTTAGTTAGCACCTTACTTTAGAACAAACATATGGGCTCTCGTGCTTCATCCACACACAGTATCTTTCTGCTTGAGTCTTGGGCTTGAGGGAGACAAAAAAATTATCACTGACCTCCAAAATTCTCAGATATCAACTGTTGGACTTGCTGGGCACGTATGCACATCGTTTAGGCATATTGTGTTCTGCCGATAGCTTAACAGGCCTCTTGTGCATAGTAACGGTTGCTAATGTGGGATTGGACAGTAGCCGTTTGTGGGAGGGGCTTAGTGAAGAGTCAGTTGATGCATGAACGTTGAGCTGTGACCTGTTTCCTTTTTCACTCTCACACTTACGGGCATCTTTATGAAGAAGTCTGGTTTACTCGTGAAGCAAAAAGTGTCATTAGTACCACTAGGAAGCCTAACATGGTATTAATGGGTGGGACAAAGCTAAGTCAGGCTTCCCATTGGCTTATAAAAATACTATAACCAATCAGGGTGCTGGATTTGGTTATAATCTTACTTCATTTGTATTAGGTCTGCTAGTACTACTAGTAAATTTTTTAGCTGTACTAGTACTATTAGTAGTAAGACTGGGTATCGATTCAATTCGATACATAATCTGTCTGGGATATCTCGGTTAAAATAATGCTGTAAATTAAAAAGTGACCTTTTGACCTGGTACATTATTAAAAATTGTTTTTACAGTAAGATCTGAACCCAAAGCAGTTACATTAATCATATATTAATGAAATACATTAATACATGTTCTTCATATTACTTATTGCTTACTTACATATTATTTTTTGTCCAACTCTTCTCCTTCATGCTTGTTAAATCCAAAATTCATCCAAACATCAGCTTTTACATTTGCCAGTGCTTCCCTTTTAGTACTGCTCACTTCCACCATGTTTATTTGACTGCTCGCAGTAACATCTCATGATACCACAGGCTGCTTCTCTGCATGAAGAAAAAAACTACCCAAGTTAGAAGATCGATCTTTGGGTTTTATGGATCGATTGCGAACCATTTAAAGGGAAGTCGATGTTTTAAACCCAGCCCTAACTAGTAGATTGAAAGTAGTCTACTAGTGCTACTTGTGAGTTATTTTTAGTTTAAACACATTTATTTTGCTAGTAGACTGTTTATGGTCTGATAGTAGTAATAATAGACTTAATGCAAATGAAGTAGGAGGGATTATAACCACTAGTAAAGTCGACCAAAATTAAGTATGTGTTCCCCAAATTCAAGTTGTAGTCCAGCTGAACAGCTGATCTCAATTTTATGCCCAAACGTCTCCATAGAAATGAGATTTAAGTCACCTGCAGACGTCACAGCTCCTGTGCATCTGTGGAAGATTTTGGCTTTGCAGAGCGACTGTGACATTCAGAGTGAAATATGTTTGTGCTGTTAGCATTCATGAAGGATTCTCTTCATATATTTAATGTTTGAGGCGAGTCGGCGTCCCGCTGTGAATAAATGAGCTGCTTTAAAATGTGTGTGTGTGTGTGTTTTAGGGAGAGAAGATCTCATTACCTGAAGGTCACCGTGCATCATCTCTGAGGGAATATTCCTGCGTCTAGCTCCTGTCCTATTTACAGCTCCTCGCTCTGAACAAACACTTCACTTTTCCAGCTTTAGTTTCTCATCACTTTCCCTGGATTGGTGCCTTTGGGGTATTTTTGGCGCCTGAGTGTTTGGAAAGGTGAAATCCTGAGAACTTGGATTATTATGTGAGTGTGTTTGCCTTTTGTTGTCAGATCAAATGTTAGCCATGAAAGCTTTGAACAGGACTACAAGGCTTCCTCTTTCTCTCTCTCTCTCTTTTCAACGTTCCTCCCCGTCCGCCGCAGACGGGCACAATTATTTGAAGTCTTGTGTGAACATAAAAGCGTGATCATAAAAGTGCCCCCGTGGTGAAAACGACCTGAATAAACACTCACACCCCCTCTTCCCCGGGTTCATCTCACCTTCCTCTGATTGGAGCGGGCGATGGGAGCAGCTGGAGGTGCATTATGGGTAGAATAAGCAGAGGATGTGATGGTTGGAGTGGCAGAGAGCTGATGTTGGTGGATGTTTTTGGTTGGGAGTAAATCACAGCAGCACGCTGAGAGCCGAGCTCGTGTTATTATGGTCATCAAATGGCTAAAAGCACTGGATAAAGTCGGCTGTCACAGCATGAATCTGAAACTTTGATACGATTCTACTTCGAAAAATGGTTCATGGAGTGTAAAGTAGGGCTGAACAACTAATTGCAAATTTAGATTAAATCCCAATATGGCTTGTTGCAATGTTCAAATCGCAGAAGATTCAATATTTTTAGCCCAAAATGTGTTGAACATTTTGTCATTGTGGTGTAGTTTTTTGCAATTTCATGCCTATTTTGCACCTATTCATGAACCTTTTTCTGCTTTCATACCATTTTACCCAGTTTTTACAATTTCATACCTATTTTGCTTCTGTTCTTCGCTCCACTTTTTCTCAAATCTTTTATCCTTAGATTAATTTAATGTCATATTGGTTTTACGATAAACAGATCTACTTAAAAGATCTGCTTATGTTTGTTTAAGAATACATAAGATGAGGAACATTAAAACAATCGCAAAGTAAATCGCAATATTGGGGAACAAAAATCACAATTACATTATTTTCTGAAATCGTTCAGCCCTAAATTCGATAAAAATTATTAATTTGATTTTTTTTTTTTAGGATAGTTTTTTTAGTGCCAAGTACGTGACACATACAGGGAATTTGAGCTACAGTTGTTTTCTTTGTAGTAGACGGAGATGAAGACAAGACAAAATAAAATAAAGGTAAATGTAAAAAACGTAGGATAAGTCAATGTTTCCATCCATTCTTTCAATCAAGCAGACACAGACACTGCACTTCAGCTTTTGGTTTATTTCAGTGTATGATAAATGAGGTCAAATGTGATTTTTACTGTTTATATGAGAGTTAATACGATTTTATTGATACCAGAGCATTTACTGCTTTGTCCACATTGGACTGTACAATACCTTTTCCATCATATACAACTCTTCTGTTTATTTCAGTTTCTATGCAAAAGTAGATTTTTTTTATATGTGACAATTTTTTCAAAAGGGGACAGTATGCATTAATGGATCTTTTCTAGGGCTGGGACAATAAGCTTTTCTAAAATCCATTAAAAAATAGTCTTACAAAAAATCCCAACACTTATGTCAATCGATTCTTTCTCCCACCCTTAATTTACATGTAAATATTTGGGATTATAGCCAGGTTGTTGATTCCTTTGTCCAGTCAAAGGCTGAACTATATATCGTTAATGTATCTATATCGAGGTATGAATGTACAAGATATTAATAATGAAAAAGCAATAATATAAACGATATAGATTTCTTCCAAATAAAACTGCTCTATCCACTTTCTTTTGTATTATAATGTTTTTATTTTTCTGAAAAATGCTTGGTTATCACTGAACCTGCAGTCATATCATATCTATATCGCAGAGGTGGGAGAAAGTCACTGTTTTGCAAGTCTCAAGTAAGTCTCAAGTCTTTGAACCCAAGTCTCGAGTCAAGTCTCAAGTAAAGACAAGACGTATCAAGTCAGGTTTGAAGTCATAGGCTTAACATTTTCAAGTCTTTGCAAGTCATAAGCACTGTTTACCAAACTTGCTGTTCTTTGTGCAGCTTCAGGTGCCGAACAAAGTTCAACGTCGTCGCCTCTCCGTCTGTTATTCTCACACTGCAGGGTTTGCATACGGCAATTCATTTTTGTTTATGACCTCGTAGTTTGGTCCTGCAGTCTCTGAAACCTGACACCACAGTCAGGCTCTGTCTGGGCTATTTTGCATACTAACAGCTGATTACTGAGGGCTGTGCGTGTGTGTGCGTACGTGTGTGTGTGTGTGTGTGTGCATGTGTTGGGCGGGCCTGCAGCCTGTGAAGATACAGCGCAGGGACAGAGAAAAGAGGAACCAGGTGCTGTGTCCTGTCTGTTTTCGACAGATTTTTCTGCAACTGCAGTGACTTTTATCAAGTTAAATTTGCAAGAGTGTGCCTAACATTTTTTCTTCAATGCTAGGTGCACTCTCACAAATTTTGGCTGCATGTGCGCCCAAAATGGTTGTACTCTGGAGCCCTGTGTCGTCATGTTTGCTTCTTCCGCTGCTCCTGCTGCCCCCGCCTCTCTGACCTGATTGGCCTGTTAAGCGTTTAGCAGAGTGAAATTGTTGGATAATGAAGCCTGGCAAGATGGATATACACGATTTCAGAATCAGGCTGGTCTGTCTGCTCTGTAAGGCTCGATGTAACCTGTGACCATGTTAATCGGTGTAAGCACACAAATGTGTCTTTGTTTATGTTTCAGTTCAGATATCTCTCAGCACTGCTCATAAATGATTTGGGCCTGTTGTTGCACTCTTGTCTGCAGTCGAGCCTTTGATGCGTCAGTTACTACGAGAGAACAGAAAGTTTTTAGGCCGTGTTTTATTCTCCTCTTTCTGCCTCACTCCACAGAAACAAACTGGAGGTGATGTGGTGCTCTAACACATCAGGACATTTGTAATCGGTCATTAAAGTGCGGTAAACCTCGCTCTGCTCTCCTCAGACATTTGTCTTCCTCAGAGTTTAATGATGTTAATTTGTGTTTGTGTTCTGGCTGCTGTTTTCATTTATTGTCTGCTGATGTGGGCGTCTGCAGCCCTGTGAGACTGCAGCGGTGATTAAGGCTCATGCAAACAGACCTGACTTATAGTGAGAAGCTGCACTTAAAGCATCGCGGCTCTATCTGCTCTGATCTCAGAGAAAACAGCAGTGAGTCTGCGGAGCGCCAGGAAAAGTCTATTTTTAATTATGGGAGTAAAAACATCCAAGCTTACGTGTTCACACCCTCTCTCTCTCTCTTTTTTTTAGCAGCATTGTCTTTTTGTCACACGCTGAGCTCGCCATCTGCCGCGCTGCAGCACCGTCAACGTCCTCAAAAAGTCATTGCTGTATTCTTAATTATCTGGTTTAATCGCCTCTTCAGGGAGATGAGAGGTTATTAGAAAATGAGCCCGCATGAGGAATCTATTAAACTGCAGCAGATATGCAGGTAGAGTTTATGGCCTGTTGTCCTTGTGCCATGTGCTTCAGCGTGTCCTGGTTTTTATTTATGTACTAAAATGAATCCCCTGTCACCTTCATCCCACATCATTTCAGTCTGCATGTCTGAATCTCTGCACAGGTGACAGCTGCAGGGATCATTTTGAGGGTTTTCCTTCAGCTCACCTGATCCAGTCTGGTTAATTTCTCTGTGTTGCCAGATTTTCTACTGAAATAAGCAACTAGGTCCTTAAATCAATCAAGCAAACTTCATTTGGATGGCACTTTTCATCCAGGACTGTAATGCAAAGCACAAAGCACAAGGGAAGTAAAATAAAATAAAATGACAGTAAATGAAATAAAAGGTAAAAAATTGCATGAACTGAAAATATATCCCCCCTTTCCTCCCACATTCAGTACAGATACACGTTTAAAAATTGAAATTCTGACAGAAAACAGAAGAAGAGGACTGAGAAAATATGATCTTGAATTAAAGAATTAAAAAGAAGAAACAGAACCGAAGACTAAAAGGATAGTTAAAAAATCATAAGGTCTTAGGCTGTACGCAGTGTTGCCAGATAAAACAAGCTCAAAACAAGTAATCTTCAGCTAATAAAATGTGATTTTTTTCAAGATAAACCTACATTATGCATGTTTTGATATTCATCCACTTTACTTTCCAATTTCATTGTGACATTTTTTCTTATTCAACATCCTTTTGTTAAGGATGTTGGATTTTTGCAGATAACCAATATGCCAATATTTTTAAATTCTTTATACCGGTATTATCATAGATACTGATATTTCTGGTCAAAAGCACAAAGTCTTAGTTAACAAAACATACTTTCAGTGTTACAGTACACAAACTGGTTTTGACTCTATGTCCTGTAAACGGTTCCAAGACTACCTTTCACCAAGAGATCAGTATGTGGTTCTTGGTAATTGTCGTTCTGTGTGTTTGCCTCTATCAAAAGGGGTTCCACAAGGCTCAATACTTGGTCCTCTCTTATTTACTATCGAAACAACATCACATCATACATAACAGATTGTAACCCCCACCTTTATGCTGATGATACAATTCTATACTGTTTTGCTAATACTGCCCAAGCAGCCATTCAAGCCCTCCAAAAAAACTTTGATCAATTACAACATGCTCTGTTTGACTTAAGACTGGTTCTCAATCCAAGTAAAACTAAATACATGTTATTCTCCAGAGCCACAGACATCACTGACAGTAGTTTTCACATCACCACCCTAACAGGACACAGCATTGACAGAGTATCTGAGTATAAATACCTTGGTATATGGTTAGATCAAAAACTCACCTTTAAATTTCATAACAATTCCCTGGCCAGCAAATTAAGACAAAAAATTGGGTTTTTCTGCAGGGACAAAACTTCCCATTGCGAAGTAGAAAATGTGTTACTGAAGCTGTCTTTTTATCTGTTTTGGATTATGGTGATGTTGTTTCTTGAAATGCCTCTGCCTCTACTCTTAAACCCCTGGACTCCATTAACACTCAGCCCTCAGATTCATCACTGGTGAAGGTTTCTCCACCCACCATTGCACTTTATATGAAAAAGTGGGCTGGGCACCCCTGAATGTAAGACGTGACAGGCACTGATTCTTATTCGTTTATAAAGCCTTACTTGGTAAAATGCCATCATACATCACATCTCTGTTCTAATAATAAATATCCACCAAGATCCAGTGACCTCCTGATGCTTGAAGTTCCACGGGTAAACACTTTATTTGGAAGAACTGCCTTCAGCTTCTCTGCTGCTTTCACCTGGAACATCTTACAACAAACATTAAAACTGCAAGCACTTGTTTCTTTTGGTCAGTTTAGAACATTGATAATGAATTACTCTGCTTTTGAATGTAACTGTTTTTAACTGTGTTGCTCTTTGTACTGTCGACATCATTAAAAATGATTTTTCGAGATTAAATAAAGGTTGAATGAATAAATTTACGAGGAACAGATGTAAAACAAGAAAAACAGCATTTAACTATTTCAATAAGAAAAGCCTTGATTTTATCTTACCCATGCAGTGATGAGAAGGTGGGTGCATCAATAATTAAATATCTGCACAAATTTAGTATGGGTTGGTACGATACTTAACTTTTTAGGAGGATATCAGACTGATTATATTTTGCATCCCGACTTTAGTTGGAGGTAAAACCCTTTTCTTTATAAAGAAGGACAGGGAGGTGTTACTGTTATTCATAACTCTGTTTTCACTGAACAGTCTAACCTTGATTTTTGTAAGCAAACAGACACAATCAGACTTTTATCTAAGTTAAATGTTGATCCTCTGCAGCTTTATTATGGAGAAAACAGTAACAGATACAAAAGAAATACATTTTATTCTGGCTATAAGGATTTCTTCTTGGATGAAACATCATTAGCTGGGTTTCCATTACAGTTTTTTACAAAATAAAAGTGATATTCCTAAAATTACGACAAAGTATATTTGTGCTTTAAACGTGTTTCTGTTGAAGGTTGTTCTCAGCAGAAGCGTCGTAACTCTCGTGAAATATCATCCCGCGAGATTTCACTGCAAGAAGATGGATGCCAAGGCTTGTCGAACCCTTTCTCCCTCGTTTCCATTACTATCTCCTTATAACACTCTGCATTCCTCTGTTGTTTACTGTCTAGTATGGCATTTGTGTTTTTCTCGTCTCCATCTCCACCTCTATCCAAACGTACCGCGCCATGTTTACTCTGAGAGAAGTGATCATGTGACCACTTACGTCACGTCCTGTGACATATAATTGTGGAAAAAGTGTTTCCACAACACTTTTGCGATATATTTGAATATCAAAACGTCTGAAAAACCACCTCATGAAGCATAAAAACTTCTTAGCGATATTTTAGAGCTTTTTCGAAATGCAGGTGTTTCTATTACCAGTTTTTTATTGCACTAGCAACAAGCAACAACCACCAACATGATACAAATAATTATAATGTTGAGAGATTTCCAAAATTACAAAAATGGTAATGGTACTTACTTAACATACTGCCCTCTAATGTTCTTTTAAATGTAAATTTTGATCTGGATTGTTTGTCTTTGGTTAGATTTTTCCATAAATTAACCCCTTTAACAGAAACACAGAAAAACATCTGTTTTGTCCTAAATTTTTTTTTTTTTTTAATTTCTATTCCTCTTAAATTATAATTACTTTCTCTTTCTCAAGTCTTTTCTGAAGATTAATGGGTAACAATCTTTTATGTGCTTTAAACATAGATAGCAAGATACAATAATCTACTAAATCATACAACTTCAACACTTTTAAGTGAAAAAAATAAAGAGTTGGTTGGATCTCTATATGGTTTTCTAGTAATTAATTGAATAACTCTTTTTAGTAAAATAAAAATAGACTTTGTAAATGTTTTACAGGCATTTCCCCAAATTCTACACAGTAGGTTAGATATGGAACAAAGATAGAATTGTATAAATGTAGTGCAGTGTGAATTGCCAGTATTTACAAGCAGCTTTTCCAGAAAGAAAATAAACCCAAAGTCACTAATAATGAGCAGACCTGACAACTATGGCTGTTCATCAGGGCCCGTATTCCTAAAGATTCTGAGGATCCTCTCAGAGAGCTCCCAACTTAACCAAAAATTCCCAGCAAGGAGTCTTTGCTCAGGAGTGATTCCAGAACATTCTCAGAAAACTCTGATATTTCACATTAAAGAAAATATCTGTTACATGAATAGAAAGCTGTACTTTAAAATTATCCTACAAAATGTGTGAAATGGCCCAATTGCACAATATTCATGTGATAGTTATATTTATTTTTTGTATTAATTGCCATGCTGGTAATTTTTCCATTTTCAACATAACTTAGTTTTGGTATTAATGAGGGTAAACGGCTCAGCGTTCATCAGTCTCTGTGATTACTGACCGGCCTATGAGGAGCAGTGTTGGTTGGCTTTCAAATGTACAGCCAATTAGTGAACATCTCTAACGAGATCAACCTCAAATATAATTCCTGCACTATTCAGTCTGTAGCATTTCATTAATTCACTGTCATCCAGTGTTGGAGAATATTTCTCCTGCCTTTTCCATTCGCCATTTTGTTCTCTGCTTAGGGAACTCTGTTTACTCAAGGCTGAATATGGTCAAATCCGATAAGTTTTTATTGCGTGTTGGCCTTGTGTTTACGACTTCTGTACAGAGTGCCCGACTTTTAAAACCAGTTACCAGAGTGGAGAGTTTTAAAACGCTCCTCCATGCAGCTCCGTGTAAACCAGAGTCAGAGCGTTTCAGGGTGAAACAGACGTCACCGCATGTGCAGTACTCTTTCACATGAAGGCTGTGCACATATACCAGGACAGCTTCGGCTGTCCACCGAATAACGTGTGAGCGTCTAACCGTGCTCGGTTTGTTATCCAGACAGATTTGTTGTCCAGAAAAGAAACTCCTGCCTCTTTGAGCGGCCACTTCAAATTGTTGTTTGTGAAAAGTTTTTCTTCTTTGTACGTGCGTTGTAGCAGCGCTGCCTCTCTACATCACCATCTACTGAGCCGGCATGCACACTACAGCGGTTTCATTCATATCCAGCATTTCTGTGTAAACATAACCTAAAATTCTTCTTCCCTGATCTTAACAGAGCTCACCTTAGGTGCTCTCTTGGGAGCTAGGACTCTTTAGGAATTGCTCTTGTCTTTACTAGGATGTGCTCTTTTCTCTTTTAGAGGAAATTCTGAGAAAAAAAAAATCAGGATTCTAAGAATTTTCTCAGAATTTTGCCACAAAGAGGAACTCTGTGCACTAAGAATCTTTAGGAATACGGCCCCAGGGCAATAAGGTTGTCAGAGAATAAAATTTTCCAGCAACATATTTTTGAAATGATACTGGGGCTGGGCATCGATTCAGATTTTCTGGATCAATTCAATTTGATTTTACAAGGTCTGAAATCGATTCGATTCACGATTCAGTTTGATATTTATTCAGTCAGGGATTTCTCAGTTAAAATAGTGCTGTGAATTTAAAAAGTGACCTTTTGACCTGGTACATTTTTACAGATTGTTTTTACATAAAGATCTGAATCAAAAGCAGCCACATTAATCTATATTGATATACATTGATTCATATTCTACATATTTACTTGTTTTTTTGTTCAACTCGTCTTTTCCTTCGTGCTTGTGAAATCCAAAATACATCCAAACATCAGCTTTTAAACTCTCCGGTGGTGTCCCTATAGTGCTGCTCACTTCCTCCATGTTTGTTTGACTGCTTGCAGTAACATCTCACGAGATCTTGTTTAGTGGAAAGCAGAGCTAAACGCTGATCACGCGAGACTAGCAGGGTTGGTACCACAGGCTTCTCTGCACGTCAAATGAAGAAAAAACTACCCAAGTTAAAAGATCGATCTTTGGATTTTATGGATCAATTATGAACCATTGAAAGGGAAATCGATTCAAATCGATTAAATTGATGTTTTAAACCCAGCCCTAAATGATACCATGCTATAATATCTCCCTTTTTACAGTATTGAAAATATGGAAGCCTCCAAACAGATCATGAAAGACAGGAAGCCGAGATCAACCTCAAACCTGCTTAAGAGTCAAATATGATAAAGTCAAGATCCTGACGCTGCCATAAACAGTTGTGATTTTTTTTTTCTTATTGACCACCCTTACTTTGTACTATAGTCTTGAAATAATCGCCTTCCTCAGCTGTTGTCTGTTTTTTGGGGCCTTGCAGCCCAGATGAATCCATGAAGCTGTTTCTGAACGTCTGCAGAGTAATTCCTGAGGGTTTCTGACCATCACTCAGGTCGCAGTTTCTCATCAGAGACGTTTGAACCACATTAAATAAGAAGCAGGACAGGAAGCAGCTCGGCCTCTCGCTGTGGATGTTTCTCTTTAGCATTCACGCTCAGTATTTCATCTCCGACACGTAGCGCCGTCCTCTTTCACTGAGCCGTTCAGCACTTTGAAGTTTTTCTGTTTGGGGAGTTTTTTTTGTTTTTTTTGTAGAAGCTTTAAAAAAATCAGAAATGTGATCCTCCGGAGCATCCATCCGCTTCGTGTTTGTCTCCTCTTTGTTTCCCTCGCTGCGTCGGCGTTACCGCGGGCAGAATCAGAGCTGCAGCGTCGCTCTGACCTTGAAATCCAGGTCAAGGTGACGGAGGGGCTAATTGATGCAGAGCTCCACCCCTCGCTCCCCCTCAGGGACGCTTCCTCTGCTCTCCCGGCATCACATGTTTCACCACACGCTAACCCTCCTCATTAGCAATCAGAAGAGCGGCAGAGCAGCTCGTGCCTTTAATAGTGAGAAGATTTTCAGAGTAATTTAATTAAGGTGTCTGCGGATTGATGACTAAAAACAATTACACAGCAGCGTCAGAGTCAAGGGGGTTACAACGGAGTGGAGAAGAATATCTGAGCTCTAAATACATGAACACTGATAAATCTGAGTTCATCAGATGAGCTTTAGATTTAATAACACAATTAGGAAAAAAAACAGAGGTTTAAAAAGTGTTTTGACAAACAGACAAGAGCATACAGACAGAAATGACAAAAGGGAATAAAAACAAAAACAAAATAAGAAGTCCAGTTCAAATCAAGGCACTGTTACAGAAAAATACGTCTTGACATAAGAACCCAGACAAAACAGGAACCATGCAATGTGAAATGAGACCATGAGGACCGAAATAAAGATTAAAAACATAAAGTCAGTAAAAATAAGTCCAAAGTGTTTGGGGAAAAAAAGGTGTGAAAAAGACGATGCTAGTAATGACAATAACTAATAATAAAAAAGTACCAATTAATCATTCAAACTTCTTTTGTGTCGCACTTTTCATACAAAAATTTGCAGCACAAAGTGCTTCTCATAAAAAATAAAGTACCAATAAATGACATAAAAAGTAGAAAATTGTGTATAAATGAAAATAAAAAACCCCACCCACCCTCACAATTCACATACAACACACAAACTAGTAATTAGTAATCTGTATTTTTTCTACCAATTTTTTTATGCGGCTTCTAAAAATCCACATCAGTCGGGCTCTAACTAGTACTACTAGTAAGATATTTTGAGTTTACTAGTAGTACCAGTAAACAAAACCTTAATTTACTAGCAAAGGTCTAATGCTAGTTGACTATGAATTGGTTCTTGTTGTTCACTATAGCCCCGTAGGACCCAATTTTGGGTCTGCTGGCGCTCAAGAGAAAAGCTCCTTTGCTCAGACTATGTCCACCGCCTTCAATACTCAAGAGGAGAAACTGAGTTGAGGTGAATTGTTTGATAAACACCCAGAATGAACACAAGAAAAATATTCTTATTAAACACTGAAATATCCTGAATAAAGCTCAACCTAATCAATAATGCTTTGAGTTTATGGATGTGGTCTTTAATTTTCTCAATCCGACATTCAAAGAAAAGCCAATAAAACACAAAATGTCGCCTTAAACTGCATGTTTGTAACGTCTAAATAACCTAAAATGTTCCCTCTAACCAAAAACACAGTATCAGCCCAAACTGTCAATCAGAAAGAGTCTTTTCAAATAAAACAAAACCTGGCAGCGTGTCTGAAATCTTCTGCTAACTGAAATCTTGAACTGAATAGTCCTGTAAATCCAGCGGGAAACCCCAAAAGAAGTCCAAATGAAAGGAAAAAGATTGATCAACCAAAAGCACTGGTATACCAGGAAAATGTAAAAAAGAAACAAACAAAAGGAACAATCTCACCAAGATCCAGCGAGTGTATCCTTTGTTTGTCGTTTGTCATAGTTTTAGCTACACTCATTACATTTTAAAAGCACAGGGTAACCCACATAATCCTCTGAGAACAAAGAAAACCTTTTTTTCAATAGTTTATTTTTGTTCTCTCTGTCACGGTAGCCCAAAAAATGTGTCTTACTGTTCATATTTTGTCATATATAATTAATTTTGAGAGCCTCTGATTGTCCCAGGGTGATGGACGGCACCTCCATGTTTGTCTTGGGCAAAAATATTTACATTTAGACGTATTTATAAAGGAGGCAAACAAAACCAATCCAGCACATTTCGGCCATTTTGATTGGCCAGTGATGCATCAGGGAGAGAATTGAGCATATCGAGTTAATTCTATAGGCTCAGATGAGTCAATAGATGTTTGGATCATCTAATTCAGCCAATCACAGGTTGAGAATTAGTCAATGTAGAGTATGTTACCATCTGAGACCTCAATGGAGGCATCGTATCATCAAATACAATGATACAAAAGAGTTTATTAGGTGGAGGAAGTGCTTCATATACAGTTAAAATACTTAATTGATTAAATTTGGCTTTTATTGGACAAAATACATGTATTTCAGAATCCTCGCCTGACCATATTGTTATTAAAACTTCTCTAATTTTGTTCTGTATCACTTTATAGCAATAGTGCTTTGCAAAGATCATGTAAAAATATTGTATTCTTAATTTTTAGAGTTTTACAGCCACTCCAGCATCATTTCCAAGAGATATTCACAATAAAAAAGGGTTTTTTTTTTTCGGCGAGAATGAAATGTACAAATGGTTCTGGCTTCTATTTTCATTACTAATTACACCTGGACAAATCAAAACAAAACGAAACCAGTGTTTCTTTTACTATGACACCAGAATAATTCAAATAGACCTTGTGGTAGCAGAAATAAACTCTTTTCTTTATGAGTATGAAGGCTTAAAAAAGGGGCTGTAGAGGTTAAAGGTGCTAATCAAAAAACTGGACTTGTTCATGAACATCAGATTTTTAGCAGAAACCACAGAAGAAGTAGGTCAACAAAACAAAACCTCTGTTTAAGACATAATTAAATGACAGCAGACAATAAAAAAGTTACAACAAGCACACAGGAGGGTTTAAAGTTGAAGAGTTTTACTGATGACTGTAGGCAGAAGCAGGCTAACACTACTCATAGACCCCCAGTGTTTGAGCTAAGCTAATTAGCAGTGGGTGAGCAGCACAGTCAATAAAAAGCTTGTTGTGGACCCAGGAGGGAGGCAAGTCATGAAAAGACAAAAAAGTTGGCGTATCCCTTTAACAGTGTGAGACAGAGCAGTGATGGATCAGTGGAGGATTTTGCTCTTCTGCCTCGATGAAGACTCTGATTTAAATCAGCTGCCACTCCTCACCTTCTCCTCTGATAAACGGTCAGCTGTAAGAAGGCGGCGCTGCTCCGTCTCCTGTGTGACGGCAGAGACGAGTCAATCACAGGGCTGTCAGAGATGTTTAAGATGATTACTGCCGTAAAACAGGGAGCACAATGGATTTGAATCTGACATCCAGGATTATGATTCAGCCTCACGATGCTGCCAAACTGAAACATTCAGAGCAGCTTAGAGTAAATCTTTAAATCCTCGATCGCCCACAGAAGAGCAGCAAACAGACAAACACAGAGGTCACCGCAGTTTAAACCTGTCCTCGCTGTGATTGTCATATTTATTTATTTGATTTCTCCCTGCAGTGAGACTCTGAGGGACGTGGGACTGCATGAAGAGGACGAGTGACGGGACCCTGGTCCTCACCTAGACCCCCTCCCCCCCCTCCTGCCCGGACATGGTGAGTGTCACGCTTATTCCCCTTTTTTTTGTACAATATTTTTTATTAAAGGTGTAGTGTGTAGAAGTTGGCAGCATTTTGCTGAACAGAAACGGTGAATATAGGACACAATGTTTGTATTTATGTAAAGTCCATTTCAATAAGTGAACAATCATCTCCATACAACTTTTGGTTTTCTTCTTGTTACGTTAGAAAAAGCTTTTTATATCTATGTACCGCAGGTCTCCCCTCTGTGGAGGCTGACATAATGATCTGCCATGTTGTCTACGGGTGGGTTTTGGGGACAAAAAGAGCAAAATGTGTTTTTGAATACGAGTCCATCCACGGTCCTGAAATGTACCTGGATTCTTTGTGAAGAAGAAGAGGAGAGAGAGCAGATCAAAGTATCTATTTTTCAGTATATACCAAATGAGCTGGCTCGTAGCTTCAACGTAGTAAAGACAGCTAAGATAACACAGATATTAAAATGTCTAGTTCAGATTTGTGCTCTCGCTTTTCAAAGATGCATGGACCCGACCAAAATCCGCAGTCAAGAAACTCTTTTATTACAGTCGCAAAGTGAACAAGAACAAACGGAAGTTGCCTTGTGTTGTGATGCCCCAAAACAACTGAATGTTCTGTACATTATGTTCTTTCCTCAGTACTTGTTTTCAGTTTAATTTTCTCAACTTACAACAGTAGATTTCATTAGATACATTTTCCAGCTCTATGTTCATATGATTACAGTCACATATTTAAAAAAACTACCTTAATTAGACCAAAAACCATTGCATGCATAATATTTCGTATGAAAATTTAACTACATTGTGAGATCATGCCATATTATTAAAACAATCTTTAAACATACACTTCTGTGGTCATTTCTAACCATGACAGACCCTTAATATGTTTAACATTCATTCACTGAAAAGACGTAAAGAAAAGAAAATCATTACAAGCATGAGTGATATTGAGACCGACAAGACATTGTTAGACATTTTTTTACCCAACAGGATATAACAAGAGAAGGAAATTAAGTCTAGTTTTTTTTTTTTTTTAAGTAAAATGTCAGTTAATTTAGTTTGAGTTTTTGCCCATGTGCTCTTGTTTTTATTCGTTACTGTCTAGATTTCGTCAGGGGAAAAAAAGTTGTTTACGAAATCAGGCAAAAATAGTCACTGGAGTCAAGTATTGGATTTGTTTGTACTACTTCCACATCAGAGGCAGATTGTAGACCCTAAAGAGGTCCATTAGAAGACATTTGTGTAGCTTTTATTTTCTGCAAACTAGGGATGCACGATATTGGATTTTTGCCGATATCCAATTTGCAGATATTTTATTAAGCTCAAGTTCTGAGCTGAATAAAAATGGACTTGTTTCTTTCAGTGTTACATATGTTAGCATGTTATCGTGTGAAAGGATGTAAAATGAGAAAAACAGCTTTTAATTCTTGCAAAAATGAAACCCTTGATTAGGGATGTAACGGTTACCGGTAAAATGGTAAACCGCGGTAAAATTTCCCACGGTAATGATGACCGTGTCCAATAAAAATTACAGTTTTCCCGTGTTTGATAACCACAATGCGTCAAAAAATCACGGTGATGCTGCTCTTTGACTGGAAATGCCCGAACTATGAGGCTCTTCCTGGATGAAGTGGGCTCATGGGAAGCATGCGCAGTTTGCAGGCCACAGTGGAAGTTAGAGACAGCGGAGATTTCCCTCTGGAAACGCACTCTTAAGTCTGGTTAAATTTTGGATTTTACGAGGATGCCAAGGGGAAACTGAAAGAAGACAGTCACCCTGTCTAAACATGAAGCTGCGGCGAAAGAAAAAGACGTGCACGATTAAAACTGTTGTAACTCCTCGAGTAAATGAACTGACCGAGCTGTAGAGGTAGAGAGCAAGAGACAGAGAGAGAGAGAAAAGATTCAATGAGCCATACCCGAGAGAATTACAGGTGGTTTGTCAGTATTCTCTGTCTAAATAATGCACAAATAATAGCATTAGTATCATTCTGGAGTGTATTCTTGCCGTTCTTTTGCTGTGTATTCGCCGTATTTTGAAATTGATCGTCTTTTTCCGTCAAAGTTCGTGCTTTATGGATTTAATTGAACATACTCTGGAAAGATTAGAGGAGAAAATATCGAGGAGATCGGCCAGGGAGAAGAGGAGGAGACCAGAGGAGAGTCATGAGGGGGGCTTCAGGGAATATCGTCAGTAAAAAAAAAGGCCATGACATGGTCTAATATGACGAGCTGTAACATGGACACTAATGCTGCAGGCAAAGTAAAATCTGAGTGTATGTAAAATAGGTTATTTGTTGTTCATTTTCAATTGTTTATAAAGAGAATCCTATTTAAAGTTCAAATCTGTTGTCCTCTTTTTTTGTAATTACACACAGTTTAAGCGTTTATTGCATTTGTTTATTACTTTTATTTCTCTTGAAAGAAGGATAAAAAAAATTACTCAAAGGGCATTTCTAGACACGTTTATTGATAAAAAGACAAAAAAGAACTGTTAAAATAATAATATTAAAGTGGTTAATGATTTCTATTGTGTGTTAAAGTACGTTTTGAACATTTTGAGCACACTGCAACAATACTGCGATAATAATAAACGTGATAATTTTGGTCACAATTACAGTGATACAAAATTTTAGTATCGTTACACCCCTACCCTTGATATTTAAATGTATCCATGCAGTGATGAGAAGGTGCATTGATTTTGAACATCTTTATATTTTCCCATATTCCAGCCCAAATGTTGCCGATGTATGTGGCCAATGTATCAGCTGTCAATGTGACTCATGAAATTTGACACAATAGCATGAGTTTCATTTTGATAACCACAAAAAATACGGCAGTGGCCTTTCCAGTTTACACCTTTAAAACAAAAATAAACACAACTGTACGTCATGTACTCTCAGTATTACAAACTCACGTATGCTACTTAACGAGCCGCTGTTACCTTCCAAATCAAACAGTGTCCTTGTTGTGAGGTCACACAGTGACTGCTCATAGTCTCTGCTCTAATTCATCCCAAAGGTGTTCTGTCAGGTTGAGGTCAGGACTCTGTGCAGGCCAGTCAAGTTGATCCACACCAGACTCTGTCATCCATGTCTTTATGGACCTGCTTTGTGCTCTGGTGCACAGTCATGTTGGAAGAGGAAGGGGCCAGCTCCAAACTGTTCCCACAAAGTTGGAGCATGGAATTGTCCAAAATGTCTTGGTGTGCTGAAGCATTCAGAGTTCCTTTGACTGGAACTAAGGGGCCAAGCCCAGCTCCTGAAAAACACCCCCACACCATAATCCCCCCTCTACCAAACTTTACACATGGCACAATGCAGTCCCACAAGTATGGTTCTCCTGGCAACCTCCAAACCCAGACTGGTCCATCAGATTGTCAGATGGAGAAGTGTGATTGGTCACTCCAGAGAACACGTCTCCACTGCTCTAGAGTCCAGTGGCGGCGTGCTTTACACCACTGCATCCACGCTTTGCACTGCACTTGGTGATGTGAGGCTTGGATGCAGCTGCTCGGCCATGGAAACCCATCCATGGAGCTCTCTGCACTGTTCTTGTGCTAATCTGAAGGCCACATGAAGTTTGGAGGTCTGTAGAGATTGACTCTGCAGAAAGTTGGCGACCTCTTCTCACTATGCAGCATCTGCTGACCCCGCTCCGTCAGTTTACGTGGCCTACCACTTGGTGGCTGAGTTGCTGTGGTTCCCAAACACTTCCACGTTCTTATAATCCAGCTGACAGTTGACTGTGGAATATTTAGGAGTGAGGAAATGTCACAACTGGATTTGTTGCTCAGGTGGCATCCTATCACAGTTCCACGCTGGAATTCACTGAGCTCCTGAGAGCGACCCATTCTTTCACTAATGTTTGTTAAAGCAGTCTGCATGCCTAGGTGATGATTTTATACACCTGTGGACATGGAAGAGACTGGAACACCTGATTCTGATTATTTGGATGGGTGAACAAATACTTTTCAATGTAGTGTATCTATAAAACTTTCAATATTTGCCAATACTGATATCAAACCGATAGTATGGTGCATCCCTACTGCAAGCTGCTCTGCCTTAAAACCATCAAACCTGCACCTTAAGTGATCTCACAGGAAATGAAATATTTAAAGGATCATTTCAGATGTTTGCATCAGATATAAGTAACGACCATAAGCCCTGCAGGTGTGAAAGCATCACGGCGAGGGTTGTTGTAAAGACTCTTAATCTTCCATGTAGATCCCGTTAATGTTTGTGTACATTATGGACGTCGCACAGCCTCGCACGCCCCCGGCGGTTCAGGCAGAGATTAGCCAGGTCTTGATGAATGACCCCAACCACTTCAGCACAAGCCCCCGAGACTCCCTGCCATGAATTATTAAAGTAGGGTCATAAATAAGTCAGCGTAATGAGGCCGTGCTTACAGGAGGGGGCGATTGGGGGGGTAGCATGACCTTGGACTGGGAGCTCGCCGTGATGCTCACCCGCCAAACACCAGCACAGAGCTGATCCTGCACATCAGCTGTTTCCGTCGTAAATGTTGATGTTGTGCAGCCGCGGATGTTCCCGGAGCCTCGCTGTGATTGACAGGTCGCTTCAGGTGTTTGTGTCGGCGTGAAGACGATCGACGAGCCGTGTCTGACATCAAAACGAGCTCGGTGTTTACAGCCAAACGTCTGAGAGAACATCTAAGGGAAGCAGCGCCAGGAGATGAATTTATAACAGATCACGTTCACAGAAATCTGCTGCTGTTGTTCATCTGGTTCCTGAAGCCAAAGTACAAACTCAGATTATTTTCTTTGAGATAATCCAGAGCTGAAGGAGAAGAAGTTGATCTTTTCAATTTAATTCTACAGTCTCCCACTGAAAATATATGTTAGTTTTAGTCATAATTTAGTCATCTTAAAGGATAACTTCGGTTCCTGCAGCTTTTACATTGTTTATAGAATGAAAAACAACAATATACTCACCCAGAAGGCTTTCCTGATGCAAACGGTGCTTCGGGAGATATTTAGATCCAAAATCGAGCAGCGGACACCGATATAATGGTAGCCCGTAGGGCATAGATCACCGCTCCTAAAAACTGCATTAATCGTCCAAAAACTCATGTTTTTCACCAATATTCCATCATGATTCGCGCCGAATGGACGGCCATTGCAGCCTGTGTCTCTCCACACAGCGCTGTGTGGCTGAACCAACGAGTTTGTTTACATGCTCTTCGCGCATGCGCAGTGCGGCTCATTGTTTCAGGGCAGCTACAAATCGACTTTCTTCTTCCAGTTTTGTGCAAAATGGACGAATATCTATGGGATGAAGATGTTGTGGAGGAGAACTTTGAATATGATGGACGTCCTTACAGTTTGGAGCCAGATTATACAGATTAGGAGCTCATAGAAATGATGAAGCGATCTCAACGCTCCAGAGAGTACTGCGCATGCGCTGAAGGGCATGCAAACAGACTCGTCTGTTTAGAGGTTAGTCAGCCACACAGAAATCTGCTGCTGTTGTTACGTCTGGTTCCTGAAGCCAAAGTACAAACTCAGATTATTTTTTTGAGATAATCCAGAGCTGACAGGAGAAGTCTTCCTGCTCAATATATTAATTCTTCATTCTGATAAACAATTAGTTTTAGTCATAATTTAGTCATCTTAATTCTTTTAATTTCAGTCTAGTTTGATGGAATTTCTCAATATTGTCACGAAACCAGTAATAAATTATTTATCGAGTCTGGGACATTGAAATTTCTCAATATTGTATGTTTAAAAACATTAGAAATACTATTCCAAGCGAAAAATGGAAGTCCTCCTACCAGTATTCAGAAACAATTTAATTAGGAGAAAATAAATATAATTTAAGGAGGTTTGAAAAAGCAACGTCAGAACAAATATTAAATATCCAACCATCCATCCAATCATTCTTCTCACCACCCATCTATTCACATATCCATTCAACTGTCCATCCATCCTTCTATTTATCTGCTAAACTCTCCATCCATTTATCATAATTTTCGTCATCCATCCATCTGTCCCTCTGTCCATCCATCAATACACTCATTCATTTTTCCTCCATCCAACTGTTCATTCATCCATTCATTCATTTAACAGTCAGTCCTTTCATTGAAGTGTCCATTCATCCATTTAAAGTTGCATGAAAAAATATGTGAACCCTTTGGGATAACTCAGATTTCTGCGTAAATTGGTCATAAATATGTTCTGATCTTCATCTAAGTCACATCACTAGACAAACACAGTCTGCTTAAAGTAATACAGAACAAGAAAATGTAAGTTTTCATGTTTTTATTCGACACAATATGTAAACATTCACAGTTCAGGGTGGAAAAAGTATGTGAACCTTTGGATTTAATAACTGATTGACCCTCCTTTGGCAGCAATAACCTCAACCAAGCATTTCCTGTAGTTGTAGATCAGACCTGCACAACGGTCAGGAGGAGTTTTGGACCATTCTTCTGTACAAAACTGTTTCAGCTTTTTATATCCCCTCATCCATCCAACTCACCTTTTTCTGTCTTATCACTTTTTTATCCGTCCAACCACCCATCCTTTCAT
The DNA here is from genome assembly GCA_036419115.1 of Scarus forsteni. NCBI lineage: Eukaryota > Metazoa > Chordata > Actinopteri > Labriformes > Labridae > Scarus > Scarus forsteni. The sequence goes on from JAZDUH010000259.1 coordinate 958,063, forward strand.
CCATTCATTTTTTTAATGAACTATTTTCATCCATCAATCTTTCCTACAATCCATTTTTTCCATCCACACATACAGTATATCCACCCCTTTGTCCATCTATTTATTTATTCCTCCAACGCTCCCCTAATTAACCTTTTATCTGCCATCCACTTTTTTCTAAACCATCCATCCATCCTGTCATCAGTAAGGTTTGTTCCTGATGTGATGGAGCAGTTTTAGATTTTGTGTGATCTTAAATCTGATCAGTTTGTCAGTTAGATGTTCTCGTCCTGTTTCAGAGCCTCTCCTGTCCTGATTTATGACCACAAAGAGTCCAAAGACCATCCCGAGGATCAGAGAATGTAAAAGCTGCATGTGTTAAAGAACATTTAGATCCATCTCCGAACGTCCTTCAGCTTCACTCTGCACTCCTCTTGATCCCTCTCTGATTTATCCTCAACGTGCCGAAATAAAAACGTGTCTGAAATAGAAATGTCTCTACAAGAGAAAAAAAGAAAGAAAAAAAAGGAAAAAAGGATGAAGAAAAAAGAACAAAAAAGATAAAAAGATAGAGAAAAAGAGCAAAAAAGAAGAAAAAATAAAATAAAAACGAAGAAAAAGGAGAGAGAAAAAAAGGAGGAAGAAAAAAGAAAATAAAAACAAAAAACAAAGAAAATGGAAGGGGAAAAAAGAGAAAAGAGAAAAAAGAAAAGAAAAAGAAAAAAACAGAAAAAGAGAAAGAAAAAAGAGCAAAAAACAAAGAAGAAAAGGGAAAATAAAAACAAAAAACTAACAAAAAAATGAAAAAAGAGAAAAAAAGCAATTAAAAGAGGGAAGAAAAAGGAAAATAAGGAAGAGAAAAAGAACAGCAAAAGAAAAAAAAATAAATCTTCACTTCACTCTCTCTTTCTCTCTCTTCACTTGAACCCAGAGGTCATTCAGATCGTTCGCCAACGACGACCGCCACGTCATGGCCAAACACGCCAGCATCTACCCGAGCCCGGAGGAGCTGGAGGCCGTGCAGACGCTGGTGTCCACCGTGGAGGGAGCCCTCAAGAAGGTCTCTGATTGGCTGGACGGACTTAACAAACCCTCAGGGAATAATACTTCCACCAATCAGGAGGCTGAGGAGAAGACGTTGGAGAAAGATGCTGCAGAGACAAAGTAGGTTTCCTCTCTGTCCATCAGTTCTTCATCTGAAGTATGAAAACATCCTCACATGGGTTTATAGCTCGTTCTTAGTCAGGAGTCGGCAACTTTTCCAATTAAAAAAGCCATTTTGTCTGCCACGCCCACCTTAATGGAGCCTGATTTGAAAAAGTTCATATGTATGTGTACGTATAGGCATGTAGGTGTGTTTACTCTGATTATCATGCTTGTCAACCAAAATAACAGTCAACTTATTTTAGTGTGTTTATCACTGTTATTTTCTTTTTGCTGTTGTTGTTACTTAGTTTGTTCGACAGGATCAGGTTTAACTTGCAGTGGAGAAATCATAAATATTTATTTGACATCATCAGGTGAGGTGGGGGTCAGATGGTCTTCTCCTGACATTTTTAAACTCAAATAATTTCTTTCCTGCATTCTGATCCTTTTTTATGCACAGTTTAGCAAAAGTCACACGATAGTCTTGTTGTTTTCATATTAATCTTGATGTCTCATCAAAAATGTGTCAGATGAACAGTAACTCACACACCTGAGTCTGTAGTGACTGCATGAGAGAGAAAGTGACGGGGGAGAGACTGACAGCGATCATATCACATGGTGATAAAAGAACAAGGTCACTGTTGCACTGGATTGATCGGTTCCCCAGTTTCTCTCGTTTTTTTCCAAAGTTTTATTTCCGACATGCCTCCGTTTAAAAAGTTTAAATTCCTTTGCACTAGCAACCAATGTTTTCAAAAGTATGAAAGTTCATCAGAACAGCTGCATAATAAGTTTAATACAACCTAAAGGGTGAGCTCACAGCCAGAGATGCAGCAGCGTCTGCTGCAGGTCACACAGAGGTATAAACATGATGTAAAGTTTTAAAATCCAAGAAATAATCATTTAATGAGAAAAAGCACATTGTTTACAGAAAGTGCCAAAACATGCAGACATAACATTGATTTCAGTTCACTGCGAGTCTAAGAACGATTTTTTTCCTCTTCTCTGTTGCCGACCCCTGATCTAGACCAGTCCTGCACCGTGCCAGATCTTTTCCCTCGTAAAAATCCACTCTGTCGTAAATCTTAATCCAGACGGTACGTGTGATAATCGGACGATTAAACAAGTTCAACCAACACTCGTAAATTCTCACTGTTTGGCTCGTAGCCTGAACGACCACGCAGACCGTCTGAGTGAAGAAAGATCGTTCCTTTTGTGGTTTTTACTGCATAAGAAAGGAAAGAATTTGGTTTAAAGAGTGAGAGAGGATCAGGTGAGTGGAGAAGTTTTGGCCTCTTGCTGAAGGATTCTAAAGTTAGAGTTTCTTTTTGTTTGCCTTTGCTCTGGCAACAGCAGAGACAGGAAGAATTCTGTTTCTGGGCTGTCTTGATTTCTTTCTCAGACTTACACCAGATAGAATCAAGGCAAACATGATTGAATGTTGAAGGTTGAGCCTCGTGCTCTCATCTCAAGAAGACTTTCAGTATTTTCTTTGCTTTTGTCAGGAGAACAATCTTTAGATCTGCCACAATAATCTAATGAATTTAAATGAAAAAACCTCTAGTTGAGGCTTTTTTCAGCAATTTTTAAAGTGAGATTAAAAAAGATTAATTACATTAATTAATAACAGGTCATAATTAATAAATCGCTCAAATTTTTAATCTACTGACAGCACTAATTGCTTTCTTTTCATATTGTCAAATAAGTTGTTGGCTAACCGATCTAATCCAGACTTTTGCTTCCTTCCAAATTGAAGTCTAACACAACTCAACTGATCACCCACTTAACCAGAACAGCTCTCCCGAACAATTCAGATATGAAAACTACATTAGTTCCTGTTTTACCTACATGAAAAACGTGTCAATGCCTCTTAATGTTGATGATGCTACTGCAGTGTCATTTTTTTTTGACAGAACAACATCTGCAAAAAGCAGAGATGAAAAACTGTGATACACAAAGGTCCACGCACTGTTTCAGGCAGTTAGTGAAAATGGTTTCTGACCGGGTGGTTTCTCCGTCCTCAGCTCCGACAGCTCGTCTCTGCTCTGTGGAGTCACCCGGGTCGGCCTGGTGTCCAAAGGTCTGCTGATCAGAGGGGACATGGACCTGGAGCTGGTCCTCATGTGCAGAGAGAAACCCACCAAAGTGCTGCTGTACACCATCAGCGCCAACCTGCCTCTGCAGATACAGGTATGCTCGTGCTCTGTGTTTCAGCCGTATGGTGATGAAGGTCGTTGTTTCTGTTCAGGCCACTGCGAGTGCTTCCACCAGCTCGACTGCGCTGATGGTGCAGACACGTAGACTCAAGTTAATCCATATTTGCACATAAGAAAATGAAACTGCATCCCTAATCAGACCTCTCATTGTAAGGACTTCTAACCTATCTATGTACAGCACTTTGTGATTTTTATCTGTGAAAAGCGCTCTACAAATAAATTTTACTTACTTACTTACTTACTTACTAAATCTGAAGAGTTGTTTTATCTGTTAGAGATCCCACACATGAAGATAAACATCAGACATTGAACAGTTTGGATCGTACTTGGGCTGAGCGATATGGACAAAATTCATATCTCAATATTCATGCCAGATATCTTGATATTGATATGATACGATATCACTACTAGGGCTGCTGCAAATGGCTACTTTTGCGATTAGTCGACTCGTCACATCATCATGAATTGCAGCACCAGCAGCAGCTGGTGGCCCAAATCGCTTATAATGAGCAGACATGGCAACTATGGCTCCTGCGTAGTGGTGCATGCGCCTTGGGGGTGTGCTGGGTTGATTCCTGCGGGAGTGATAACCAGGAAACGGGGTGAGGAAAGGACAAACTACCAACCACACTCATGTCTGCTTTGTAGAGGCAGCTGGGTGATAATCATGTGGGATTCACACAAGCAGAAGATCAAAGTCACTTGAGCCGACTTGGCAACACAATAACTGTTGTCTTAGTCTGCGCTCAGCCTGCTCCCTCACGCTTTCTGCTTCCTACGCAGCTGTAGTAATAACCTTTGTTCTAGTAGACTCTCAATAGTCAAACACTGAAATCAGGCACATTTTCAGGGACATCTTTAACCAGGGACAGGTCATCCAAAACAGGGACTGTGCCAGGCTATCAGGGACGTCTGGTCACCAGACTGTTGACGCTAATGTTAGCAGCTAACTAGCCAATTAGCTTACAGAGATGACTGTACCTCTTCGTCAGAAATTGAATCAGCCACGATGTGCTTCCTTTTCAGATGCTTCATCGCCGTCGTTCTGCCGTGGAAGGAAAGTTCAGCCTTGCAGTTTTTTATTGCACATTCTTCTCTTTTGTTTTGGTAAAATGCTCCCAAACTTTCGAGCTCCGTTGCTGAACAGCGATGATACTGTTTGGACATTACTCTTCTGTGACATCACGGCTGCGCATGTGCATCAAGTGAACAGCTGTGTAGCCTTAAGAAAACCACTAATCCAGGGGTGTCAAACTGATCCAGTAAAGGGCCACTGTGGCTGCAGGTTTTCTTTCCAACCAAGCAAAAACACACCTGACGCAAATTATTCAATCAACTGAACCGTCTTTACATGGTTGATTTGTTGGATCAGGTGTGTTCTTGCTTGGTTGGAATGAAAACCTGCAGCCACAGTGGCCCTTTACTGGATCAGTTTGACACCTGTGCACTAATCAGTAAGGCTAAGCAGAAAAAAGGCTTCAGTTTGCTAGGGAGCATAAAGATTGGACTGTGGAGGACTGGAAGAAGGCCATGTGGTCTGATGAGCCCAGATTGACCCTGTTCCAGAGTGATGGGAGCGTCAGGGTAAGAAGAGAGGCAGGTGAAGTGATGCACCCATCATGCCTAGTGCCTACTGTCCAAGCCTGTGGGGGGCAGTGCTGTGATCTGGGACAAATCTGTGACATTGGAGAAGCTTAAAGAAACAATGAGACAGAGAATGAGACTGTAATCAAAGCTAAAGGCGACATAATGAAATATCAATGTGTGAGCTTGTGTCTTGTTGGGGACTTTTTTTGGCCAGGCAGTGTTTATCACCATATTTGTTGATTATGAGTTTATCAATGATTTGGTTGCTTCTCTTGGTAAATTGAATTAAAGTGCTAATAACCTGCAGTCTTCCTGCTGAAGACGTTTCACTGAAACTCTGTAAAAATGTAAATTTAAACTCAAAGGAAAAGTCTGAGCCTCAGTGGAGCGTCTTCCTCCAGGATAGTGTTATTTCACCGCAGCAAAATAAATAACCTCAGAGGGAGGAAATATTTCTTCTTCTTTAAGGAAATGAAAGGATTATTTTTAGTCTGCAGGGGAAGGTGTGACAGAGGCGATGATTTAAAGCTGAAGCAGTGTGAAAAAGAAAAGACTTTCCTCATTTATCAGCTCCAGCTCTGACCCATCGCTTGTCTCTTTGTAACTCGCTCTGAGCTGCAGAGGAAACACAAACTCATCTACAGACCCGTCTCCTCGTCCAATCAGCTGCTGGATAACAACGCTGCGCCTCCGCGGGCTTCCTGTGGCCTCGTCTCCGTTAATTACCCGTCAGAGCTTCATCACCCTCAGAGGAAACCGTCTGAAGATCTCATTTCCCTCCACCGGCGTCGGAGATTGACAGGCGGGAGGGTGATGGACGGGGTCAGCCCTTACAGAGAGGAGAGGCACTCGAGGAACACGCCACTGAAAAAAAACACACATGCCACCGAGGGAGAGGGAATCAGGAGGATAAAGGAGATATCCTGACGGGCTGACAGAGAGGAGGAGCTAAATATTTACCTCTGAGTCGATGATGGATGCCTAAACAGTCCTGCCACAGGAGAATCAGTCAACATTCAGGAGTTTAGGAAAAGAGCTACCGTATTCTCTCGGGCTGAACAATTCATTGCAAATTAGCTTAAATCACAATATGGCTTGTTGCAATTTTCAAATCGCAGAAGGTTCAATATTTTTAGCCCAAAATGTGATGAACATTTTGGCATTGTGATGTAGTTTTTTGCAATTTTATGCCTATTTATTACCTCTTGTCAGACACTTTTTCCCCACTTTCGGACCATTTTTACCTTTTTTTAACCCCGTTTTTACAACTTTATGCCTATTTTGCCCCCATTCATCATTTTTTGCCCACTGTCAGAACCATTTTTGGAATTTTTACATGGTTTTTGAAATTTAATTATGAATTTAATTCACAATTTTGCTGCTATAATCAATCTTCCTAAGCCACTTTTGGATTTTTTTGCCAATTTTTCCCCTTTTTTCACGCCTATTTTGCTTCTGTTCTTCACTTCTCCACTTTCTCTTAAATCTTTTATTCTTGGATTAATTTAATGTCATATTGGTTTTACTGTTTTTATTGTAAAAAGATCTACTGCTTATGTTTGTTCTAGAATACATAAGATAAAAGATTAAAACAATTGCAGATTAAATCGCAAGATTGGGGAAAAAAGCGTTATTAGATTATTTTCTCAAGTTGTTCAGCCCTAGTATTTTCCAGACTGTAAGTTGCGCTTATTTTATAGTTTGGCTGGTCTTGTGACTTATAGACAGGTGCGACTTATATATCAAAACACTCATCATTGAACAAACTGACAGACATGAACCATGGAGTGAACATTACAGCCACAGGAGGGCGCTCTAGCCTGGGCTGGATGTAAACAAAATGCCCCCAAAATGAAAATCCCATTCTAACAAGCTGCAGGTCATAAAATATGCAGCTCTAATCGAGCAGAAATAAAGTTTAGAGTGAGTGAGAAACTGGTGAGGGACTGGTGAAAAGCAGACGTTACTTTTACATCAGTGAAGAAAAGGAAGAAAGATAATCGCAAGATGACCAGAGCTGGAGGATCAAGTCCACAGACTGGAGCTTGAACAACGTGCTGCAGGGACAGACTTGTTAAAGACGAGTCCACATACGGATGAAGCCTCCTGTCCGTGCTCTGTGTTCATATTGTCCATATTTCTGTACATTTCCATAAAGCTTAGAAATACAGGCCAGATGGAGCAGTACCACTGTTAACCAGGGGGGCAGTGTTGCTGTTACTGCCCATTATGACACGAAGAGGAAATAATAATTGTGGAACTTTTTAAAGAGGAACTCTGTACGTTTTTTAGATATTACAAACATCTGTATTGTGTTACTTTGCCTGGACAAACAAATGCAACAAAAACAGGGAGGAAGAAGCTGAGGTCTGTGAGAGACAGATCTGTTGGAGCGCCCCCTGGTGGATATTTGGTTAACAGTAGGGGTGTAAATCACCAGTTTCATGACAACTTTTGGACAGCGATACAATATTTGGCGATATCACAAAGTCTGCCAGGATTGGATTTGATTCAGAGGCCTTCGATTGATTTAAGACGGTATTCTGTCCTCACTGAACACAATCAGCAACATTTCACCTGAAGCAAGAAGGAAATACAAAACAGTTTTGATAGTTTTATTACTGAAATGTGGAACGATGTGCAGAACTTTGGGTATGATAGTTTATAGAGGATTATAACCATCTGTATGTTCCAATCGTCTTTTAAAATCAAAACAGGTTTAATGCAGGTAAGGTGCTTTTTTGCCCCCTCTATTACCTTATGGGTCTGATTGTTATATGTTTTTGTATATTATATCAAGTAATGATGCAACATTATAATAAATCATTGAATTATTATTTTAATTTCATTACTATTGACCTCCAACATTTGACCATGCTCTATCAAACTAAAAATGTGAAATCAAAACATTTCTCATGTTTTAAATCAGAACTATTATCTAAACTAACTCACTATTGATGATTTAGTTTTCCTGTGATGCCTCTTAACCACAGATTGTGTGTCAGTGTGATCAGACTTTGTTTCTCTGTCTAATGGTCGATGTGGAGGAGGACTGACACTAAACTCTCGCTGTTTTACTCTCATACTACATGTGATTTCTTTAATCAGTGCACTTCAAAATCAAGCAATGACATAACTCACTGAGCTCCTGTCGTGTGTGCAGTTTGCATCCTCTGCTGTCAGGTTGACCGTATCTTACCCGGATACAGCAGAGCAATTTTCTGATTGGCTGAAATGTCTGGCTCCCGTTTAGCTCTGTGATGCTAATAGCATTTTGCTACACATTAGCATACAACGTTTTTTACAGCAGCAGCAGAAATACCAGATGTGTCGTGTCAGAGAGTGAAAAGGTTCAAATGTGTGTGTCATACACTGAATGTGAGCCTGGAAATGCAGAACGACGTGCGGTTGGGTGGAAACTGTGACATGAATGTCTGGTTCAAAATAAAGGCGTACATTAAAGATGACGATGGTGATCGATGTTTTGAATTTCCATTATTGTGATTGTATCATTGCTTAACCAATCAATGTATTGATCCAGATTGATGGATCATTACATTTGTAGTTAACAGTGATGCCAACACAAAGGACACAGCGCACCTGCTTGGTGTTACCACTTCACCTCTCTATACGAGCACTAGATAAAGGCGACTTACAGTCCGGTGAGACTTAAATATGTTTTTTTTTCTCCTCATGACACATTTTTTGACTGATGCAACTTACACTCCAGAGCGACTTATACTTATACTTATACTCCAGAAAATACTGTAATTGTGATTTTTACATAAAGTATGTATCAAATATGACACAACAGGCATTAACAAGTTAAAGAGGGACTATTGTGCTTTTCCTCTTTTCTGATATATAAATGTTTAGAGTTTAAGCATGTTCTTGGTCTGTGGTAAGAAACAGGAGTGCCCAGAGAGAGCCCACACATGCAAAGGGAGAATATGTTTGCATGCATTTAAACTAAATGTTTATGATTTTACGTTTGAGGTGTTCAGAGATCTTCTCTCTGCTCCAGACGAACTGAAGCCAGCAGCACTCTGTTGGTTCAAACTTCAGGATCAATGTTGTGACTGTGATTTAATGTTTTTAATTAACACTCGCTTCTCCCCTCAGACGATGACAGAGGACAAATACGAGGTTCAGTCGAGCGTCCTCGAGGCCGCCATCAGAGTCTGCAACGCCAGAGAGCCCCGACTCTGCCTGAAGATCACCCTCTCGTCTTTGGCCATGAGGGAGGAGCCAAGCCCATCGGAGGAAGGTAAAAAAAAACAACGATATCCACCTGCTGATTCTCGATTTTATTTGACTTTTTTACACAAGGAAGCAGAAAGAGGGGGATGATATTAAAACGTGAGCCTCTGAAAATGATTGACCAATTTTATGGTTATGGAAATGGAAAATGAAGAAAACAGTAAAATGTCCTGGTAAAGCTTGAACTGTCTTATTTATCTTCCTTCTACCTTGTTAGTGAACAATAATCAAACACGGGAAATGAAGTAAAAATGTACTTGGTAACTAATGCATGCTTAGCCAAAAATTGTGAGTCGATACAATAATGCAAGTTACGGAATTAAAAGATATATATGTATTATTTATTCATTTATTTATTAGGATCCTCATTAACTGCCCATTTAATGGGTGCTTGTCTTCCTGGTGTCCTTAAAAATATTTCATTTACAAAATTTACAGTATAGAATTGTGTTAAATGCACAAAATGACACAAATAACACAATATAATTAAGAAAAGTAGAAATAAACATCCTTTTCTTTATAAGAAGTAAAGGGAGGGGCCGTTGTTATTTATAACCATGTTATCACTAAACAGTCTAACCTTGATTTTTATAACCAAACAGACATAGTCAGGATTTTATCTCAGTTTAACGTTGATCATCTACAGCTCTATTATTGAGCAAACAGTAACCTCTACACTAGGCCTGCACAATATATCGTTTGAACATCGCCACCGCAATGTGTGCATGCACAATAGTCACATCACGCATGCGATGTGACTATCACAAACACGCAAACTTTTGTTTTGCTCCACAAGCTCCTGTATATCATCAACATTTATTGGGGAAATGAAAAAAAGCAACTAAAACTGAACTCTTTTTACAGTTAAGTTGACGTTTGTGTTTGTAGTGGGAAAGAAGAGTTTGTGTAACTTCAGGATTAAGGTTATAATAGTAGCAGAGTGAGCATCAGATCCTTCCTGGTTTGAGGGCACGACAAGCACAGTTGACCTTGCACACGAACAAGAACAGAAAAACACAACCTGCAACTGCCGATATTTACAAACCACTTTTAAAAAAACGACCAAAGTGGCTTATAATAAGCAGACCTGGCAACTCTGGTTTGTGCTCTCTGAGTATTTTTAGAGCATGCTGTCAAATTTCAAAGAAACCAAGACTTTATATTTAAAAAAATGTGAATTGAAGTGTTTCCAGACCCAAAGTGATTGAGGTTAAGTGGTATGAATCCTTTTTTTCTAACAGTGGGGTAATAAAGATGCTTTTGTGGCACCAGGCACCCCCCCCCAGCGCCAGAGCTGATCAGCTGATTATTGGTGATTTTATCCACCAGCCTCGAGCAGCCCCACTTCAAAAAGCCCAAACTGTCCCTGTACCTGATGAGAAGCTCCTCGTTCTGTGAGCACAGAGATGAGTGTGAATTAGAAAGAAGGTTTTAAAAGTGAACGCCTGTGCAGAGCCACCCCTGAAAAAAAATAAATGGAGCAGAGGCTCATCGTCTCCCAGCAGGAAGTCTGGAGCTAAAGGTAAAAAATGGATTTAGCAGCTCTGCGGCACAGCTGGTGAACACAGAGCCACAAAAGCATTTTTCCTTCAGGTCCAACAGGCTGTCAGCTCGAACAAGGGCAGAATCATCCCGCCTGTTAGACTGTGAAATCCTGTAAACAAAGAGCGTCCCTGTAGCCCTGCAGGAGTCGCTCCAAACAAACACAGAGACTGACAGGGAGCTGCAGACCCTCCTCTGTCTCAGCCTCTTTTACATATTCCACTTAAAAAAATACAAAAAAATAAAGAAAAAAATCAAATAAAAAAACAATAAAAAACTTAACTAAATTGAGAAGGATACAAACAAGAAAATAAGTAAATAATATTAAATAACAATGAATGAAATGAAATAAAATAAAATAAATTAATTTAAAAACAAACACAGGCAGGAGCAGCAGACCCTCCTCTGTCTCTGCCTCTTTTAGATATTCTATTAAAAAAAAAAAAAGAAAGAAAAAATCAAATTAAAATAACGATAAATAACTTAACTTTATTAAAAAAGATATATACAAGAAAATTAATAAATAAAAGAAATAAAAATGTATAAAATAAAATTAATCAATTTAAAAACAAAGACCAAAAGGAGCACTGTGACTGACAGGAAGGGATATTTCACTTAACAATATATATATATATATATATATATATATATATATATATATATATATATATATATATATATATATATATATATATATATATATATATATATATATATATATATATATACACATATAAAAAAAAAAAAAAAAAATATATAACAGACAGATGATTTAAATTAAATTAAAGAAAAAAGATATTTAATTTATTTACATATTTCACTTAAAAAATAAAAAGATATTAAAATAACAAATATAACAGCAGACTTTCCTCTGTCTCAGGCTATTTTGGAATTTACCTTAAGAGATAAAAAAAAAAACATTAGAATTAAATTACAATAGGTAAATGAATTAAATTAAATAAGTAAAAAGAAAAAAGGTATGACATGAAATAGTAAATAAATAAAATGAATTCCAATAAAATAAGTTTAAAACAGAGACAAAAAAGGAGCACCAGTGACTGTCAGGGTTACATTCTCATACATCCACCGAGGATCAATTAAACAAAAAAATAAATTAAACAATATATTTCACAGATAAAAATTAGTTGAACAAAATAAAAATTAATTAATGCAATAAAAAAATGATTTAAATAAGATGAAATAAAATTAACAAATAAGTAAAGTAAATATAAATACAAAAAAATGATTTAAATAAGATGAAATAAAATTAACAAATAAGTAAAGTAAATATAAATACAAAAAAATGAATCAAATACTTAAAATAGAATAAGATAAAATTAAATATATCAAATTAAAATCAAGGACAGATCGGAGCACCAGGGACTGACAAGATCTGTCACACTGACGGAAATGTCACTACGTTTTTTTTTTTTAGATATTTCCCTTATGTAAATTAAAATAAAATAAGATAAATTAAAAAAAGATAAAAATTTAAAATATATGGAAAATTGCATAAGATAATAAAAATATAAATAAATAAGATTTCATAACAATTTGAAATAAATACATATAGGAAAAAAAACACTGAATCAGGAGCACCTGCTGTTTGCAAACATTACTGAATTTAAAGGCAATTTGCAGCTATTAAAAGAATGGCTCACATCTCTAAACACAACCTAACATAAAGCAGATAAAATGAGTCACAACAAGCACACAGGATTGTTTAGAGATGCTGAAGAGCTTGTCTGGTGACTGTAGGCAGGCTAACAAAACCCATTGACTCCCAGTGTTTGCTAAGCTAATTAGTGGTAGATAAGCTCTGCAGGTCTCTTCCTTGTTACTGCAGCACAGTCAAAAGAAACGAGTCTGTCTGCTTGTCATTGACTCAAGAGTGATGCAATAAATGAAAACAAAGAAAATGTTGGCGTATTCCTTTATAAGATATGCAAAAAAGTTAAAAATATTACTGTAGAGAAGTCAAGCAGCTGCATTTTAGATTTTAGAACACTTCTGGAAAGCCTGCAAACAACATTTATTGGCTTTTTTAAGGTTTATTCCTCCTCACAGTGCTAAAGGTGAACCAAGTTATTCTCCAAAATGTCAGTTTGTTGATGTTTTTGACGCTCAGAGAGAAGGAGGCTGCAGGTGAGTTTAAAAACAACTGAAAGGTAACTTAACATATGAAGCTGTTTAATTAAATCATTAAAAATCTTGTGAAGGGAGAGACAGAGAAATAAATAACTCATTTTCACAGAGATAATGAGTCCATGCAGACAGAATACATGTTATGTCTTATCTGTGCGTTCTTATAAATAATTCATACCCATCAGTCTTGAATGTGCCCTTGGATTAATGACGGAGCCGGGGATGAGATGTGATTTAATTTGTAGGAGGAGAAAATGGAAGCCAATCATCTCTAAATGAAGCTAATGAGAAAATGAAGCGAACCATCAGAGCAGCAGATAAATTGACTCAGACATATGAACTCATATCAGACTGTAAATATCACTAAATGAGTAAATCGGGGCTGGAACAATGAATTAATTGATTTAATTACAGTCGCCAACAATCGTTTAATCAGCCATTTACATTTTTATAGGATGTGAAAAGTGGGACTTCAGATTATCAGCAGGTCTGGTGTTAAGTGATGTTCCAACCCTGAGCTCACAAGAATGAAAAATGATGTAACTGTTCAATGATGGGCATGTTTGTTTAAATAAAATTTGTTCTGAATCAGTCAATGGGAATAAAGAAAGACTTCTTGACTTAAACATTATTTTCTACAAAAAAATCCTAAAAATTAAAAAAAAGCTACAGCAGCTTCCTGTCAGCAGAAATCTAAAAAAATATGTTGAACAAAAATTAATCCATCCAGAGCAAAAGGTTTGGCTACAATAACCTGCTTATTACTCAAGTGAGCATTAAAAAAAGAAAATGTGGCTGATCAGAGTCTTAAAAAAAGGAGAAAGATGAAAACAAGTGGAGTCTTTAACTCTTTTACACAGAGAGCAGGCTAATACTTCCCATTGACTCCCATTGTTTGAGCTAAGCTAACTAGCGGAAGGCATATCCCTTTATATTGTGAATAAAGCCCAACCCGCACATGCAGCATCAAGGCCTCCTGCAGGATAAAAACATTTAATCTTCTGATAATCAGATGTACAAAAGCTGGATTATTTATCTTCATCTGTGTCTTTAAGAAGGCGTAAAGGTCAAAGTTACCCAGCCTGAAATCCTCCACTGCTCAGCCTCAGTCTGAAAACACACACTCTGCCCCTCGCTCACATTAGCTCTGATTTATCTCTGGATGACTTTAACTATCAGATTAAAGACTAAAATACCACTTCCTCTCTACCAGCTGCAGCCTCTCTAACGACCTGTGTCAGCGCTTTTCTGATAAATATCCACGTGATTTTATCTCCGCCGACCATCGCTCATCGGCGGACATCTTTAAGCCTTAACGGGACAGATTTCAGCATGATGAGACATTCATCATTGTTTAACATTCATCTCCTGGCAGCTGGAGAATGAAAACAGTGTTCACAGAGACGTCTCCCCTCCTCTGGTTTCCCTCATCTGCTCCTTCGTCACAAACAGCCTCCTCTTCTTCTCCCAAAGCTCGACCCTGCAGAGTGATTCAGTTGTCTGGTTTTAGTGCTGTACATCACTGTGTAGCACAAACACTATATTCCCAAAAGTATTCACTCACCCATCCAAATAATCAGAATCAGGTGTTCCAGTCTCTTCCATGTCCACAGGTGTATAAAATCATCACCTAGGCATGCAGACTGCTTTAACAAACATTAGTGAAAGAATGGGTCGCTCTCAGGAGCTCAGAGAATTCCAGCGTGGAACTGTGATAGGATGCCACCTGAGCAACAAATCCAGTGGTGACATTTCCTCACTCCTAAATATTCCACAGTCAACTGTCAGCTGGATTATAAGAACGTGGAAGTGTTTGGGAACCACAGCAACTCAGCCACCAAGTGGTAGGCCACGTAAACTGACGGAGCGGGGTCAGTGGATGCTGAGGCGAATAGTGAAAAGAGGTCACCAACTTTCTGCAGAGTCAATCTCTACAGACCTCCAAACTTCATGTGGCCTTCAGATTAGCTCAAGAACAGTGCAGAGAGCTTCATGGATGGGTTTCCATGGCTGAGCAGCTGCATCCAAGCCTCACATCACCAAGTGCAATGCAAAGCGTGGATGCAGTGGTGTAAAGCACGCCGCCACTGGACTCTAGAGCAGTGGAGACGTGTTCTCTGGAGTGACCAATCACGCTTCTCCATCTGACAATCTGATGGACCAGTCTGGGTTTGGAGGTTGCCAGGAGAACCATACTTGTGGGACTGCATTGTGCCAAGTGTAAAGTTTGGTGGAGGGGGATTATGGTGTGGGGTGTTTTTCAGGAGCTGGGCTTGGCCCCTTAGTTCCAGTCAAAGGAACTCTGAATGCTTCAGCACACCAAGACATTTTGGACAATTCCATGCTCCAACTTTGTGGGAACAGTTTGGAGCTGGCCCCTTCCTCTTCCAACATGACTGCACCAGAGCACAAAGCAGGTCCATAAAGACATGGATGACAGAGTCTGCTGTGGATCAACTTGACTGGCCTGCACAGAGTCCTGACCTCAACACCATAGCACACCTTTGGGATGAATTAGAGCAGAGACTGAGAGCCAGGCCTTCTGGTCCAACATCAGTGTGTGAGCTCACAAATGCTCTTCTGGAAGAATGGTCAAAAATTCCCATAAACACTCCTAAACCTTGTGGACAGCCTTCACAGAAGAGTTGAAGCTGTTATAGCTGCAAAGGGTGGACCCACGTCAGATTGAACCCCATGGATTAGGAATGGGATGGCACTGAAGTTTGTATGCGAGTCACAGCAGGTGAGCGAATACTTTTGGCAGTATAGTGTCTCACTCTTTTTTTTGTCTTAAATTTTGTGTATTTCTTTTGAGTCCAATGCTACTACCCTTGTATTTGCCCTGTACTGCTGTAACACCTGAATTTCAAAAGCATTATTTTATCTTGCTTGTTCTATATTTCTGTAAAAAAATGAAAAAAGCTGGCCTCAGAAATATCCATATTGTGTATGTACATTGGTCTTCCTGTGTGAAGGTCTGAAGGAGACAGTTGTGTTGAGCAGGGACGGAGATTGATCCTTTATTTTTAAAAATCCACCGAATGTCAAGCAGCCACTGAAGACACCTTTACTGGTTAATCCATCAGACTTTATTTGATTAAGCTATGAACAATAACAACAAGAACAGAAGCACCTCAGGGTGACTACTTCACCATAGATACATAGCCCCTGTTCAGCCCCAAAGTCCCTGATTTCAGGAATGCTTGATGCTCTCTGACAAAAACGTAAGAAAAAGTGTATAAATATAGTCATGCTGCACATCAAATTAAACAGGACATTTTCAGCTACACAACCATATAATCTATTTTTACACACAGCAAACACAACATCAACACCAAGCAATTGAGTTATCAGATATCCAAATCTGTTTCACTTTGATTCAAACTTGAGTCGATTTGTATGGATTTATTTGGATGGGAACATGTAGAGAGTTCTGTTTGATTTTTTACTAAAAGAAACAAAAAAACATTGTTTGTTTTTTTCAATATTTTTTTCAAAACGTCCACAGATAAGCTGAACAAGATAAAACTGTTGTAATTGTGTGTAATGAACACCAAAAGTGACATTAAAGTGAAATCTAAAGTTTGGTATATCAGAAATGTCAAATGGGACTAATGGAGCCAAACTGTGCCAAGATTGGGCCTGACCACTCTGTAGTAAAACCTCTCTAACTTTGCTCTGCATCACTTTATCAGACTCAAACTTGGCAGAAGTAATGTTCACATATTTTCACATTCATTCATAGAGTTCTAAAGCTGCAGCTGCACCATTCAAAAGAGATATTCACTATAAAAGCTTGTTTTTTTATAGGCGAGGATGAAATAATCGAATTACTCTGACTTCTATCTTCATTTACTCTGTCCCAGTAACACATACTGATAATTCACATCTGGACAAATCTCTCAAGTGTTACTTTATTATGACACCAAAATAATTCAAACAGACCTTGTGGTTGCAGAGATTCACTCTTTTCTTTATGTCATTTTGGAGCAGAAGGCTTAAAAAAGGGGCAGAACAGTAGGTTTTTTTTTTTTTATTGGATCAACCTGCCCCTAACTCTGGATTTTGTTTTTTTTTTCCCAGAAAACACAGACAGCACAGAGAAGGCAGAGGAAGAGGAGGATGAAGAGGACGTCCTGGACAAACAGAAGTGTCGAGCGGCGCTGGCTTCGCTCCGACACGCCAAATGGTTCCAGGTGAGCACAGCTGATGGGGACGTGAAAACAACACGTCTGAGGTTTAATATTCAGCCCAGACTCTTCAGCACATCAGCAGAGAGTCTGGAGAATAATCTCATCACAGTTTAATAAAGCAGCTGGTTCTCCACAGCAGCTCAGTAACATGGTCTTAATACTGCAGCTCTTTAAAGACACGACCCGGTAAGTCAGCAGAAACCAGAATCAGAAACACTTTGCTCATCCTCGAGGAGATATTGGTTTGTTTCAGTCGCTCTTACACAGTAAAATATTAAAGTAAGAATTTAAATAAGCCAAATTCACAACATGCAGGATCTTAAAGACTAAGCAATCTCCCTGAATGAAGGACAAAATAAATAAAATAAACAAAAATAAGACTGTGAGACCCTCTGTAATGTGAACATAAATATGAAAACACAGTTTGATGATAAAGATATTGCATTTGTTAAAGAAATAGGCAGAGCTCCTGCTGACAGGTCACCGAAATGTTATTATTATATTAAGATAAAGATTCTGAAATGTCTAAAAATGTGTTGTATGATCTAACATATGCCCAAACTCAAAAATTAATTTAAAAAACTAATATATGGTCACTTGCTTCCTGCTGATGTGTCAGTTGATACAGATCATACAGAATAAACACGACCCTTCATGATGCAGCTTCATGCTTTAAATTAGAGGTGCTGAATTATTCTATTAATTGTGATTAATTAATCACAGTCATAATAAGTGTCTTATGTTTTCTAATCATGCTGATCTAATGTTTAATCTGATTTCGCTGCTTTGGTATTTTCAGAAGGGAACACCTTAAAATATCAGAGCAGCTTGTGATTGGAGGAGTGGTCCGCTCGTCACACTCTTCACAGACCAATCAAGACACAGTATGACGTAGCAGCTCGACCCTGTTGTTAGCTGTTAGCTCAGACTATGAGAACATCTGTCCTTAGACTATCGTCTTATCTTACATTAATGATATCACACAGATGTGTCATCTGCCACGTGACATGAATCTCGTCATAGACAAATCCACCAAGTTCTCCTGGTAAAGTTCTGAGGAGGGCATATTTGATATCGTAGGGTAACCATGACGACTGCATCATTCGCGAAGCATTTCTGCGTCTCTCTTGGTTTCCCAGCGGTAATCTCTGGTCAGGAGAAGAGCAAAAGCATGATTTCTTGTAAGAAAAGCTTGAAGTGAAGTTCTTATGTCCTCTTTTTAAGGAGAAATCGAGTCCATTTCTGATAAAACTGCAGATCTTGTTGCATCCACAGAGATCACTTTTACACGCCGCTGTTGTTTTCTAACATGCAGTCACTTCCTGTTGTCGTAGCTCCGCCTCTGTCCCCTGATTGGTCCGTTAAAGATGGAGAGTTTTTATGCATTGGGCTTCTTGTGCCTCAGTTTTTGGGGGCTGGAGAACAATCTTTAGATCTGCCACAATAATGAATTCAAATGAAAATACCTCATTTTAAGGCTTTTTTCAGCAATTTTTAAAGTGAGATTAAAAAAGAGATTAATAGACTAACTACAGATCATAATTAATTAATCACTCATTTTTTAATCTCCTGACAGCGCTACTTTAAAAGACCTGAAACTGGACTTCTGGGGTCCCTCAATTCTAGTCCAGAACAAAAGTGATCCTCAGCAGCCAAAGTCCTAAGTGGTCGACCCTGACATTTGACTCATAAGCTCTAAAATCAGTTTGTGGATTTTCGTCAAAATGACAAAGACAGCTTCAGTGTTCAGGAGAAAGCCTCGGCCCTGGGTACATCTGTAGAGCGTGGGAACAGACCTGAGGGAGGAAGACGTCAGTGAAGGTTCAGTCTCTCTGACGGGTCGAGGCAGCAGAGACAGAAGAAGCAGAGTGAAGGGCAGGTGAAACAGAGAGCGCTGCCCTCAGGGAAGGACGCCCAATGTCGAGTAATATCAGATGAACACCGACGGTGAAGCTCCTCCATCGAAGACCCATTACACTCACACAGGCGAAGACGATCCACCATCAGCGAAGATCATAGACACAATTAGTCACCCTCCATAAAGAAAAACATCCGTCTTTATCATTTCACATCGTCTCCCTCTGCAGATGAGAGTGTGGATGATCACCAGAGTCCTTAACATTTATTTTAACTTCAGTCCAATGCTCAGAGCAGCTTCAGCAAGGGCAAGAAGTTTCATTTCACAACCCGAGAAACCGACATGTTAATTCTTATTGTTTAAAAAATGTGATTTGTAATTTTTCAACTTTTACAAGAAACAACAACAAAATTGAAGGAAATATGACAAAGACAAGCAACAGGACTCAGAAAATCAGTGACGAAAATGGAAAACAATGTACAATGTAGGGCTGGGCGATGTGACCTAAGAATAAAATTCACAATTTAGTTCCACAAACCTCAATTTAAGCCTTTAATGTTTTTGTTCCAACGTCCACTTGACACAAAAATTACATGAATCACGTTTTGCCTTTATGACTTTCCCTCTTGTAGTTCAAATTCATGCTGTAATTTATTATGAAATCTTGATTGTCTAGTTTGGAAGTTGAGAAGCCTGTCTACTCAAAGATGAGCTATTTTCATTTTTATGTACATGGATAAAAATGTATCTTATCTATCCTCTATGGCCCCAGAGGACCCAATTTGGGGTCTGCTGGGGCACAGCTCCTCAACAAACTAAACTAATACTAGTTTGTGCTGGCAGGTTCCTCATGCACCGTTGACCTCCATTTTGAGGGTTTCATCCCTTTTTGTGTTTCTGCAGGTCTGTCAGGAGCCTCACTCTTTATAGTGGCTGTATATGAGAATTTCTATTGTTCCACCTTCAGTCTCATCATCAGCTGTGAAGGTCAAAGACAGAGAGAAGAGGGACATCACTTTTGGCCTGTGGCCTAATTGCTTTTACATTGAGGGGCAAACATGTGAAACAACACCTCACAGATGCTACAATTTTGACTCAATCTCTCTAAAAATTAGATATTTTAACAGCACAAGTTGTCAGGAATCCAGTCAGGCGAGTTTTAAAGCTGAATTTTGTTTAGTTTTTTCTGTACAGGCCTAACTGACACAGGATGTCTCTTGCTGTTCTGTCGTTCCCCCATTCATTTGAATGGGAGGAGCAGCGAGGCCTGTTTCAGGCATGACTAATTGTGAGGGCTTGTCATCTGAAATCTGTTTGAGAAACAACAAATCCCTTCATAACTTTTGTTCATCAGTGTCTCCTCTCTCATCTCTCCACATTCAACCTTACAACATTTACGGTCTAGGAGGAGATCTTTTTTCTGTCTGCCCTGTTTTTCCCCTGAAATTTTATTTTGAAAGGCAATTTGACGGCTTCCTGTTTGACATAGGTCAGGAATGTCAGCGTGTGATTTGTGAGTCTCAGTGAGACGTTTGGTGTTGGTTTGACCTCTCTATTACATTCCTAGTGGAAGTTACAGTCATTTTAGGGATGTTTGTGCATAGGTGGAGCTAGAGAGCACATTTTGGCATGTTTGGGGTTATTTTTTCATTGTATCAAATTTTTCACCATACAGGAAGTGTATGCCAGGTTTGGTAAGTTTTTAAGCATGTTTAGGGGGTCAAATTAAGGTTTACTTGAACCCCCCCCCCGACGTGCACAAACTTTTAGCAAATCATATGTATTATCTTAAAACCTATATTTTTAAAAAGGCATTTTGCTAATTTCCTTGAGTGGGTTCTAAATTATTTGAAGAATCGATATATCTTGACTCTTTTATAAATGGTTTTTAATTGTTTTAAAATTGTTTCTATCTTACCCTGTAACACTTTGAGATTGCGAAAATGTAAAGAGAAATACAAATAAAATTTTTCATTATTGTGAAGTGGAAATGTCCCCTGTGTTGTATTGACTGTTGTTTTTATGAAAAAAAAAACAAAAAAAAACAGCTGGATTTTTAATGTTTAAATTTTCTGCAGAAAATAATATGAATGAATCCATTTAACCATTAAGTTGCACAGCCCTATGTGAAATAAAGATAGAAGCGAAGTTGGTCTAATCTGGCCCTGTTTGGATATTTGGAGTGTCCAGAATGTGATATGTGTGTGTGTGTGTGTGTGTGTGTGTGTGTGTGTGGCGGGGGGAAGGAGCTGTCACTGTTTGTCCACTCAGCATGAATTCAGCTCTTTAAATGTCTCCATCAGCTTAAATATCACACCCCTCTCTCTCTGATGGTGGCTTCAGCAGCCTGTTGACATTTCAGCGTCCTCTCTGTTCTGATCTCTCTGTGTCACACTCACATTTCTTCTAAGTTTTTCATCTCCATGTCAGACGGCTGCAGCGCTGAAATCCTCACGCTGTTGCCTCTCTGTCTCCTCAGGCTCGAGTCACAGATCTGAAATCCTGCGTGGTGGTCCTGAGGATCCTCAGAGACATGTGCAACAGGCTGCCGGGGTGGAGGCCGCTCAGAGGATGGGTGAGTGACGGACAAGGGCGAGAAGACTTTCAAAAAAAGAGATGTCCAGGGCTCAGGTTGAATAGTCACCTCCTACAGTCCTTTCCTAACCACTTTTCCTTAACTTGAAGATTCTAAATCAAGGCAGCTGGACTATGTTCAGTTTTGGGAAGACGTTTCTCTTCTCATCCAAGAAGCTTCTTCAGTTCCAAAGAGCTGGACCAGGCAGCAGATATTTATCTTGGGAGAAAAGAAGACTACCACAATAGAAGAGGAGGAGTTGTAGAGAGGACTCTTATGGCCCTTTTCCACTAGCATGCCTTGGCCCTACTCTACTCGGCCCTACTTAATTTGCAGCGTGTTTCCACTAGCCTGGTACCTCCTAAAACAAGCTAGTTTTAGTACCTACTCTGCTCTGGTTCCAAGCGAGCTCAGTCGATACTAAAAGATGACGTCACCGACTGCTGGCTACTGATTGGTCAGACAATGTCGTCACCGATGAGTCATGATCACGACGACCTAGCATGCTAGCAGTAGCTACCATTAGCTTACCCTCATACGTCTTTTCTTTGCAGCTGGATTGCTCTCGTCCTCGGCTTCATTCTGTTGTATAGCTTCCAAAACTCTCCTGTGCTCCTCAAGGGGTATTTCTTCTTACCACCTGCAGCCTTCTTCTGCTTTCCTTTTTTACTCGGTTTGTGACAAAAAGCCACAGATTGTCGTGTCGCGCTCAAAATGATGTCACCACAGTGCCGCTCACCCTGTTGGTTAGGCGACTGGGGCTAATGGAAAGCAGCACAAGGCGAGTAGAGTAGAGTAGAGCTATGGAAAAGGGCCATAAGAAACCCTCACAAGGTGATTCAGCCCCTGACAGTCGTTACCCTGAATGGGTCGTTAACTCTCCCTGTAATGTGAGGTGTTACGGTCACATTTTTCCAGGTGTGAATGTTTGGAGAACTTCCTGGGTAGAGAGCTTAGCACAGCATTGTAGGTGGCTGAAAGGTTGTGTCTCAGGCTGCGTTTTCACGGACACTCCTGACTTAAAGACGCAAAGATTTGTCCTTTGCGTTTTTCAAATTCTTCTGCGTTCAGACGACGACGCTGGAGACGTATGGACCCGCTGCAGTGTGCATGCCGGTTCAGTAGATGGCGGTGTAGGTTTGCAGAGAGGCAGCACTGCTAAAACTCAGGTACGAAGAAGAAAAACCTTTCACTAACAACAATGGTGAATAGACGCACAGAGACGCAGGAGTTTCTTTTCTGGACAACAGTTTTGTCTGCATATTTTTTTCTGGATAACAAACCGAGCACGGTAAGAGGCTCACATGTTACTCTGTAGACGGCCAAAGCTTTTGTTGTTCCTGGTATGTGTGCACAGCCTTCATGTGAAAGAGTACTGCACAAGTGGTGACATCAGCGTTTCACCCTGAAACGCTCTGATGCGGGTTTACATGGTGCTGCATGGAGAGCGTATTCAAATCTTTCCACTCTGGAGCCCATTTTCAATAGTTACCCTTTTCAGACAAAAGCATAGCAGCGTTTCATTTGATAGCGCCTTCTGTTGAGACAAGGTTTCTCCAGTCTGGTGAAGATGGCTTCTTTAACTCCTCTTTTTTTTGGCATTTCAGCAAAAAAAATAAATCTATATCTATATCTATATCTATGACCTTAACTTAACTACAGGTAGTTCGTTCTGAAGAGTGCTGAATTTCTTCATTTGCTTAAATGCTGAAAAGAAGAAAACAAAAATATAACTACTCTATGTAATCTTGCCTTGAAAATGTAAAGGTGATGTCCATACTGGTGTAAATATATAATTATATTATACAGTAAAATACCAAATAATGGTCGAGGCATTTATTTGTTTTTGTGTGTTTGTATGTTTCAGTCACTGAGCAGACCAGGTGTTTATTTGGGACAGACATTTAATTCCTTTCTCACAAAAATCTTGCTAAGCAAAAACTGAAAAAAATATGGTAAATGTAGTCAAATTATTTTTTTACAACAGTATGAATAACAGCTTTACATTTTCAAGGCAGGATTACAGTACCGTAGTTATTCTCTTGTCTTCTTCTTTCAACTCAGCACTCTCTAAACTCTCTTAATCCAGGTAAGGAACTACCGGTAGTTTAGTTAGGGTAATGCTAACTGACATGACTGGCCTCCTGACGTTAGTCAAGGGCAAAAACATGCAGCAGCAGTGGTAACGTGTTCTTTGGATTTGTGAAGCCCAAGTGTGTAAGATTCAGGCTTTCTGCTCTCTAGTGCCCTCTGTGGTCATTGAGTGTAACTGCACTGTCATGAAACAGAGTGCTGCACATCGACCTGCATTTGTTGACATACAGAGGGAGGAGAAGCCGACAGGAAATCCCGAGAGACAAAAAAAACAAACAAACATGCAGACTGTTGAGGTTCAGTCTGATGATGTTTCTTTTCAAGCGTGAACTGTCAGCTGTGAGCTCAGTGTTTGCATCTGTGTTTTGTGAACTTCGACCGTGGCTCTTGGCTGCGTCTAATAAATTACACCCTGCATTTATTTGGAACCCGTTTTTATTTGGTATTTATGGTATTATTTACCATATATTTTTCATTTTTTGCAAAACAAGATTTTTGTGAGAAAGGAATTAAATGCCCCGGCTATTATTTGGTATTTGCGGTATCCCGCCACTCCTAACCAAAGTAGCTGTGATTGGATAGATTCATCACTTGTCTCTACTTCCTACATGACCATATTAGGTCTGATTGGATTAAGTCTGTCAGACATTTTAGTCGAGTTTTTATTAGTTGATGAAAATGTCAGTTAGTTTAGTTTGAGTTTTTGTCCATGTGCTCTTGTTTTTATTAGTTACTGTCTAGTTTTCATCAGGGGAAAAAAGGTTATTGAAAAAAACTTTGATGAAAATAATTACTCAACAGAATTATCCCTGCTCTACAGCCTCTGGAGCTGATCTGTGAGAAAGCCATCGCCACCTGCAACCGTCCTCTGGGTCCAGGTGAAGCTCTGCGGAGAGTCATCGAGTGCATCGCCTCAGGGATCCTGCTACCGGGTCAGTGACGACCTAAACATTTCACTTTATTACATTTAACGTTCAGTGAATAGTTATTTTAATTATGCTTACTTTTGTTTGTGGCCAGTGGATTGGCACAGATTTCCTTAATTTTGGGGGAACAGTGATCCACCAATCCTTACATGAGAAACCGATCTTATCTTCCTCCTCAAAGGTCTGAAATCAGCCACTGCAGCTTTTTCCTTTGCCAGACTGATAGGCCTGCGATAATTTTACATTTGAATAGCCACAAAGATGCTGCATTTGGGCTTTTTTTTTCTTTTTGCACTACAAGGAAACCTGAAACTCAGGACTAGGGATGTGATGGTATGAAAAATTCATATCACGGTTATTGTGGCCAAAATGACCACGGTTATCATTATGATCGAGGTATTGTTGCATTGTATTCAAAATATTTAAAAAGTACTTTAATACAGTCTTGAAATCATTTAACCCCTTTAATATAATGATCATAACAGTTCTTTTGTCTTTTTTTCAATAATTGTGTCAAGAAATGTCCTATAAGTATTTTGTTTAAAATTTTTCATGAGTAATAAAAGTAAACATTCCTGGCTAGTACTTGCCATTATTTTGTTATAAATGCTTAAACATGTGTGTAATTACAAGAACAGAAAAAACAAATTTGTACTTTTAACAGGATTCTCTTCATAAACAATTGTAAATGAACATGTTCAAAGGTTTGAGACAGCCAAAAATAAACTACAACAAATACACACTCATTTTAGTTTTCCTGCAGCATAAGTGTCCAT
>JAZDUH010000260.1:0-202500 GCA_036419115.1 Scarus forsteni
TCTGAATATATGGAATGAAAGTCTGAATATATGGAATGAAAGTCTGAATATATGGAATGAAAGTCTGAATATATGGAATGAAACTCAAATATATGGAATGAAAGTCTGAATATATGGAATGAAACTCTAAATATATACTGAAGGAAAGTCTGAATATATGGAATGAAAGTCTGAATATATGGAATGAAACTCTGAATATATGGAATGAAAGTCTGAATATATGGAATGAAACTCTAAATATATTGAATGAAAGTCTGAATATATGGAATGAAACTGAATATATGAATGAAAGACTGAACATATGGAATGAAAGTCTGAATATATGGAATGAAAGTCTGAATATACTGGAATGAAACAGTCTGAATATATGGAATGAAACTCTGAATATATGGAATGAAACCCTGAATATATGGAATGAAGTCTGAATATAAGGAATGAAAGTCTGAATATATGGAATGAAAGTCTGAATATATGGAATGAAAGTCTGAATATATGGAATGAAAGTCTGAATATATGGAATGAAAGTCTGAATATATGGAATGAACCCTGAATATATGGAATGAAACTCTGAATATATGGAATGAAACTCTGAATATATGGAATGAAACTCTAAATATATTGAATGAAAGTCTGAATATATGGAATGAAAGTCTGAATTTATGGAATGAAAGTCTGAATATATGGAATGAAAGTCTAAATATATACTGAAGGAAAGTCTGAATATATGGAATGAAAGTCTAAATATATACTGAAGGAAAGTCTGAATATATGGAATGAAAGTCTGAATATATGGAATGAAAGTCTGAATATATGGAATGAAAACCTGAATATATGGAATGAAACTCAGAATATATGGAATGAAAGTCTGAATATATGGAATGAAAGTCTGAATAAATGGAATGAAAGTCTGAATATATGGAATGAAACCCTGAATATATGGAATGAAAACCTGAATATATGGAATGAAACTCAGAATATATGGAATGAAAGTCTGAATATATGGAATGAAACTCTAAATATATTGAATGAAAGTCTGAATATATGGAATGAAAGTCTGAATATATGGAATGAAAGTCTGAATATATGGAATGAAAGTCTAAATATATACTGAAGGAAAGTCTGAATATATGGAAGGAAAGTCTGAATATATGGAATGAAAGTCTGAATATATGGAATGAAACTCTAAATATATTGAATGAAAGTCTGAATATATGGAATGAAACCTGAATATATGGAATGAAAGTCTGAATATATGGAATGAGACTCTGAATATGTGGAATGAAGTCTGAATATATGGAATGAAACCCTGAATATGTGGAATGAAAGTCTGAATATATGGAATGAAACCCTGAATATATGGAATGAAACCCTGAATATATGGAATGAGAGTCAGAATATAAGGAGTGACAGTCTGATTATATAGTATGTGACTCTAAATATAGTGAAAGAAAGTCTGAATATATGGAATGAAAGTCTGAATAAATATGGAATGAAAGTCTGAATATATGGAATGAAAGTCTGAATATATGGAATGAAACTCAGAATATATGGAATGAAAGTCTGAATATATGGAATGAAACTCTAAATATATGAATGAAAGTCTGAATATATGGAATGAAACTCTGAATATATGGAATGAAACTCTGAATATATGGAATGAAACCCTGAATATATGGAATGAAACTGAATATATGGAATGAAAGTCTGAATATATGGAATGAAACTAAATATATTGAATGAAAGTCTGAATATATGGAATGAAAGTCTGAATACATGGAATGAAAGTCTGAATATATGGAATGAAAGTCTGAATATATGGAATGAGAGTCTTAATATATACTGAAGGAAAGTCTGAATATATGGAATTAAAGTCTGAATATATGGAATGAAAGTCTGAATATATGGAATGAAAGTCTGAATATATGGAATGAAAGTCTGAATATATGGAATGAAAGTCTGAATATATGGAATGAAAGTCTGAATATATGGAATGAAAGTCTGAATATATGGAATGAGAACCTGAATATATGGAATGAAACTCTGAATATATGGAATGAAAGTCTGAATATATGGAATGAAACTCTAAATATATTGAATGAAAGTCTGAATATATGGAATGGAAGACTGAATATATGGAATGGAAGTCTGAATATATGGAATGAAAGTCTAAATATATATGGAATGAAAGTCTGAATATATACTGAATGAAAGTCTGAATATATACTGAATGAAAGTCTGAATATATGGAATGAAAGTCTGAATATATGGAATGAAAGTCTGAATATATGGAATGAAAACCTGAATATATGGAATGAAACTCAGAATATATGGAATGAAAGTCTGAATATATGGAATGAAAGTCTGAATAAATGGAATGAAAGTCTGAATATATGGAATGAAAGTCTGAATATACTGAATGAAACAGTGAATATATGGAATGAAAGTATAAAGATATGGAATGAAAGTCTAAATATATACTGAAGGAAAGTCTGAATATATGGAAGGAAAGTCTGAATATATGGAATGAAAGTCTGAATATATATAATGAAAGTCTGAATATATGAAATGAAAGTCTGAATATATGGAATGAAAGTCTGAATTTATGGAATGAAACTGAATATATGGAATGAAACTCTGAATATATGGAATGAAAGTCTGAATATATGAAATTAAAGTCTGAATATATGGAATGAAAGTCTGAATATATGGAATGAAACTCTGAATATATGGAATGAAACTGAATATATGGAATGCAAGTCTGAATATATGGAATGAAATCTGAATATATGGAATGAAAGTCTGAATATATGGAATGAAACTCTAAATATATTGAATGAAAGTCTGAATATATGGAATGAAAGTCTGAATATATGGAATGAAAGTCTGAATATATGGAATGAAACCTGAATATATGGAATGAAACTCAGAATATATGGAATGAAAGTCTGAATATATGGAATGAAACTCTGAAATATATTGAATGAAAGTCTGAATATATGGAATGAAAGTCTGAATATATGGAATGAAAGTCTGAATATATGGAATGAAAGTCTAAATATATATGAAGGAAAGTCTGAATATATGGAATGAAACTCTGAATATATGGAATGAAAGTCTGAATATATGGAATGAAACTCTAAATATATTGGAATGAAAGTCTGAATATATGGAATGAAACCCTGAATATATGGAATGAAAGTCTGAATATATGGAATGAGACTCTGAATATGTGGAATGAAGTCTGAATATATGGAATGAAACCCTGAATATATATGGAATGAAACTCTGAATATATGGAATGAAACCTGAATATATGGAATGAAAGTCTGAATATATGGAATGAAAGTCTCAGAATATATGGAATGACAGTCTGAATATATGGAATGAAACTCTGAAATATATGGAATGAAAGTCTGAATATATGGAATGAAAGTCTGAATATATGGAATGAAAGTCTGAATAAATGGAATGAAAGTCTGAATATATGGAATGAAACTCTGAATATATGGAATGAAAGTCTGAATATATGGAATGAAACTCTAAATATATGGAATGAAACCCTGAATATATGGAGTGAAACTCTGAATATATGGAATGAAACCCTGAATATATGGAATGAAAGTCTGA
Source organism: Scarus forsteni (assembly GCA_036419115.1). Taxonomy (NCBI): domain Eukaryota; kingdom Metazoa; phylum Chordata; class Actinopteri; order Labriformes; family Labridae; genus Scarus; species Scarus forsteni. The sequence goes on from JAZDUH010000260.1 coordinate 3,628, forward strand.
ATATATGGAATGAAACTCTGAATATATGGAATGAAAGTCTGAATATATGGAATGAAACTCTAAATATATTGAATGAAAGTCTGAATATATGGAATGAAAGTCTGAATAAATGGAATGAAAGTCTGAATATATGGAATGAAAGTCTGAATATATGGAATGAAAGTCTAAATATATACTGAAGGAAAGTCTGAATATATGGAATTAAAATCTGAATATATGGAATGAAAGTCTGAATAAATGGAATGAAAGTCTGAATATATGGAATGAAAGTCTGAATATATGGAATGAAAGTCTGAATATATGGAATGAAAGTCTGAATATATGGAATGAAAGTCTGAATATATGGAATGAAACCTGAATATATGGAATGAAACTCAGAATATATGGAATGAAAGTCTGAATATATGGAATGAAACTCTAAATATATTGAATGAAAGTCTGAATATATGGAATGAAAGTCTGAATATATGGAATGAAAGTCTGAATATATGGAATGAAAGTCTAAATATATATGGAATGAAAGTCTGAATATATACTGGAAGGAAAGTCTGAATATATGGAAGGAAAGTCTGAATATATGGAATGAAAGTCTGAATATATGGAATGAAAGTCTGAATATATGGAATGAAAACCTGAATATATGGAATGAAACTCAGAATATATGGAATGAAAGTCTGAATATATGGAATGAAAGTCTGAATAAATGGAATGAAAGTCTGAATATATGGAATGAAAGTCTGAATATATGGAATGAAACTCAAAATATATGGAATGAAAGTCTGAATATATGGAATGAAACTCTAAATATATACTGAAGGAAAGTCTGAATATATGGAAGGAAAGTCTGAATATATGGAATGAAACTCTGAATATATGGAATGAAAGTCTGAATATATGGAATGAAACTCTAAATATATTGAATGAAAGTCTGAATATATGGAATGAAACGCTGAATATATGGAATGAAAGTCTGAATATATGGAATGAAAGTCTGAATATATGGAATGCAAGTCTGAATATACTGAATGAAACAGTGAATATATGGAATGAAACTCTGAATATATGGAATGAAACCCTGAATATATGGAATGCAAGTCTGAATATATGGAATGAAACCCTGAATATATGGAATGAAAGTCTGAATATATAGAATGAAACTCTAAATATATTGAATGAAAGTCTGAATATATGGAATGAAACCCTGAATATATGGAATGAAAGTCTGAATATATGGAATGAAAACCTGAATATATGGAATGAAACTCAGAATATATGGAATGAAAGTCTGAATATATGGAATGAAACTCTAAATATATTGAATGAAAGTCTGAATATATGGAATGAAAGTCTGAATATATGGAATGAAAGTCTGAATATATGGAATGAAAGTCTAAATATATATGGAATGAAAGTCTGAATATATATACTGGAAGGAAAGTCTGAATATATACTGAAGGAAAGTCTGAATATATGGAATGATTGTCTGAACATATGGAATGAACGTCTGCCTATATGGAATGTAAACCTGAACATATGGAATGAAACTCAGAATATATGGAATGAAAGTCTGACTATATGCAATGAAAGTCTGAACAAATGGAATGAACGTCTGAATATATGGAAGGAAAGTCTGAATATATGGAATGAAAGTCTTATATGGAATGAAAGTCTGAATATATGGAATGAAAGTCTGAATAAATGGAATGAAAGTCTGAATATATGGAATGAAACTCTGAATATATGGAATGAAAGTCTGAATATATGGAATGAAACTCTAAATATATTGAATGAAAGTCTGAATATATGGAATGAAAGTCTGAATATATGGAATGAAAGTCTGAATATATGGAATGAAAGTCTAAATATATACTGAAGGAAAGTCTGAATATATGGAATGAAAGTCTGAATATATGGAATGAAAGTCTGAATATATGGAATGAAAGTCTAAATATATACTGAAGGAAAGTCTGAATATATATAATGAAAATCTGAATATATGGAATGAAAGTCTGAATATATGGAATGAAAGTCTGAATATATGGAATGAAAGTCTGAATATATGGAATGAAACTGAATATATGGAATGAAAGTCTGAATATATGGAATGAAACTCTGAATATATGGAATGAAAGTCTGAATATATGGAATGAAACTCTGAATATATTGAATGAAAGTCTGAATATATGGAATGAAAGTCTGAATAAATGGAATGAAAGTCTGAATATATGGAATGAAAGTCTGAATATATGGAATGAAAGTCTAAATATATACTGAAGGAAAGTCTGAATATATGGAATGAAAGTCTGAATATATGGAATGAAAGTCTGAATATATGGAATGAAAGTCTGAATATATGGAATGAAAGTCTGAATATATGGAATGAAAGTCTAAATATATACTGAAGGAAAGTCTGAATATATGGAAGGAAAGTCTGAATATATGGAAGGAAAGTCTGAATATATGGAATGAAACCCTGAATATATGGAATGAAAGTCTGAATATATGGAATGAAAGTCTGAATATATGGAATGAAACCCTGAATATATGGAATGAAACTCAGAATATATGGAATGAAACCCTGAATATACTGAATGAAACAGTGAATATATGGAATGAAAGTCTAAATATATACTGAAGGAAAGTCTGAATATATGGAAGGAAAGTCTGAATATATGGAATGAAAGTCTGAATATATGGAATGAAAGTCTGAATAAATGGAATGAAAGTCTGAATATATGGAATGAAAGTCTGAATATATGGAATGAAAGTCTAAATATATACTGAAGGAAAGTCTGAATATATGGAAGGAAAGTCTGAATATATGGAATGAAAGTCTGAATATATGGAATGAAAGTCTGAATATATGGAATGGAACTCTAAATATATTGAATGAAAGTCTGAATATATGGAATGAAAGTCTGAATATATGGAGTGAAAGTCAGAATATATGGAATGAAAGTCTGAATATATGGAATGAAAGTCTGAATATATGGAATGAAAGTCTGAATATATGGAACGAAACTCTGAATATATGGAATGAAAGTCTGAATATATGGAATGAAAGTCTGAATATATGGAATGAAACTCTGAATATATGGAATGAAACTCTTAATATATGGAATGAAACTCAGAATATATTGAATGAAACACTGAATATATTGAATGAAAGTCCAAATATATGGAATGAAAGTCTGAATATATGGAATGAAAGTCTGAATATATGGAATGAAACAGTCTGAATATATGGAATGAAAGTCTGAATATATGGAATGAAAGTCTGAAATATATGGAATGAAAGTCTGAATATATGGAAGGAAAGTCTGAATATATGGAATGAAAGTCTGAATATATGGAATGAAACCCTGAATATATGGAATGAAAACCTGAATATATGGAATGAAACTCAGAATATATGGAATGAAAGTCTGAATATATGGAATGAAACTCTAAATATATTGAATGAAAGTCTGAATATATGGAATGAAAGTCTGAATATATGGAATGAAAGTCTGAATATATGGAATGAAAGTCTAAATATATACTGAAGGAAAGTCTGAATATATGGAATGAAACTCTGAATATATGGAATGAAAGTCTGAATATATGGAATGAAACTCTAAATATATTGAATGAAAGTCTGAATATATGGAATGAAACCCTGAATATATGGAATGAAAGTCTGAATATATGGAATGAAAGTCTGAATATATGGAATGAATCTCTGAATATATGGAATGAAACCCTGAATATATGGAATGAAACTCTGAATATATGGAATGAAAGTCTGAATATATGGAATGAAAGTCTGAATATATGGAATGAAACTCAGAATATATGGAATGACAGTCTGAATATATAGAATGAAACTCTAAATATATTGAATGAAAGTCTGAATATATGGAATGAAAGTCTGAATATATGGAATGAAAGTCTGAATATATGGAATGAAAACCTGAATATATGGAATGAAACTCAGACTATATGGAATGAAAGTCTGAATATATGGAATGAAACTCTGAATATATGGAATGAAACCCTGAATATATGGAGTGAAACTCTGAATATATGGAATGAAACCCTGAATATATGGAATGAAACCCTGAATATATGGAATGAAACTCAGAATATATGGAATGAAAGTCTGAATATATAGAATGAAACTCTAAATATATTGAATGAAAGTCTGAATATATGGAATGAAAGTCTGAATAAATGGAATGAAAGTCTGAATATATGGAATGAAAGTCTGAATATATGGAATGAAAGTCTAAATATATACTGAAGGAAAGTCTGAATATATGGAATTAAAATCTGAATATATGGAATGAAAGTCTGAATATATGGAATGAAAGTCTGAATATATGGAATGAAAGTCTGAATATATGGAATGAAAGTCTGAATATATGGAATGAAAGTCTGAATATATGGAATGAAAGTCTGAATATATGGAAGGAAAACCTGAATATATGGAATGAAACTCAGAATATATGGAATGAAAGTCTGAATATATGGAATGAAACTCTAAATATATTGAATGAAAGTCTGAATATATGGAATGAAAGTCTGAATATATGGAATGAAAGTCTGAATATATGGAATGAAAGTCTAAATATATACTGAAGGAAAGTCTGAATATATACTGAAGGAAGGTCTGAATAGATGGAATGAAAGTCTGAATATATGGAATGAAAGTCTGAATATATGGAATGAAAGTCTGAATATATGGAATGAAAACCTGAATATATGGAATGAAACTCAGAATATATGGAATGAAAGTCTGAATATATGGAATGAAAGTCTGAATAAATGGAATGAAAGTCTGAATATATGGAATGAAAGTCTGAATATATGGAATGAAACTCAAAATATATGGAATGAAAGTCTGAATATATGGAATGAAACTCTAAATATATACTGAAGGAAAGTCTGAATATATGGAAGGAAAGTCTGAATATATGGAATGAAACTCTGAATATATGGAATGAAAGTCTGAATATATGGAATGAAACTCTAAATATATTGAATGAAAGTCTGAATATATGGAATGAAACCCTGAATATACTGAATGAAAGACTGAACATATGGAATGAAAGTCTGAATATATGGAATGCAAGTCTGAATATACTGAATGAAACAGTGAATATATGGAATGAAACTCTGAATATATGGAATGAAACCCTGAATATATGGAATGCAAGTCTGAATATATGGAATGAAACCCTGAATATATGGAATGAAAGTCTGAATATATAGAATGAAACTCTAAATATATTGAATGAAAGTCTGAATATATGGAATGAAACCCTGAATATATGGAATGAAAGTCTGAATATATGGAATGAAAACCTGAATATATGGAATGAAACTCAGAATATATGGAATGAAAGTCTGAATATATGGAATGAAACTCTAAATATATTGAATGAAAGTCTGAATATATGGAATGAAAGTCTGAATATATGGAATGAAAGTCTGAATATATGGAATGAAAGTCTAAATATATACTGAAGGAAAGTCTGAATATATACTGAAGGAAAGTCTGAATATATACTGAAGGAAAGTCTGAATATATGGAATGAAAGTCTGAATATATGGAATGAAAGTCTGAATATATGGAATGAAAACCTGAATATATGGAATGAAACTCAGAATATATGGAATGAAAGTCTGAATATATGGAATGAAAGTCTGAATAAATGGAATGAAAGTCTGAATATATGGAATGAAACCCTGAATATATGGAATGAAAACCTGAATATATGGAATGAAACTCAGAATATATGGAATGAAAGTCTGAATATATGGAATGAAACTCTAAATAAATATATTGAATGAAAGTCTGAATATATGGAATGAAAGTCTGAATATATGGAATGAAAGTCTGAATATATGGAATGAAAGTCTAAATATATACTGAAGGAAAGTCTGAATATATGGAATGAAACTCTGAATATATGGAATGAAAGTCTGAATATATGGAATGAAACTCTAAATATATTGAATGAAAGTCTGAATATATGGAATGAAACCCTGAATATACTGAATGAAAGTCTGAACATATGGAATGAAAGTCTGAATATATGGAATGCAAGTCTGAATATATGGAATGAAACCCTGAATATATGGAGTGAAACTCTGAATATATGGAATGAAACCCTGAATATATGGAATGAAACCCTGAATATATGGAATGAAACTCAGAATATATGGAATGACAGTCTGAATATATAGAATGAAACTCTAAATATATTGAATGAAAGTCTGAATATATGGAATGAAAGTCTGAATAAATGGAATGAAAGTCTGAATATATGGAATGAAAACCTGAATATATGGAATGAAACTCAGAATATATGGAATGAAATTCTGAATATATGGAATGAAACTCTAAATATATTGAATGAAACCCTGAATATATGGAGTGAAACTCTGAATATATGGAATGAAACCCTGAATATATGGAATGAAACCCTGAATATATGGAATGAAACTCAGAATATATGGAATGAAAGTCTGAATATATAGAATGAAACTCTAAATATATTGAATGAAAGTCTGAATATATGGAATGAAAGTCTGAATAAATGGAATGAAAGTCTGAATATATGGAATGAAAGTCTGAATATATGGAATGAAACTCAGAATATATACTGAAGGAAAGTCTGAATATATGGAATTAAAATCTGAATATATGGAATGAAAGTCTGAATATATGGAATGAAAGTCTGAATATATGGAATGAAAGTCTGAATAAATGGAATGAAAGTCTGAATATATGGAATGAAAGTCTGAATATATGGAATGAAAGTCTGAATATATGGAATGAAAACCTGAATATATGGAATGAAACTCAGAATATATGGAATGAAAGTCTGAATATATGGAATGAAACTCTAAATATATTGAATGAAAGTCTGAATATATGGAATGAAAGTCTGAATATATGGAATGAAAGTCTGAATATATGGAATGAAAGTCTAAATATATACTGAAGGAAAGTCTGAATATATACTGAAGGAAAGTCTGAATATATACTGAAGGAAAGTCTGAATATATGGAATGAAAGTCTGAATATATGGAATGAAAGTCTGAATATATGGAATGAAAACCTGAATATATGGAATGAAACTCAGAATATATGGAATGAAAGTCTGAATATATGGAATGAAAGTCTGAATAAATGGAATGAAAGTCTGAATATATGGAATGAAAGTCTGAATATATGGAATGAAACTCAAAATATATGGAATGAAAGTCTGAATATATGGAATGAAACTCTAAATATATACTGAAGGAAAGTCTGAATATATGGAAGGAAAGTCTGAATATATGGAATGAAACTCTGAATATATGGAATGAAAGTCTGAATATATGGAATGAAACTCTAAATATATTGAATGAAAGTCTGAATATATGGAATGAAACCCTGAATATACTGAATGAAAGACTGAACATATGGAATGAAAGTCTGAATATATGGAATGCAAGTCTGAATATACTGAATGAAACAGTGAATATATGGAATGAAACTCTGAATATATGGAATGAAACCCTGAATATATGGAATGCAAGTCTGAATATATGGAATGAAACCCTGAATATATGGAATGAAAGTCTGAATATATAGAATGAAACTCTAAATATATTGAATGAAAGTCTGAATATATGGAATGAAACCCTGAATATATGGAATGAAAGTCTGAATATATGGAATGAAAACCTGAATATATGGAATGAAACTCAGAATATATGGAATGAAAGTCTGAATATATGGAATGAAACTCTAAATATATTGAATGAAAGTCTGAATATATGGAATGAAAGTCTGAATATATGGAATGAAAGTCTGAATATATGGAATGAAAGTCTAAATATATACTGAAGGAAAGTCTGAATATATACTGAAGGAAAGTCTGAATATATACTGAAGGAAAGTCTGAATATATGGAATGAAAGTCTGAATATATGGAATGAAAGTCTGAATATATGGAATGAAAACCTGAATATATGGAATGAAACTCAGAATATATGGAATGAAAGTCTGAATATATGGAATGAAAGTCTGAATAAATGGAATGAAAGTCTGAATATATGGAATGAAAGTCTGAATATATGGAATGAAAGTCTAAACATATACTGAAGGAAAGTCTGAATATATGGAATGAAAGTCTGAATATATGGAATGAAACCCTGAATATATGGAATGAAACTCAGAATATATGGAATGAAAGTCTGAATATATGGAATGAAACTCTAAATATATTGAATGAAAGTCTGAATATATGGAATGAAAGTCTGAATATATGGAATGAAAGTCTGAATATATGGAATGTAAGTTTAAATATATACTGAAGGAAAGTCTGAATATATGGAATGAAAGTCTGAATATATGGAATGAAAGTCTGAATATATGGAATGAAAGTCTAAATATATACTGAAGGAAAGTCTGAATATATGGAAGGAAAATCTGAATATATGGAATGAAAGTCTGAATATATGGAATGAAAGTCTGAATATATGGAATGAAAACCTGAATATATGGAATGAAACTCAGAATATATGGAATGAAAGTCTGAATATATGGAATGAAACTCTGAATATATGGAATGAAAGTCTGAATATATGGAATGAAACTCTAAATATATTGAATGAAAGTCTGAATATATGGAATGAAAGTCTGAATAAATGGAATGAAAGTCTGAATATATGGAATGAAAGTCTGAATATATGGAATGAAAGTCTAAATATATACTGAAGGAAAGTCTGAATATATGGAAGGAAAGTCTGAATATATGGAATGAAAGTCTGAATATATGGAATGAAAGTCTGAATATATGGAATGAAAACCTGAATATATGGAATGAAACTCAGAATATATGGAATGAAAGTCTGAATATATGGAATGAAAGTCTGAATATATTGAATGAAAGTCTGAATATATGGAATGAAAGTCTGAATAAATGGAATGAAAGTCTGAATATATGGAGTGAAAGTCTGAATATATGGAATTAAAGTCTAAATATATACTGAAGGAAAGTCTGAATATATGGAGTGAAACTCTGAATATATGGAATGAAAGTCTGAATATATTGAATGAAAGTCTGAATATATGGAATGAAAGTCTGAATAAATGGAATGAAAGTCTGAATATATGGAGTGAAAGTCTGAATATATGGAATTAAAGTCTAAATATATACTGAAGGAAAGTCTGAATATATGGAATGAAAGTCTGAATATATGGAATGAAAGTCTGAATATATGGAATGAAACTCTAAATATATTGAATGAAAGTCTGAATATATGGAATGAAAGTCTGAATATATGGAGTTAAACTCTGAATATATGGAATGAAAGTCTGAATATATGGAGTGAAAGTCTGAATATATGGAATGAAACCCTGAATATATGGAATGAAACCCTGAATATATGGAGTGAAACCCTGAATATATGGAATGAAACTCAGAATATATGGAATGAAAGTCTGAATATATAGAATGAAACTCTAAATATATTGAATGAAAGTCTGAATATATGGAATGAAAGTCTGAATAAATGGAATGAAAGTCTGAATATATGGAATGAAAGTCTGAATATATGGAATGAAAGTCTAAATATATACTGAAGGAAAGTCTGAATATATGGAATGAAAGTCTGAATATATGGAATGAAAGTCTGAATATATGGAATGAAAGTCTGAATATATGGAATGAAAGTCTGAATAAATGGAATGAAAGTCTGAATATATGGAATGAAAGTCTGAATATATGGAATGAAAGTCTAAATATATACTGAAGGAAAGTCTGAATATATGGAAGGAAAGTCTGAATATATGGATGGAAAGTCTGAATATATGGAATGAAACCCTGAATATATGGAATGAAACTCAGAATATATGGAATGAAAGTCTGAATATATGGAATGAAACTCAGAATATATGGAATGAAAGTCTGAATATATGGAATGAAAGTCTGAATATATGGAATGAAACCCTGAATATATGGAATGAAACTCAGAATATATGGAATGAAACTCAGAATATATGGAATGAAACCCTGAATATACTGAATGAAACAGTGAATATATGGAATGAAAGTCTAAATATATACTGAAGGAAAGTCTGAATATATGGAAGGAAAGTCTGAATATATGGAATGAAAGTCTGAATAAATGGAATGAAAGTCTGAATATATGGAATGAAAGTCTGAATATATGGAATGAAAGTCTAAATATATACTGAAGGAAAGTCTGAATATATGGAAGGAAAGTCTGAATATATGGAATGAAAGTCTGAATATATGGAATGAAAGTCTGAATATATGGAATGAAACTCTAAATATATTGAATGAAAGTCTGAATATATGGAATGAAAGTCTGAATATATGGAGTTAAACTCTGAATATATGGAATGAAAGTCTGAATATATGGAGTGAAAGTCTGAATATATGGAATGAAACCCTGAATATATGGAATGAAACCCTGAATATATGGAGTGAAACCCTGAATATATAGAATGAAAGTCCGAATATATGGAATGAAAGTCCAAATATATAGAATGAAACTCTGAATATATGGAATGAAAGTCTGAATATATGGAATGAAAGTCTGAATATATGGAACGAAAGTCAGAATATATTGAATGAAAGTCTGAATTTATGGAATGAAAGTCGAAACATATGAAATGAAAGTTTGAATATATGGAATGAAAGTCCGAATATATGGAATGAAAGTCTGAATATATGGAATGAAAGTCTGAATATATGGAATGAAAGTCTGAATAAATGGAATGAAAGTCTGAATATATGGAATGAAAGTCTGAATATATGGAATGAAAGTCTAAATATATACTGAAGGAAAGTCTGAATATATGGAAGGAAAGTCTGAATATATGGATGGAAAGTCTGAATATATGGAATGAAACCCTGAATATATGGAATGAAACTCAGAATATATGGAATGAAAGTCTGAATATATGGAATGAAACTCAGAATATATGGAATGAAAGTCTGAATATATGGAATGAAAGTCTGAATATATGGAATGAAACCCTGAATATATGGAATGAAACTCAGAATATATGGAATGAAAATCAGAATATATGGAATGAAACCCTGAATATACTGAATGAAACAGTGAATATATGGAATGAAAGTCTAAATATATACTGAAGGAAAGTCTGAATATATGGAATGAAAGTCTGAATATATGGAATGAAAGTCTGAATATATGGAATGAAAGTCTGAATATATGGAATGAAAGTCTGAATATATGGAATGAAAGTCTAAATATATACTGAAGGAAAGTCTGAATATATGGAAGGAAAGTCTGAATATATGGAATGAAAGTCTGAATATATGGAATGAAAGTCTGAATATATGGAATGAAACTCTAAATATATATGGAATGAAAGTCTGAATATATGGAATGAAAGTCTGAATATATGGAATGAATCTCTGAATATATGGAATGAAACCCTGAATATATGGAATGAAACTCTGAATATATGGAATGAAACTCTAAATATATGGAATGAAAGTCTGAATTTATGGAATGAAACTCTGAATTTATGGAGTGAAAGTCTGAATATATGGAATGAAACTCTGAATATATGGAATGAAAGTCTGAATATATGGAATGAAAGTCTGAATATATGGAATGAAACCCTGAATATACTGAATGAAACAGTGAATATATGGAATGAAATTCTAAATATATACTGAAGGAAAGTCTGAATATATGGAAGGAAAGTCTGAATATATGGAATGAAAGTCTGAATATATGGAATGAAACTCTAAAATATATTGGAATGAAAGTCTGAATATATGGAATGAAAGTCTGAATATATGGAGAAACTCTGAATATATGGAATGAAACTCAGAATATATGGAGTGAAAGTCTCAATATATGGAGTGAAACTCTGAATATATGGAATGAAACCCTGAATATATGGAATGAAACCCTGAATATATGGAATGAAAGTCTGAATATATGGAATGAAAGTCTGAATATATGGAATGAAAGTCTGAATATATGGAATGAAAGTCTGAATATATGGAATGAAAGTCTGAATAAATGGAATGAAAGTCTGAATATATGGAATGAAAGTCTGAATATATGGAATGAAAGTCTAAATATATACTGAAGGAAAGTCTGAATATATGGAAGGAAAGTCTGAATATATGGAATGAAAGTCTGAATATATGGAATGAAAGTCTGAATATATGGAATGAAAGTCTGAATATATGGAATGAAAGTCTGAATATATGGAATGAAAGTCTGAATATATGGAATGAAAGTCTAAATATATACTGAAGGAAAGTCTGAATATATGGAAGGAAAGTCTGAATATATGGATGGAAAGTCTGAATATATGGAATGAAACCCTGAATATATGGAATGAAACTCAGAATATATGGAATGAAAGTCTGAATATATGGAATGAAAGTCTGAATATATGGAATGCAAGTCTGAATATATGGAATGCAAGTCAGAATATATGGAATGAAAATCAGAATATATGGAATGAAACCCTGAATATACTGAATGAAACAGTGAATATATGGAATGAAAGTCTAAATATATACTGAAGGAAAGTCTGAATATATGGAATGAAAGTCTGAATATATGGAATGAAAGTCTGAATATATGGAATGAAAGTCTGAATATATGGAATGAAAGTCTGAATATATGGAATGAAAGTCTAAATATATACTGAAGGAAAGTCTGAATATATGGAAGGAAAGTCTGAATATATGGAATGAAAGTCTGAATATATGGAATGAAAGTCTGAATATATGGAATGAAACTCTGAATATATTGAATGAAAGTCTGAATATATGGAATGAAAGTCTGAATATATGGAATGAAACTCTGAATATATGGAATGAAACTGAATATATGGAATGAAACTCTGAATATATGGAATGAAACCCTGAATATATGGAGTGAAAGTCTGAATATATAGAATGAAACCCTGAATACATGGAATGAAACTCTGAACATATGGAATGAAAGTCTGAATATATGGAAGGAAAGTCCGAATATATGGAAGGAAAGTCCGGATATATGGAAGGAAAGTCTGAATATACTGAATGAAACAGTGAATATATGGAATGAAAGTCTGAATATATGGAATGAAAGTCCAAATATATGGAATGAAAGTCTGAATATATGGAATGAAAGTCCAAATATATGGAATGAAAGTCTGAATATATGGAATGAAACTCTGAATATATGGAATGAAACTCTGAATATATGGAATGAAACTCTGAATATATGGAATGAAAGTCTGAATATATGGAATGAAACTCTGAATATATGGAATGAAAGTCTGAATATATGGAATGAAAGTCTGAATATATGGAATGAAAGTCTGAATATATGGAATGAAAGTCTAAATATATACTGAAGGAAAGTCTGAATATATACTATGAAGGAAAGTCTGAATATATACTGAAGGAAAGTCTGAATATATGGAATGAAAGTCTGAATATATGGAATGAAAGTCTGAATATATGGAATGAAAACCTGAATATATGGAATGAAAGTCTGAATATATGGAATGAAAGTCTGAATATATGGAATGAAAGTCTGAATAAATATGGAATGAAAGTCTGAATATATGGAATGAAAGTCTGAATATATGGAATGAAACTCAAAACATATGGAATGAAAGTCTGAATATATGGAATGAAACTCTAAATATATACTGGAATGAAAGTCTGAATATATGGAAGGAAAGTCTGAATATATGGAATGAAACTCTGAATATATGGAATGAAAGTCTGAATATATGGAATGAAACTCTAAATATATTGAATGAAAGTCTGAATATATGGAATGAAACCCTGAATATACTGAATGAAAGACTGAACATATGGAATGAAAGTCTGAATATATGGAATGCAAGTCTGAATATACTGAATGAAACAGTGAATATATGGAATGAAACTCTGAATATATGGAATGAAACCCTGAATATATGGAATGCAAGTCTGAATATATGGAATGAAACCCTGAATATATGGAATGAAAGTCTGAATATATAGAATGAAACTCTAAATATATTGAATGAAAGTCTGAATATATGGAATGAAACCCTGAATATATGGAATGAAAGTCTGAATATATGGAATGAAAGTCTGAATTTATGGAATGAAACTCTGAATTTATGGAGTGAAAGTCTGAATATATGGAATGAAACTCTGAATTTATGGAATGAAACTCTGAATTTATGGAATGAAAGTCTGAATATATGGAAGGAAAGTCTGAATATATGGAATGAAAGTCTAAATATATACTGAAGGAAAGTCTGAATATATACTGAAGGAAAGTCTGAATATATACTGAAGGAAAGTCTGAATATATGGAATGAAAGTCTGAATATATGGAATGAAAGTCTGAATATATGGAATGAAAGTCTGAATAAATGGAATGAAAGTCTGAATATATGGAATGAAAGTCTGAATATATGGAATGAAAGTCTGAATTTATGGAATGAAAGTCTGAATATATGGAATGAAAGTCTGAATATATGGAATGAAAGTCTAAATATATACTGAAGGAAAGTCTGAATATATGGAATGAAAGTCTGAATAAATGGAATGAAAGTCTGAATATATGGAATGAAACTCTGAATATATGGAATGAAAGTCTGAATATATGGAATGAAACTCTAAATATATTGAATGAAAGTCTGAATATATGGAATGAAAGTCTGAATATATGGAATGAAAGTCTGAATATATGGAATGTAAGTTTAAATATATACTGAAGGAAAGTCTGAACATATGGAATGAAAGTCTGAATATATGGAATGAAACTCTGAATATATGGAATGAAAGTCTGAATATATGGAATGAAACTCTAAATATATTGAATGAAAGTCTAAATATATATGGAATGAAAGTCTGAATATATGTAGTGAAACTCTGAATATATGGAATGAAAGTCTGAATATATGGAGTGAAAGTCTGAATATATGGAATGAAACCCTGAATATATGGAATGAAACCCTGAATATATGGAGTGAAACTCTGAATATATGGAATGAAAGTCTGAATATATGGAATGAAACCCTGAATATATGGAATGAAACCCTGAATATATGGAATGAAACTCAGAATATATTGAATGAAAGTCTGAATATATGGAATGAAAGTCTGAACAAATGGAATGAAAGTCTGAATATATGGAGTGAAAGTCTGAATATACTGAATGAAACAGTGAATATATGGAATGAAAGTATAAATATATACTTAAGGACAGTCTGAATATATGGAATGAAAGTCTGAATATATGGAGTGAAACTCTGAATATATGGAATGAAAGTCTGAATATATGGAATGAAACCCTGAATATACTGAATGAAACCCTGAATATATGGAATGAAAGTCTGAATATACTGAATGAAAGTCTGAATATATGGAATGAAGTCTGAATATATGGAGTGAAAGTCTGAATATATGGAATGAAACCCTGAATATATGGAATGAAAGTCTGAATATATGGAATGAAACCCTGAATATACTGAATGAAACCCTGAATATATGGAATGAAAGTCTGAATATACTGAATGAAAGTCTGAATATATGGAATGAAGTCTGAATATATGGAAGGAATAATGAAATATATGGTGAATGGATGGACCCTCCGAATATATATATGGACCTGAATAATGAATACTGAAATAAAGTCTGAATATATATATGGAATGAAAGTATATGAAGTCTGAATATAAGTGGAAATGATGAACTAAAATATATATATATGAAATTCTGAATATATGGAATGATATGGAAAAATAATATGAATGATGAAATGAAAAATATATGGAATGAAACTCTAAATATATGGAATGAAAGTCTGAATATATGGAATGAAAGTCTGAATATATGGAATGAAAGTCTGAATATATGGAATGAAACTCTGAATTTATGGAATGAAACTCTGAATTTATGGAATGAAACTAAATATATGGAATGAAAGTCTGAATATATGGAATGAAAGTCTGAATATATGGAATGAAAGTCTGAATTTATGGAATGAAACTCTGAATTTATGGAGTGAAAGTCTGAATATATGGAATGAAACTCTGAATTTATGGAATGAAACTCTGAATTTATGGAATGAAAGTCTGAATATACTGAATGAAAGTCTGAATATATGGAATGAAACTCTGAATTTATGGAATGAAAATATATGGAAGGAATGAAAATATGGAATGAAAGTCTGAATTTATGGAATGAAACTCTGGCTTTCATTCCATATATTCAGACTTTCATTCCATATATTCAGTTTCATTCCATAAATTCAGAGTTTCATTCCATATATTCAGACTTAATTTATATATTCAGAGTCTTATTTCATAAATTCCAACTTTATTATATATGTATCTTAATTTCCTAAACGGCATGCCATATATATATATATATATATATATATATATATATATATATATATATATATATATATATATATATATATATATATATATATATATATATATATATATATATATATATATATATATATACATATATATATATATATATATATATATATATATATATATATATATATATATACATATATATATACACATACATACATATATATATATACATATATATACACACACACACACACACACACATATATATATATATATATATATATATATATATATATATATATATATATATATATATATATATATATATATATATATATATATATATATATATATATATATATATAATTTTTTGTGGTTGTTGAAAAAAAACAGTCTGTTTCTTGTTGCAGCTACACAAAGAGGCATATCTCTGGCTTTGTGAAACTGTTGAAATATCTCAGTGAAGAATCAGGGCTGCATGATCAATAAAAACATTTGTGTGTTGATGAAGTTTGATCTGAGGAGGATTCTCTGGTCTTCATGTCCTTTTCCCTTCAGAGCTGAATGATCAATAAAAACATTGGTGTGGTTGATGAAGTTTGATATGAGGTGGATTCTCTGGTCTTCATGTCCTTTTCCCTTCAGAGCTGAATGATCAATAAAAACATTTGTGTGGTTGATGAAGTTTGATATGAGGTGGATTCTCTGGTCTTCATGTCCTTTTCCCTTCAGAGCTTCATCCATGTGTTCACTGACTTCAACAATCTGCTGCGTCAGTCACTCACAGGGGGAAGAAAACACACGACAACATCTGAACAACAACTCAACCAGCTCTGGGCCTCACCTGTCAGTCTCCGTCACCATGGTAACCATGTCACGTGTCTGTGACGTTGTACAGGAGTGGATATAAAGGCGAGTCTGAGTTCAGTTCAGTTCAGTCTGAGCACGAGCGCCATCCCTCATTTCTTCTGGTTTTCTGTCTTTTATAATAACATCACCTACTGGAGCTTTTCTTCTGGAGGAGGATCACACCTGAGGAGGAACAGGGACTTCTCATTCAGGAAGTAACAGTACAGGGTCAAAGTTCATACCTGTCAAAGCAGCTCCGTGACTAACGGAGACTGTTGAGCCTCTAGGCCCGGCTCTGTGTGAGCTCTGTGGACGGGGACAGGAGAGAGCAGAGGGAGGCTGACAGACTGCAGGTGAGTCTTTCTCTGTTCTTCCACTTGTGTCTCTCAGCACAGTTTGTTAGTCTGTGGAAAATGGCGCAGACAGAGGAGATCTGCGCCACTCTCAACTTTACTTTCACTGTGACTCTCAGAGAGCAGAGGATCTCTGAGCCTGTGGGTCAAACTGTGGTCTGTGGGCTCCACATTTCCGTCTGTCCTCATGTACAGTCACGTCCGTTTTTACAATGATTTTAGATCCTTTATTCAGACTCTCCTTCCTTTTTATCATGTCTCACTCAGCAGAGCTTCCTGTTCAACAGGTCACAGCAGGTGTTTCCAGTCCACTTTATGATCCACAGAGAGCTCTGCTTGGTTAAAGTCCACACCACAGTTTTCCTGCCACCTCTTACTCACTCCACTTTTCCAAGTTCAGAGCTGCTGAAGCTGAATCAGACTTTAAAGAAAAAAATCCAGCATGTTTAGATGTCAGTGGCTCTCATCCTGTGGTAGATGTAAACAGTGACAGTTCGAGTTCTTGTAACAGCAGTGATTATAAAGATCTGATCTGAGGACCATCACAACTCCCTCTGAACACCTTCAAGACTGACGGAAAAAATAGACAACACAAAACTGAGAGATGGGACACTCAGACTAACAGACACACAACCTCCAAATATAGTCTTTTATTATTATTATTATTATTATTATTATTATTATTATTATTAATCCTGGTCAGTTGAGTATTTTCAAAGGATTAAACATTTGTCTTGAAAAATGTCTGATAAAATGACATTATAGTCTAAAATAACAACCTGTTTGCAAAATGATATTTAATTTCTGGTGCAAATATCAATTATGTGAACACAAGCAGCCATGTCTGAACAGCCATAAAGTAATAATGATTATTATATTTTTACAATTTTGTCTCTAGACTTTTTTTTCTGGATAGCACAGCACAGATTCATCTGCTGAATCTTTTTGCTTAAAAAAATAACAGGATACATAAAATTCATTAAACTACTGATAACAATTGTAATACTAATAATAGTAAGGGGTAGCACGGTGGTGCAGCAGGTAGTGCACGTCCCTCACAGCAGATATATAGAATTATATATCACTAAGTAAATAAAAGCACACTTTCTCTCTATTTATTTCATGCTGCAGCATGAAATGTAGAAGGAAATGTTATTCAGATGAGTGGGCGATCCTCAGTGTGTCTTGGGTTGAACTGTTGGCCTATTGGTTGATCAACAGGTGAGTTATTTATACTACTTATAAGAATTGTATTACTAATAATAGTAAGGGGTAGCACGGTGGTGCAGCAGGTAGTGCACGTCCCTCACAACAGATATATAGAATTATATATCACTAAGTAAATAAAAGCACACTTTCTCTCATATATATTTATTTTATGATGCAGCATGAAATGTAGAAGGAAATGTTATTCAGATGAGTGGGCGATCCTCAGTGTGTCTTGGGTTGAACTGTTTGCCTATTGGTTGATCAACAGGTGAGTTCAGGAATGGACTAGTCATGCCTGCTAACAGCCACAGTAAGAACCTTGGACAATGATGGTGGAGTTAACAAGGAGGTCGGTGTCCATGGCAGTGACCGCTCGTATTTTCAGTGGCAGCCACAGATGCTATGGCAGCTACACAGACCTGCCGCTGCACCTCAGGCTGCCACTGAAGCTGCCACTGATTGTGGCAGCGAGGACTGACTTCTAGAGGCAACTGCCGGGGCAGCCACTGTGACCAGTTTTTAGTATGCTTGTACGTGATGCAGGCCTTAGATATGTAATAAAATGAAATGAAAATAAGAACAGACCGCGCTTCACTGTATGGAAATCCTCTTCAGAATAAAAGCACGGTATTTTGTCTTCATTTTTTTTTTGCTGCTGATTTATGTACATTCTGATTGTCTAAAATTAGTCCTGAATTAATGAAAAATCTAAATATGTGGCTCCCTGTTAGTTTAACAATATAGTCTAACATTTTTTTGTAGATCCTAGAAACATGCTGACAGAATTACAGAGTCTGAGGTTTAATGTGCTGCTGGGACTGACTTTTATTTTATTTTATTTTTTTTAATCTGTATCAGTAGTTAACAATAAGGTCCATAAATAAAAGCAAAAAACAGTGAAAAATATGTACCTCTAAACTCGCCCATCAAAAATAGTCACAACAACAACAAATACACTGTCATCAGCTGGAGTGTCAGATCAGAGTGTCTTAAATCTAAAAGTCAGTGCTCAGGTTTTGCTAAAATACTATAAACTCATCAAGATCATTATGAAAGTGAGATTATTTCTTTGACTGTAATACAGCTTCAACAACATTTGATAAACTTAATTATTATATAACTAAGTCTTGTTAACAAATGTATTGATAGATTCCTGGTGATACATGATTATTTTTAAGTTATTTGCTCACAGACTGTAGAGAGAAGTGTTTGTCTGGTTCACATTAATCTTTGCTTTTATCCATGAGGAGATGGGAGCAGTGGATCTGATCAATATGATGATTACCAAAATATGAAGAGATTACCAGCTTAAGATGCTCTTGAGGAGACGAGACCTCTGCAGCTGGAGAGATCTCTGATCATTAACCATGGACTGAACTGAAGTTCTCTTTCATAATATCCATTTGATGTCTCACTATTGGATGCACTCCCCGGTGCAGACCTCAGAAGCATCTCATTACGCCAATCCTGATTGGCTGGTGAAATGTGTACGCCCTTCCCAGATAGTCCCACCTACCTTAAAGACCTCATGCGGACGGTATCACGTCATTCAAACACCTCTTCTCACTCGGAGCATATCTCGCTCTGAGTGAGATGTTAGCTTCTGTCGCCGGGTGCTACCTAGCTTTGGACCTTCATTTTTTCTCGATCACACCAGATCGATTTTTGTGCTTCCTCGCCCCTCCACGGCTTGGCTTGGCACTGTCCTCGACCCCCCACCACGGCTTTCAAGCTCAGAGTATTAGCACACCAGCTAACATTTTGGCTTCATAGCGGTTAGCATATCAGCTAATCACTTGGCTTCACAGTTAGCTTACCTGCTAACTTCCTCGGCTCCCCACCTACACACCAGCTCGCGAAGAATGGAGAGTGGAGTTCCTCACACTAGAGGACAGGGAGACTCCGGGGCCCGCCCCTGCTGCTGTGGGAACAAGATATCGAGCAGGGATCCACACCAGGTCTCCTTGGCCTGCCATGGGCTGGAACATGCCCGGCTGGCTATCGATGTCCCCGGCTCATGTCAGCACTGTTTACCATTAAGAGTCTCCGTAGACGGCTAGCTTGTCTGACCAGGACCCTTTTCTTCCTTCTGACGGCACTGCTGTAAAAGCCGGAGAAGAGAGGAGGGCCGTTGCTGTGGCGGTACCGGGGGCTAGCGCCAGCTGGGGTTCCCAGCTCGACCTAGCTGCGGATGCCTGTTACTAGCCTGATGTCCTGTTACTGGACTATGGGGATATGCCGCCTCCGAATGCCTCATTTCAGAGGATGAGGACGACGACATCTTTACTACTCCTGCCCAGGCTGAACAGCCCGACCTCTTCGCCTCGGTGTGGAAATGGGGGCAGCACACCAGCTTCTCTGTTCCCCAGCACGGACATGCAAGAGCGGCCCGGGTTGGCTATCCCTGGCCTGCTGTCGTAGTGAAAACCCTCCAGATCCCGCTACGAGGGGAAGAGATTGCCCTTGGCCAAGAGCACGGGAAGTAGCTTGTCCCGTCTTCCCAGAGCTGCTGGAGGAGGTGGCACGCTCCTGGAGAGACCGCCTACCGCAGCAGAAGCCCGATACCCGGGGCCTCTTCCTCGACTGAGAGGCGGTGGAGAGCCAGGGTCTGCTCTGCATGCCTCCAATGGTGCCACTCGTTGCAGCACACCTTCACCCACGGCTGTCAACCTTGTCCTCCAAGAGCCCCAGCCTGAAGTCCAAGTCTGACCATTTTCAGTCAGCGCTGACTGAAAAGGCGTACAAGGCGGCAGCGCTTACGCCCAGAGCACTCAATGTCCTCTCCATGCTTATGGCTTATCAGGCTGAGCTATGCAAGGATTTTGCGCAAACTCAGGACCCAGCTGCGTGGGACGAAATACCGATCATTACTGACCTGTGTCTTCATGTTCAACGCTGGGGTCCATGGTGCTGCCAACCTTGCAAACTTTTCAGACAGGGAAAAGGAGGACATCCTGGACATGCCCATTGTCCTGGAGGGGATTTTTGGCTCTGCGCTGGACTCTATACAGCGACGGTTTGAAGCCAAAAAGTGGGAGGATGAAACTCTCCAGCTTTGCCTCTCCCGAATGCCCCCAGCCCCCTCTCCACGTGCGCTGCGTAAAACCGTCGTGCAGACTGCTTCCCAGGGCTCGCAGTTTAAGATTCCTAAACAGTCGAAGCCCCAGCCAGCCCCGGTCTCCCATCCAGGTCGGACCGGCTGGCCCAAGAAAGCCTCGGCCCCTGTAACAGCTCCGCCGGCACAGCCTGCGCAAGCCGTCTACAAGCAGGCCTGGAAGAAGAAGAGAGCAGCCTGACTGCTCCTCTCTTCATCGGTGATGCAGCTGGATGTTCCCTGTTCTCCAGCTCCACCTGTTCGGCTTTTAAGCCTGCTCACAGAGGCCCATCGAGCACCTATCTCCCGGCAGCCACGGACCATACCAGCACAGCCCGGGAGGAATGGACTTTTGACGTCAGAGGTTTCAGCTGTTGCCTCCTCTCGTGTCCACAAGCATGCACTATCAGAAACATTCTCACAAAGAAAATAAAAAGCATCTCGCTGTTGCATCCAGGCCGAGTGCCGAGGGTGCAGCTAATAAAAGCCAAACAAAATGTAAAAATCCAAATAGCCCCAACGTCACACTGTCCTCCAGGGCAGGAGTGCTCAGCGGCACTCATGGGCCATGTCACTGCTACGCCACGAGAGGGCGCCACCGCACTGTGGCTGGGACCTCTCATGGTGGAGGGGCTTCGGAACGTGCCCCACTCTCCCTCAGATGGGAGAGGTTGACCGCTCTCGCAGCCTCATCCTGGGTATTAAGAATGATCTCTAGAGGATACAGGCTGCAGTTTGCCACTGTTCCCCCGTGATTCGCCGCTATAATACACTCCCTGGCTCAGGGAGAGTCGGCCCATGTTTTACAGGAGGAAATCCTCTCACTGTTAAACAAAGAGGCAATCTCTGTCGTACCTCCCGCAGAATGTCAGAGCAGGTTTTTACTCCAGGTATTTTCTGGTCCCCGAACGGGGGGGGGGTGAGCTGAGCGGTATTCGCCCTATTCAGGAATGTCGAATGTCTCAGGAAATACAGGTTCAGAATGCTTATGCACGCATCCCTGTTGCGTCTTCTGAAACAGAGCGGTTGGTTCACCTCCGTCGATCTGAAAGATGTGTATTTCCCCATCCCAGTTTATCCCCCCCACAGAAAGTACCTCAGTTTTGCTTCCTGGGGGATCTGTTACAAGTACCGCATACTTCCTTTTGGTCTCTCCTTGAGCCTGAGAGTGTTTGTGCGGTGCCCCGAAGCGGCTATAGCTCCGCTGAGACGGCAGGACATCCGCCTGGCCACTTACCTGGACGATTGGCTGCTGTTGGCACAATCGGAGCAGGAGGCCATAGCGCACACGCTCATTCTCAAACGACACCTGTCCGATCTGGGTTTCATGATAAACTGGGAAAAGAGCATGCTGTCCCCATCACAGGACATAATCTTTTTGGGATTATTCCTAGACTGTGGACTTCACAGCGCGCCTCTCGGTGGACCGCGTTAAAGCTTTCAGGGCATGTCTTGCCCTTTTTCAGCCAGGCAAATCTGTTCAATACAGATTATGTCTATAGTTACTCAGGCTGATGGCGTCTGCCATTCTCGTAGTCCACCTGGGCCAGCTCCACATGAGGGAGTTTTAGTTCTGGGTAGTCTCATTTGGGCTGGATCCTGTGCGTCATGCCGCACGGAGAGTGCTGGTCACTCTGGAGTGCGGCAGGGCGCTGTGTCGCTGGCGAGTCCTGTCATTTCTGACCCATGGTGTGCCCATGGGTTCTGTCCTGTTCAGGAAGGTGGTCACTACGGACGCCAGCCTGACAGGTTGGGGCGGGATCCACGAGGGCCGCTCGGTGAGAGCCCACTGGAGTGTGGATCTCCAGCGCTCTCACATAAATTTTCTGGAACTTTCAGCGGTGTTCCTCTCCCTGAAACATTTCCTTCCATCTCTCATGGGCCATCATGTCCTTGTGAGGACAAACAATACAACGAAGGTGGCGTATACCAACCGTCGGGGGATTACGCTCCATCAGTTGTATATGCTAGCACGCAGACTGATCCTGTGGAGTGGCGGTCGTCTCCTATCCCTGAGAGCGACGCACGTCCCGGGAGTCCTGAACACAGGGGCGGACCTGCTGTCCACGGGCGTGCCAGTATACGGAGAGTGGACTCTGCATCCGGAAACTTTGGAACAGATATGGGGCCGTTTTGGTCGGGCCGCGGTAGATCTGTTCACGTCGAGTGACAACACGCAGTGCGCGCTGTTTTACTCTCTGCGCAGCATGGATGATCCCCTCGGGGTAGAGGCCTGGCCACGAGAGCGTCTGTACGCATTCCCCCCCTGGCCCCGATACCCCCCACTCTGGCCAGAGTGAGGGAGCACGGCCACGCACTAATCTTGATAGCTCCGCACTGGCCTGCGATGCATTGGCTAGCGGAGATATATCAGCTGCTGAGTGCTCAAGCTTGGCAGCTTCTGCTGCACAGGGACCTGCTATCGCAGGGGAGGGGGGTGATCTTCCACCCGAATCCAGAGCGCCTGGCACTATGAGCTTTGTATAGTGATTTCCACTATACAAAGTGCTTGAGCCTCCTCTACTAGGTCTCTTTCTGGTACCACCATGGGATCTGGCTGTGGTTCTAGAGGGGCTCAAGGGCCCCCATTTTGAGGGAGCAGATTTGAAACACAGGTCCCTCAAGACAGTGTTGTTGCTGGCTCTGGCCTCGGCAAAAAGAGTTAGTGACATCTATGAGCTTTCGGTTCACCTTTTATGCGCTCAGTTCTTCCCGGGGATGTGAGGATGATTTTGAAGCCCAACCCGGCCTCTGTGCCTAAGGTGGTGGGCTCATGTTCTCCTATTGACCTTGTGGCTTTTGCTACCTCACCAGGTGAGCAGTGGTCGCATGTGTTATGTCCTGTCCATGCAGTGCGCACTTACATGGACAGGACCAGGGTTGTCAGGAGGAGCAATGAGCTGTTCGTCTTCTGGGCTAACCCTCATAAGGGGAAACCTGTCACAAAGCAACGTCTATACCACTGGGTGGTGGGGGCGATAACTTTAGCCTATGCGAGTCAGAGTCTGCAACCACCTCTGGGTCTGCAGGTGCACTCGACTCGGGGCTTGGCTGCATCCTGCTCCTTATTCAGGGGAGTTTCTGTTCAGGACATCTGTGCTGCGGCGAGTTGGTCCTCGCTGCTCACCTTTGTTCGTTTCTATATGCTGAACGTCTCTGCCCCATGCGTGGCACGTGCGGTTTTGATGTCCTGAGTGGAACAGAGTATTATCCCTGTGGGTTG
This sequence comes from Scarus forsteni, assembly GCA_036419115.1. Taxonomy (NCBI): domain Eukaryota; kingdom Metazoa; phylum Chordata; class Actinopteri; order Labriformes; family Labridae; genus Scarus; species Scarus forsteni. The sequence continues at coordinate 28,746 of JAZDUH010000260.1, forward strand.
GTGGACGCTGGATAAGCCTGTCTGGCAATACGGGAGCTATCACATCCCATAGTGAAACATCGAACGGAATATTATGAAAGAGAACTTTAGGTTATTTACATAACCCTGGTTCTCTGAGTAATATGAGTGAGATGTCTCACCAGACAACCCTTCTTGCTTGGGCGAGTGAGAAGAGGTGCTTATCTTGAATGACGTGGTACATTCCGCATGAGGTATTTAAGGTAGGTGGGACTACCTGGGGCGGACGTACACGTTTCACCAGCCAATCAGGATTGGCGTAATGAGATTAATGCTTCTGAGGTCTGCAGCGGGGCGTGCATCCCATAGTCAGACATCTCACTCATATTACTCAGAGAACCGGGGTTATGTAAATAACCTAAAGTTCTGTTTTCTTGTCTGAGATATGAATGGATTAAAACGTTAGCCGTAGCTCACAGATGTTTAAAACCCTCAAGTGTGTGAATGGATAACTGAAATCAGCCCTGGACAGTAATAGTTACTACAAAACTCATCAGTGTCCCGTCCCTACACACAAACACACCTCATCTTGAAAATGAGATGTAGCATCTCAAGAGGCTACCCTCTAATAAATCAGACGACAGGTCTATGGTACGTGAACCTGTCCCTAACTTTAGTTATTATTCTAGTCCACTTGTTTCCTCTTACCTCCCTTCTTTTGCCCTCACACCCGACACAGCATCGTGTGGATTTGCTGTTCATCATGAGACTGGGATCCACATTCAAGATTTCCTGCTGCTTAACAGAAGGTTTTTTCTTGCCGCCATGATGGAGGGATCCATGATTGGCTATTTGGATTCATGTTGGGTGTTGGATGTATATATTTGTATATATATGTATATGTGTATTTTATATGTATATATGTATCTATGCATATATGTGTATCCATAAAATGAAGAGCTTTATGCTCTATTGTAAAGTGTCTTGAGATAACACTTGTTATGAATTGGCGCTATACAAATAAAGATTGATTGATTGATTGATTGATCTTCACCTCAGTCAGTAAACGTGCTGGACAGACTCACAGACAGACCTCCTCCTGTTCACCTTTTCTTCATCAGTGCTCACAGTTAAAAACATGTAGAGACAAAACGTCATCAGGTAAAGCTGGACTGCTGCTTCAGTGACATCTTTATCAGGAGAAGATGACCAGTGACTTTATTGATCTGATATATATATTTTTTAACGTTTTCCTTTTTAATGTCTTCAGTCTCTCAGTCGGCGCTCCTCCTCCTGCTCCTCCTGCTCTCTGTCCTCCTCTTAAAGAGACTGTGAGGAGTTTCTAAGTAATTACAAAAAAGTCTCACTTTTAAATATATGCCTGATGGAAATACACACTTTAAGATGAGTTTTATAGCATCAAAATAGGTTATCTATAAATGCTATTCCTTGACTTCACGGTCAGGTCGGACAGGGCTGGACTGGCCTGGATACTCAACTTTGGGAACAAGTAGGAAACTGCAACTGAACGTCTCCCAAGTCGGAATTTCCTACTGGGAACTTGGTGAAACATTGCCACCCCCAAGTTGACAATGTAAGATGGATGCCCTCAGTGTGAACAGTTATTTGTACTGTTCTTGTAATAATCAATTTATTTGCTTTTCTGACTCCGGTGTGTCGCTCTATATTTACAAAAAGGCAGCCATATTGATAATCACATTCTTCATGTGATATTTGTGAACAACAACACAGGTCGTGCTAACAACAGCTAACAATAGCCTGGTAGATCGGCATGTTTTTTTCTGACTTCAACTGGAACGCCAATAAGTCGAAGATGATGTCACTCCCAGTTCCGAGGTTACTTGATCGCAGCATTACGACAGTCGCCGCGCGTGCTCGTGGGGGGCAGAGTCTTTTTGTTGCCGGGAATAGATTCTCCTCATAGCACCCTTAAATAAACGCTGGCAGAATCCACAAACATAGTCTTTTAAAGGAATAGTTCAGTACTTTTGAAGTGGGGCTGTATGAGCTGACTCTATATGACCACTAAGTTCATTAGATACAGTAGAAAGTTCTCTCCTCTCCCTCAGCGAGACACAGACTGTAAAAGTCTGTTACGCAGAACCAGCCGCAAAACAGCGAAGTATCATACCAGGAACAAAGGGGATTTTCTCTGCCTACAAGAACTCCCATCAAGAAATAATAGCACAGTTTATGACGACGCTACATGAGAGTGTTTTTAAGTGCATTGATTAGAAGTTAATCTGGACGCGACCAACTCCCGTCATGTATTCCTCTGCACAGCGCTGCCAGAAGATGCTAAATCACTGTAGTAAACAGAGCAAGCTAGCGGCTTCAGACACTGGTTTTAGCTTCTTGTAACTTTTCATCAAGTATCATAATTCTTCAATTTTTACTCTTCGCGGTGTAAGGAAGAGACAATGCTGGAAATTAAAAAAGGCATGATTATGACAGCGCCGATGAATCTCCGTTCACTTTGAAGTCAAGAGGATACCTGTATGAACCGGAATTCACAGAAGAAGAGCTGCTGAAGATGGAGATGGACCGACCGAAAGGAATACAGAGGAAACATCCACGGACACTGGACATCAAGAAAGAGTCTGAAATACTCAGTAATGTGAGTGTATGAACTGTGAGGAGTCAGAGGATGGGGACTCTCTGATGAGTGAAACAGACAACAGTATCCCTCATCAAACAGACTTTCCTTCTCTGAATCCTGGAGTTTTTTGGACATTCTCCAGTTTCCCCATGATAAACTGGAAAAATGTCCCCAACCCAGACAATTGCCCAAGTCCCTCCGATTCGAGTCCCAAGCAAGTCTCAAGCCATTTGATCCAAGTCTCAAGCAAGCCCCAAGTTTTTTTTTCTGTTGTGGGCAAGTTGAGTCAAGTCACAGGTTATGACAGGTCGAGTCCCTCACCATTATTCCCCAGTCCCCCAAAAAGCACTCTGATTTTTATCTTGAAGAGAGAAACCTTATCTTCCCACACATACAACACATACCCTCTTTACTCATATTAGCTTTGCTAGCCTCATATTGACCACAGGTCGGGCTAATTTCTTGCCATATTGACCTATGGCAGGAACGTTAGCTACCTGGCTAACGTTTGCAGGTTTCACTTACTTGGCCTCAGGTGGTGGATAAAGTTCGATAAAGTTCGATGTTGTGCCTTCTGTTTCGTTTATAGAAGCGTCGCAGGTGCACGTGTCTTTATTTTCCATCTGATTGAAATTCTTTATATGCAAAGGAAATAACTTTGAGCACAGAAGACATAGCGGTTCCCAATTTGAAACCCACGTCCCGAGCACCCTGCCCACTGATCATCACTTTAGCAGAAGCGGGTGTGTGGTAGGAATGTATGTGTGTAGTATTGTGTTGTGTGCGGGACAATAATAGGTGACGGACAAGTGTACTGTGAACAGATCATCAATAAAGTGAAGCTAAAAGGAAAGAGTGGTGTATATCTCCTGTCTGGCTCTTTATATAAAGCCTGAGTGCATGCAATTTTCTGAATCATGATGTCTCAAGTCAGGTCGAGTCTGGAGACATTTTCTCCCGAGTCCGAGTTGAGTCTCGAACTTTTACCTCCCGAGTCCAAGTTGATTTGCAAGTCGTCTCATTTGCGGCTCAAGTCGCCTCGAGTCCAAGTCCCTGTTACTCGAGTCCAGTTGTCTGCCCAAACCTGAAGGACCTAATGACAGTTTCTCCTCAAAGTAGGTAATAATGATCCGTCAGAAACAATGAGAGTAGAGGAGGCTGTTTATAAAAACAGTGCAGACTACTTGTGTCTGTCTCTTTCTCTCACACACATGCACACACAATGATTACTGCTTATTAACCTCTATTATATAGATCTACAGGTATGTACACACAGTCTGTCTGGTAACAGGTAAGGACAGATTCTGGCATTTTCTGTATATGATGTTACTGCATGCCCTTGTTACGGTGAAAGGTATGAGTGCTCCATGATGCACATCTGTTTCTGCATAAAGGGAAGCATCGCAATAAAACCCACCTCAAAATTATTTGTCATATAATTTGTCATATAATCTGAGGCCGCTAGCTTGTTATGTTCACAACAGCACAGAATGAGGCAGAGTGATTTGGCGGAGGGATACATGATGTGAGTTGGTAAGGTCCAGACAAACTTTATATTTCTGAAAAGTGCATTAAAAATATTTCTAGGGAGCATCCTCTTAAACTATGGTATTATTTTTTGATGGGAGTTTCTGAGGGCTTAGAAAATCCCCTTCGTTCCTGGTATGGTACTTCCCTGTTTGTGGCTGGTTCTTCATTACAGACTGTTACAGACTGTGTCTCACTGAGGGAGAGGAGAGAACTTTCTACTGCATCTTATGAACTTAGTTACCAAATGGGGTTCATATAGCCCCACTTCCAAAATACTGAACTATCCCTTTAAAGGACTGAAAACAACATTTGTGGATTCTGCCACAGTTTATTTAAGAGGAAGACAGAGAGCAGGAGGAGCATCAAGAGCATCGACTCAGAGGCTGAAGATATTAAAAAGGAAAATGAAAAAAGAAACAGAACAGATAAATAAAGTCACTGGTCATCTTCTTTTACTTTGTTTACTGACTGAGGTGGAGATGAGGTGTGTTTTATACAACCCTGCTTCTAAAATACTGAACTATCCCTTTAAGTCAAAAATCTGAATCACTGATGAAGTCGGAGCTGAAATTCAGTCTCAGACCAACAGGAGAAAAGATCATCAGCTAAGATTGTATTTTGAAATGTCTTTTTTTTAATTCTTTTACTTGCACTGTTTTTCTTGTTTAATGAAATATTAACTTTTTTCATTTTTGTCAATAAATTATTTAGTTCTCATAAACAGAAATACTCAATGTAAGTGTCATTAGTCTGTTTAATTCAGATGTCCTGACTGCAGGACACTTTCCTGCTTCATGAGATCTTTTTCTTCTTCTTTGTCAAACAAACAATCAAAACCTTTTTAAACAAAACAAGTAAAATGATCAGTAAAGATATTTGCAGATCTCATGAACAGGTATTATTGATCAGTATTGTCCAAATAGAAGTCTGATCAGAGCATCCTTATTTATCTACTGAAGTGTTTTAGAAATAACAAAGTTAAAGGATAATTTCAGTTCCTGCAGCTTTTACATTGTTTATAGAATGAAGTAGAACAATATACTCACCCAGAAGGCTTTCCTGATCCAAACAGTGCTTCAGGAGATATTTAGATCCAAAATCGAGCGGCGTACATCCGTATAATGGTAGCCTGTAGGGCATAGATCGCCGCTCCTAAAACTGCATTAGTCGTCCAAAAACTCATGTTTTTCACCAATATTCCATCATGATCCGCTTTAGGCTAGTCCTCCGCTACAGTCTGTGTCACTCCAGGCAGCGCTGTGTGGCTGTACTGACCACTGAACTGGCGAAGAAGAATATTTGGCCTGGCGCCCTCCGCGCATGCACAGTACTCTCTGGAGCGCTGCCTTCGCTTCCTCCTTTCGATGAGCTCCTCATCTGTAAATTCTGTCTCGAAACTGTAAAGACACCCATCATATTCAAAGTTCTCCACAACATCTTCATCCGATAGATATTTGTCCATTTTGCACCAAACTGGAAGAAGAAAGTCGATTTGTAGCCACCGGTCTTCCCCTGAAACAGTGAGTAGCACTGCGCAGGCGTGGAGGCACGTAAACAAACAATATGGTTCAGAGGTCAGCACAGCCACGCAGCGCTGTCTGGAGTGAGTCAGACTGCAATGGAGGAGTAGCCAGAGCGAATCATGATGGAATATTGGTGAAAAACATGAGTTTTTGGACGATTAATGCAGTTTTAGGAGCGGCGATCTATGCCCTACGTGCTACCATTATACGGATGTACGCCGATTTTGGATCTAAATATCTCCTGAAGCACTGTTTGGATCACGAAAGCCTTCTGGGTGAGTATATTGTTCTACTTCATTCTATAAACAATGTAAAAGCTGCAGGAACCGAAATTATCCTTTAAGATGAGAGGCTGTTTGTGGTGGAGACTAAATGTCTGAGTCCAGCTCTTCAGTTCTTGTTATTAAAGACCTGGACCCTGACAGATCAGACAGCAGCTGATTTTCTTTTTTTATTTATTTAGTCATTTAGTAAGAATCATGTCATTGAATTATGATCTCATGTCCCACAGAGAAAATGATCATCAGCAACATTTAACAAGAGCTGTGCAGCCTTAGTGAGTTCTTCATCTGAGAGATTTGTCTTTATTATAGGCCGAGTCATTCTTCAGATCATTTTAACAATCCAGCTCCAAAAATTCAACAGTTTATGGTTCAAGGCTTCTTCTTCTCTTTATTAAGGGAAGGATTGTAGAAATGAACAAGAAGGAAGAAGTGATGCCTCTAAAATCCTCTTTAGTTCTACACACAGACCAGAGTCAGAACAAACTGTCAGAAGTTTTGTCTGGCCTGAGGAGCTGAGATGTGAGCTTTGACTTTCTCCATCCAGAACATTCCTCTGTTAGAGTCTCATCTGCTCCTCTTCTCTGTCCACAGGCTGGTTTACCTGGATGCACCTCAGATATTGTCCTCTGGACCTCAGAACCAGAATATGGAGGATCAAGACTGCAAAGACAAGGATGGAGCAAAGTCTCCCCAGTCCAGGGCTGACTCTAGGAAGAGGGACTGGTCTAAAGATGAAGCCCTACACTTCAGCACTGGACCAGAACCAGGACCAAAGTCCCCCCTGTCCAGTGCTGTCTGTATGAAGAGTGACCGGTCTAAAGATCAACCCCTACACTTCAGTCATGAACCAGGACCCTCAGATTCATGGTAAGAGAACCAGCAGACTGTTAAGATCCTGAACTTCAAGCTCAAAGACCAGGGACCTCATGTACAAAGGGTGTGTATGCACAAAAACGCGCGTACACTCTTTTTCATGGCAAAGTACAAGTGTATCAAGACTGAAATGACCGTGAAATGTGCAGTGCCTCATGCCAGCTTTGTGGCTGGCGACGACGCTTCTACTGCTGTTGCTCTTTGGCGACACTTAAGGGTGATGCCAGGAAAGTGTTAAATAAGCTAAATAAATGTGAAAACAAGAAGTTCTCAGAGACACAACTACAATTAACAATTATAAACAATTAACACGTGTCTGCAGTTACATGTGTAATAGTGGTGGAAAAAATACCGTTAAACACAACAGCTGCTTTAGCAGTGTGAGACAACGTTGTAAATGATGCAATACGAAGAGAGCGTGTGTTTGGAGATTTGCAGACAAATGATGACGATCATCAGCCATTTTTGGTTCCCGAGGGCAGTCCTCCTGAAACTGTGCGCAGAGCCGCAGCCAGCATTCAACATTAAAGCACAATTTGCTGTGAAAGACGATTTCCCCAAAGTGATCAGAGCTGTCTACTGCACACACATGACTACAAAAGAGCCATCACATGATGAATTTGTGTATGTCAACAGGAAACAATTTATTTTTATATTATTTTGTATTTTATTTTTTATATTATTATTTTAATATTTTATTTATTAATGTAAAGGTCATATGTGATGTGCAAAAGCTGTTAGTCAACATTGTGGCGAGGTGGACGTTTTTTTTTATTACAAGAGACAACAAAAATCAGACAGAAAGAAACTGCACGCTGGCACTGTGCATGAGGGCGCCCAGTAAGAATGTGCAATGCCCAATTCCATCCGTCTTTACAGCATCATTAATACTTGGAGGTTGAAGTTATATATATATATATATATATATATATATATATATATATATATATATATATATAACAAGTCTTTACAGCATCATTAATACTTGGAGGTTGAAGTTATATATATATATATATATATATATATATATATATATATATATATATATATATATATATATATATATATATATATATATATATATATATATATATATATATATATATATATATATATATATATATATATATATATATATATATATATATATATATATATATATATATATATATATATATATATATATATATATATATATATATATATATATATATATATATATATATATATATATATATATATATATATATATATATGTATATATAAAAGTGGTTGGTTACTGTTTAGTAACCAACCACTTTTGTGATTGTCCACAGCTCGGTCACTCACAGCAGATTGTAAACAGCGGAACTTCTTCTTCTACGCTTGCAATTTAGCACAGTAGTCCCTGAAAGCGCGCAAGCGTCTGAGTGGGCTGCCACAGCTTCCGTAGTTCCGTAGACATGCACTGCGGAAGTACGATATAGCACTGTTTAGGCTCGAAAAATGTACTAAATGACCTCGTTTCGAATTAATTATGGACGTTACCCGCTCAGGACACTTGGATTACAGCGGACGAGCAGTATGAAGGAAAATACGTAGGCATGTTTTTGTGGACTTTATGGACCTTTTGCCCACTTATCTTTGCCGCAATGATGCCTGACAGGAGTTTCCATGTTGTGGAGAGGCAGGTGATTGGCCGATAGTTGGATGGGACTGTTCCCTTCTGGGGATCCTTCTGGATCAGGACTGTGCGGCCCTTGGTCAGCTATTCTGGGTGGGTCCTAGGGCTGGGACGATTCACTTTTCTCCCGATTCGATTTTTTACGATTTTTTAGGTGCCGATACGATTTAAATTGCGATTCTACGATATTGCCGATTTTTGCAATCTTTAGTTAGCTTTTTTAAAACCAGTGAAAAAGATGAACAATGATGATGCCCACAGACTATATCAAGAAAAATACACATCACATGTGAGTCTGTTTTTAGGATTTATCCAGCAATATATTTTAACCAGCTGTTCATGCTCTCTTCAAAAGCCTGGATTGCATATAAAAAGTGGCTTATTATCCCTTCAGGCAACAGAGTTTTTCAAGAAATATTCAATTTTGCTATCAAGATTTAAAAAGGCTACAGTTTCAAAGTGGTTAGTTTTCCCAGCCATCGTCATCACTGTAATTTACGGGCCGAGCATGAACGCCTCTGCTGCCTGCACTGTTTACCCCCGGCTTCTCCCTCGTCTGCCCAGAGCTCTGCGGTCTCATTCTCCGCTAACACCGTGACTTTTCGCGTTGTTTTGAGCTTCCCTGCATCCCAGACCATGTAGGCTTACCCTCTTCGGTAGTCGCCGGCCAAGGAGAGGAAAAGCTCTCGGTATGAACTGCTCCGGGACTGTAATGGCACGCGGAGCCGCTCCCGCTGCGCGCACTCGCTGCCAGTTTGGTTCTCACTGGACGACCGTCATCCCCAGAGAGTAAATATTCCTCAGATTCAGAGTCAGACAGTACTTGACAAAGTACTGTCGGCATCGTGAGTACTTTACTAAGTCATCACTCTGTGTCATTCTCTGCTCCGCTCCACAGCCTCTACAGCCACACTCGCGTCCCTCGGTCCGGTGTGTGTGTTTTAAAATAAATATAGCTACGCCAAAACTTTGAATAGAAACCTGTCATCTGTCCACTATCTGCTGGTGAAAAGTAGTAAATCTACTCAGCACTATTTTAACAGCTATGGCCTGTTTTATCCAGCAATGTCGCTTGTTCCTCAATTTGGCGACTTTTAGCGCCTATAGAGTGTGAGTGTGCGTGTGTGTGTTGGGGGATCGATTTTTGAATAAAAATATCGATTTTAAAATCGGCAGACAAAAAATCGCGATACTTAGGTGTATCGATTTTTTCTCCCACTCCTAGTGGGTCCCATCTCTCAGCAGTTGGTTCATTTGTGCTGCTAGGCGCTCATGGAGTGAGGTCAGCCTCTTCAGCCAGTAGGCATGGATCATATCCAGGCCTGGTGCTGTCCAGTTTTTCATACCTGAGACTTTTTCTTGGATATCTGCTACTGTGATGGTCACGGCATCTTGTTCAGGGAGATTGGCGTGGTCTGCTCTTAGATTGTTTAGCCACTGTGCATCAGTGTTATATGATGCTTCTTTCTCCCATATGCCTTTCCAGTACTGTTCAGTCTCCAGCCTTGGTGGGTTAGCTCTTGTGTTATTACCCTGCCACTGAGAGTACACTTTAGCTGGTTCAGTGGAGAACAGCCTGTTTATTCTCCTGGCCTCTATCTCTCTCGTGTACCTCTTCAGTCGGGTGGCCAAGGCTTGGAGTCTTTGTTTAGCAGTTTCCAAGGCCTCAGGTATGGGCATCTGTCTGTACCTCTTGGGTATCTCTTTCCTGGTCGCACCATTCTGGAGTTTGGCTGACAACTGGCTGACCTCTTTCCGAGTCACCTTGATTTTAGCCTCCAGCCTTCTCCTCCATGGTGGGCTTTGCCCTTTGTTCTCCTTTGCATTGCCCATCTTGTGTCCAAGCATCTCAAGGATCACTGCTGCTGTACTGTATGTCAGCTCATTGGTCTCAGTGATGTTTGCAGTGGGGGTCGTTCCAACCTTCTCCTCCATGGTGGGCTTTGCCCTTTGTTCTCCTTTGCATTGCCCATCTTGTGTCCAAGCATCTCAAGGATCACTGCTGCTGTACTGAATGTCAGCTCATTGGTCTCAGTGATGTTTGCAGTGGGAATCGTTTCTATTACTGCATTCACATTGGCTAGGATCTCTGGAGGTACTTCACTAATCCTCGCTAGTCGGTGTCTGGGTTGACAGGCGTTCATCTAAGCCATTATCTTATCTCTCAAAGATTATCTTATCTTTGCTCAATTCTGGGGCTTGGTACCCAATCTCTGGGGGGGAGTCAATGTTAACTCCCCCATCTGACCTATCGTCCTGGCTCCCCCTTGCCATACATTAACATGTTGTATCTCCTCAATCTCTAGTCGTGATAGCAGCTGCCGGTTGTGGATGTTGGAACACTGAGCTACTAGCTGTTTTGGTGTGCTTATACTGAACAATGTAAGCATATATATATATATATATATATATATATATATATATATATATATATATATATATAGATATACACATATATATATATATATATATATATATATATATATATGTGTGTATATATATATATATATATATATATATATATATATATATATATATATATATATATGTGTGTGTGTGTATATATATATATATATATATATATATATATATGTGTGTGTGTATGTATATAAACACATATATATATATATATATATATATATATATATTTATATTTATATATATATATGTGTGAGTATATATATATATATAAATATATATATATATATATAGATATATATATATATATATATATGATTGACCTCCAACATTTGACCATGCTTTATCAAACAAAAAATGTGTAATTTTGAATTTAATGAAATCAAAACATGTCTCACCTTCTTAGCTGAAGAACTATTAACTAAGACAAAGCTTATAATTTTGTTTTACTGTGATGCCTGGTAACCACAGTCTGTATGTTATTGTGATCAGACTTTGCTTTACTCTTTAATGGACAGTGTGGAGGAAGAATGACAATAAGCTCATGTGTTTTCCTAGAGTCATTTTTAAATTTGAGATTGAAGGAGAAACAAGTCCACATGTGTATTTTATAGAACATAGTCTCTTTCAGAGCTTCTGACGTACAATGACTTTATTTATATATACATAAATATATATGCATTTGTTGTGTGTGTGTGTGTGTGCGTGTGTAGGTGTGTGTGTGTGTGTGTGTATGTGATACCCCAGCCCACCCCTGATAAGGGTCTTGATGGTCTACAGTTCTGATCCAGGTCCCTCATCGTGGTCTCATTTTCCTTCCTCCACAGGTCTCTGGTCCAGGACGTCCTGACAGATCCAGGTCTTATCAGCGGTCAGTCCAGCACTGCAGAAGGTAAGACTGATGTCTCTGTGAGCAGGAACAGAACTTCACCATCTTTCTACATCACTGTCATGTAATGGAGATCATCCTGTCAATATGTTGAAATGCTGAGTCAGCATTTCAACATATTGTTCTCCCTAAACTCCATTTTGTTCTTTTTCTTCTTCTTATTCCTTCAGATTTTGGCACCTTTCACAGGCTTCAAATTTGCACAGATTTTCACAGAAAAAAATTGACATATGCAGCATGTTCAAGAGAAGTACGCTTGTATTTTTCACAGGTTTAACAGTTATACTTTTTACAGTAAAAAATAATTTCTGCATGTATTTTTACAGTGAAATCAATGGGACATTTCCGCAGGTCTGCTGAAAACTTCAGCAACTTTGAAGCTCCACAGATTGGATATACTTCCACCTACAGACTTCATTTGTGGTTTAAAAGCTGCACTGACTTCTCAGCTATTTTTACATATCTTAAGCTTTTTGGGGGCTTCTACAGTTTTTTAAATATAATTTTTTAGGCAACACCAAGTTTTGAGGAAATCAATGGCCTTAGAGCTATGTCACGTGATCTCAGAGTGGAACGGAACACAAGAATTATCGCGACTCAGCAGAATTATCTTGTCATAACTTCCTCAAACTGTCCTCCACAGACTTGATCTATGCATCAAAACATTGCTACCCTTCTCCTCTTACACGTGAAATCCGCTTCAAAGTTTAATCGGACATTGTTTTGTCTCGGTGAGCTTCAGCTTTTGCGGTATGCCTCAAAATCTTCCATCTGCGGTAATGCAATTCTTACCTACAGTAAAGTACAGCTGGGCGCTTAACTTTGAAGCACGCTTTTTACTCGCCACTGTGTCAACATTTTCTATAGTATGGACATGAAAGTTCTTTTCCCTCAGCTCCTCCATACTCTGACTGTGAGAGGTGGAGCTTAGCTTAGCTTAGCGCTAGCGGCTTCGGCTCAGCACTGAGGAACAGACCCGCAGCTGATGTACAAAGCCTCTGTGAAACCGAGACATTCAGCGGAGGTTTTGGTGAGACACGAGGTTAACAGCTCCGTGCTCGCTACATGCTCGTAAAGGTCTGTTTCCAGCGCGGCCGCCTAAGCATCGTAAATTCACTGTCGTTAAGAAAGTACCAGACAGGAAGTCACCATGTGGAGTAACCGGAAGTTTCAAAATAAAACACAATGCATGGACTCTTGCACGTAATGTTCAGAGAAAAAAAACTGCGCAAAACAGAATGTTGAACAGAAGCCCCCTGTTTTTTCTCAAATGCCCAACTGCAATAGTTTTAAAAGACAAAAATACTTTGACAGATTTTTTTCACATTGAAATGAGTTGGATATTTATGCAGTTCTGCTGAACCTGCTTCATCTTTCAAGCTTTACAGATTTGGCACACCTACAAACTCCATTCATGCTTTAACAAATGCATTTATCTCTCACTCATTTTACAGATGCATAATACATACATACATAAATATGCATCATTTTATACAGACATACACAGATCAACCGAAATATACCCATAATGAAATCTAACGTTTCATTTATGCACATACTCTGATAAATACATAAAAAAATAACATCACACAAACATACATGCACCAATGCATATATAGAATATTGAACATAATTATTTATATGCAAACATATGTCCACAGAAATGTATCAGTTCTCACTGTCTTTCTTTATAATGCTTATTTTTGAACATTTTTAACTCTTCTGCTGATGTTTTACATTGATATAAATGGGAGATTTATACAGTCCTGCTAAAACTGCTTCAACTTCTGAGCTCTACACATTTGGCATAGTTTCACCTACATTCTGCATTTTTGCTTTAACACATTAATGTCACTCTCAGTCATTTTGCAGATGCATACATATACTCAACAAAAATATAAACGCAACACTTTTATTTTTGCTCCCATTTTTCATGAGATGGACTCAAAGATCTAAAATTCATTCAAAATACACAATATGACCATTTCTTTCAAATGTTGTTCACAAATCTGTCTACATGTTTGATAGTGAGCACTTCTGCTTTGCTGAGATAATCCATCCCACCTCACAGGTGTGCCACATCAAGATGCTCATCAGACACCATGATTAGTGCACAGGTGTGCCTTAGACTGTCCACAATAAAAGGCCACCCTGAAATGTGCAGTTTTGTCTCACAGCAAAATGCCACAGATGTTGCAAGCATTGAGGGAGCATGCAATTGGCATGCTGACAGCAGGAATGTCAACCAGATGTGTTGCTCGTGCATTGAATGTTCATTTCTCCACCATAAGCCGTCTCCAAAGGCGTTTCAGAGAATATGGCAGTATATCCAACCGGCCTCACAACCGTAGACCACGTGTAACCACACCAGCCCAGGACCTTCACATCCAGCAGGTTCACCTCCAAGATCGTCTGAGACCAGCCACTCAGACAGCTGCTGAAACAATTGGTTTGCATAACCAAAGAATTTCTGCACAAACTGTCAGAAACCGTCTCAGGGAAGCTCAACTGCATGCTCGTCGTCCTCATCGGGGTCTTAACCTGACTCCAGATCGTCGCTGTAACAGACTTGAGTGGGCAAATGCTCACATTCGATGGCGTCTGGCACGTTGGAGAGGTGTTCTCTTCACAGATGAATCTCGGTTTACATTGTTCAGGGCAGATGGCAGACAGCGTGTGGCGTCGTGGGTGAGCGCTTTGCTGATGTCAATGTTGTGGATCGAGTGGCCCATGGTGGTGGTGGGGTTATGGTATGGGCAGGCATCTGTTATGGACGAAGAACACAGGTGCATTTTATTGATGGCATTTTGAATGCACACAGATACTGTGATGAGATCCTGGGGCCCATTGTTGTGCCATACATCCATGAACATCACCTCATGTTTCAGCAAGATAATGCACGGCCCCATGTTGCAAGGATCTATACACAATTCTTGGAAGCTGAAAATGTCCCAGTTCTTGCATGGCCAGCATACTCACCGGACATGTCACCCACTGAGCATGTTTGGGATGTGCTTGACCGGCGTATACGACGGCGTGTACCAGTCCCCACTAATATCCAGCAACTTCGCACAGCCATTGAAGAGGAGTGGACCAACATTTCACAGGCCACAATTGACAATCTGATGAACTCTATGCGAAGAAGATGTGTTGCACTGCATGAGACAAATGGTGGTCACACCAGATACTGACTGGTTCTGAGTCCCCAGACCCCCAATAAAGCAAAAAAAATGCACATTTCAGGTTGGCCTTTTATTGTGGACAGTCTAAGGCACACCTGTGCACTAATCATGGTGTCTGATCAGCATCTTGATCTTGACCTGTGAGGTGGGATGGATTATCTCAGCAAAGCAGAAGTGCTCACTATCACACATTTAGACAGATTTGCAGTGGTGTAAAAAGTCCCTGAAACCCATACTTGAGTAAAAGTAAAGATATCTTATATAAAATATACTCAACTAAAAGTGAAAGTCACTCATTAAAAAATCACTTAAGTAAAAGTCTTAAAGTAGCTACTATTAAATGTACTTAAGTATTAAAAGTAAAAGTACAAACAAAGAGAACAGGTACAAATAGTTGTTGCTCTCCCAAGCTTTATTAAGTTTAACTCTTCCTCCCTCCCTCAGCTCCCTTCACCTCTTACTCCCTCTCTCCATTCCTCCCTTATGTAAAATTCACAAACTTGCGGTTTATCTTTAGCAGAAGTTGATTTTCAAAATAGCATGAGTTCAGTCGTGCTCTTCGCGGGCTGAATACAAGTCCTGCAATGCTAAACAGTCGTTCACAGGCTGCAGAGGCAGGCAGAGGTGTGTTCAGCTTTGTGCAAGAGCACGGACAGTCCGTACGATCCTCTTCAAAATAAAATGTGAAAATAAGTGTAATTTATATTCACATTTTATTATGTAGCGAGTAACTAAGTTGACAATTTAAAAGTAACGAAGTAAAAGTATTATTTTTTAATTTTTAATGTAGTGAAGTAAAAGTAAAAGTTGCAAAAAACATATAAACTCAAGTAAAGTATAGATACTCCCAAAACATACTTAAGTACTGTAACTAAGTACTATTACTTCGTTCCTTTACACCACTGCAGATTTGTGAACAATGTTTGAGAGAAATGGTCATATTGTGTATCTGGAATGAATTTTGAATCTTTAAGTCCATCTCATGAAAAATGGGAGCAAAAACAAAAGTGTTGCGTTTATATTTTTGTTGAGTATATATACATATGCATTAGGGGTGCAACGGTTCACAGTTTAAGACCGAACCATACGGTTCGCCCTGCACGGCTCAATTCGCCTTTATGAAGCGCGGTTTTTCGGTTTTGCAATTAATTCATTTCTAACAGCTGTGAGATGGATTTCTCACCTGTTCTCCGGCTGCAGACAACCCCTCCTCCCATCCTCGCACAGCTCTGTACAAAACCCCGCCCCGCTAGTAAATATCCAATCGCTACTGTGTAATAGGAGCCGAGCACATGGCCGAGTGGGCGGCGTCTCTCACTCTGGAGCTCTCGGCACTCTCGGCTCGCTCGGCTCGGCCTCTCAAAAGCTAAGACGAAGAAGGAAGAAGTTAAGAAGAAAGAAAAAGTTATGTCGAACGGAGAAGTGGAGAGACCGGAGTTTGAAGAAGCACTGGCTTCGTACAGTCTGCGGTGTGGGGACATTACGGTTTCCTTATGGATTATAATGACGAGGGAGAGAAAACAGTGGACAAAAATAAAACCATGTGCAAGCATTGCTCAGCGCTCGTCCGACACGCTAAAGCGTACATGTCCAACATGAGTCACACCTCAGTCCAAATCACCCAGAGGTTTAGCTTTCTCAGGCTATGTTCACACTGCAGCCTTAATGCTCAATTCCGATGTTTTGTTTGTCTGTTCAGATTACTCCTGTAAATGTGGCCTGACTGCAGACTGTTATGTGAACAGCTCAGACTGCAGAATTGACGCGCATGCTCAGTTTAACATTAACGGCATCACACACAGCACGGTGTGATGAGGGACAACAAACAAAAGAGCAAAAGTGGGCTTTACAGTGCTGGAGAAGTTTGTTCCCATAATGTAGAACCTGATGTTACAGCAGCTCACCTTGAGTGAGCTCTTATTAAAGTAATTATGGCTATATTTTATTATTATGAACCTGAAGGCGGACGCTCTCTCCTGCCGACCCTGCTGATGACAGATCACTGCTGGAGAGAAAAACATCTCAGAGCCATAGTGCGCTAAACAGGTGACCAAAAAAGGCAAAAGCTCAGTTTTGTCATCTGTTCTGATGTTTCTTAGTTTGTCTGAGAGCAGATCAGACAGGATATTAGACTGTTCACTGACTGACGCTGTCTCATACGAACATACAGCAGCACGCAAATACGCACAGATGAGATGGACAGCGCTATCATCAGAGTCTCCACGTCCTGTAAACTTGTTATTTTAGTCTGATTAATCCATTCAAAAAGTCGGCGCAGTGTTAATAAACTAAGTTTAACAGATATCATAATACAAACGTATGATTCATTCACGTTTATTGTTTGTTGTGTGTGTAATGGAGACGTCAGTCGATCGCCCCAGCGCTCTCTCACTTTTTCTCCACTCCTCCTTTTATGCATTGTTTAATCATGCTTGTAGCTGGAAAAACAAAACTCTATTGTAGGACAAAAAATGCATTAACTTTGTCATAATCATTTCTATATTAACCTCTGATTATATTTTGTTCATGTAGGCTATAGTGTATATCATGTACAATACATAGTAAATTGTATTTCAGTAGTCAGTCACTACACTAGCCAGGGAGCTAAGAGGCACTCTAACCATGTGTTTACATTTGAAGTGTTTTATATAAATGTCATAATACTTTATTTAAGCCAAGTAATAGTTAAGACTAAGAGGCATTGTCATAATATATTTTTCTTGATAGCAAAATAAAGGGAGTCTTTTGGAAAGTCAAACTTCTTGTTTTTTTTTTTAATGCAAAACACGAACCGAAACGGAACCGAAACCGTGATCCCAAAACCGAGATACAAACCGAACCGTGGGCTAACTGAACCGTTGCACCCCTAATATGCATCATTTAACAGACATACACACATAAACAGAAATATACCCATAATGAAAGATACCTTTTCATTTACATATGCACATACTCTGATATGCATAGATCCATCATACAAACATACATGCACAAATGCACATATAGACCAATGACCATAATAACACATGCACACATATGTACATGAACAGAAATGTATCCATACTCTATTTCTTTCTTTATAATGCTTATTTCAGAACATATTTAAAACTTCTGCTACTGATTAAAGTCTTTGTCATTTTAGGTCTTATCCATTTACCTCTTTTAAAAATTTTAAGTCCCCCAGGGTGGGCAAACATATCAGCGGCCTTATGTAATTTTGTTTCACCTTTATTCAGTTTCTAGCTTACTGTCACAACTTTTAACTTTTTTATTTAACATAGCTAGTTGTGAGCTTTGTTTTACTGTTTCCAACTGCTTATGTCACATTTTCAGCTTTATTTGCACTGGCTTTAGAAATTTCATTTCACAGTTCCAGCATTCAGACTCAGCATTTCAACGCAAGGAAATGCAAATTCTTTAGTTAATCCATAAATCTAACATTTTAATCTAACCTGACTCTTGCTGTCAGTTTATTCTGTCTTAGCAGTTCAACTTTATTTCAGGGGAATCTCTGTGTTACTCTGTGTTCTTAATGATTCATGAGGAAAATGGGACATTTGATTTAGTTCATTTAATTAAACCAGTCTGATATATTTCTGCTTGTTTGACAGATAAAGGTCTGCAGAAGGTTCTAGATGATCATAAGATCAGTCTGAGGAGAAGATGTGAACATGTGACTGAAGGAAGTGATGAAGCAGGAAGTAGAACCCTCCTGAACAGGATCTACACTGAGCTCTACATCACAGAGGGACAGAGTGAAGAGGTCAACAGCCAACATGAGGTCAGACAGCTTGAGACAGCCTCCAAGATGGAGACCCTCCATGAGACTCCAATCAGGTGCCATGAAATCTTTGAAGCCTCAGCTGATCAACAGACACCCATCAGAGTGGTTCTGACAAACGGCGTGGCTGGTGTTGGAAAAACCTTCTCAGTGCTGAAGTTCACTCTGGACTGGGCTGAGGGCTCAGAAAACCAAGACCTCAGTCTGGTGGCTCTGCTGTCATTCAGGGAGCTGAACTTGATCAGAGATGAGTCCCACAGTCTTCTGGAGCTGCTCCATGTTTTCCATCCAACACTGCAGGAGGTCAGAGCAGAGACTCTGGCTGTCTGTAAACTGTTGTTCATCTTTGACGGCCTGGATGAATGCAGGCTCTCTCTGGACTTTAACAAGGAGGAGGTTGTGTCTGATGTCACACAGAGGTCATCGTTAAATGTTCTGTTAACAAGCCTCATCAAGGGGGACCTGCTCCCCTCAGCTCTCATCTGGATCACCTCTCGACCTGCAGCAGCCCATCAGATCCCTCCTTCATGTGTTGACAGGGTAACAGAAGTACGAGGCTTCACTGACGAGCAGAAGGAGGAGTACTTCAGGAGGAGGTTCACTGACGAAGATCTTTCATACAGAATCATGTCACACATCAAGACCTCCAGGAGCCTCCACATCATGTGTCTGATCCCGGTCCTCTGCTGGATCACCGCCACAGTCCTGGAGCACATGATGAGCACGGAGCAGAGAGGAGAGCTGCCCAAGACCCTGACTGACATGTACTCACACTTCCTGATGGTCCAGACAAAGAGGAAGAAGAACAAGTATGCTGAGGGACATCCTCAGGAACTCACCCAGTCTGACAGAGAAGTTCTTCTGAAGCTGGGGAGGCTGGCCTTTGAGCATCTGGAGAACGGAAACATCATGTTCTACAAAGAAGACCTGGAGCGGTGTGGTCTGGATGTCACAGAGGCCTCAGTGTACTCTGGAGTTTGTACTGAGATCTTCAAAAGAGAGAGTGTGATCTTCCAGAAAACAGTCTACTGCTTTGTCCATCTGAGCGTTCAGGAGTTTCTGGCTGCAGTCTACATGTTCAACTGCTTCACCAACAAGGAGAAAAGAGGTGTGGTGGAAGATTTTGTTGAAGACCACAAACACAAGAAGTCTTTTAGAATTTCTTCCAAAAAGATTTCAAATCTTTTTAATCCTGAGACCTCTGATTCATCTCTGGATTTCTTCTTGATGAACGTCATGGAGATATCCCTGAGAAGTCCAAATGGTCACTTGGACCTGTTTGTTCGCTTCCTTCACGGCCTCACTCTGCAGTCCAACCAGAGGCTCTTAGGAGATCTGCTGGGTCAGACAGACAACAGTCCAGAAATGATCCAGAGAGTCATCAACAACCTGAAGAAGATGAACAGTGATGAAATCTCTCCTGACAGAAGCATCAACATCTTCCACTGTCTGATGGAGGTGAACGACCTCTCAGTCCATCAGGAGATCCAAGAGTTCCTGAAGTCGGAGAACAGATCAGCGACAAAACTCTCTGATATCCACTGCTCAGCTCTGGCCCACATGCTGCAGATATCAGAGGAGGTTCTGGACGAGTTTAATCTGAATAAGTACCAAACATCATATCAGGGACAGAGACTGATTCCAGCTGTGAGGAACTGCAGAAAGGCCAGGTAAGTCCAGATGTTCTGAAGTCTGAGTCTGAATAAGATATAGATCATAGGTGACACAGTGTCTCCATATGCATGATATCAGCTCAGGATGAGTGTGTGTTTTGTTTAAAGACAGTTATTGTGAATACCAGGACACTGTCAAAGCTGTTATAAACATGCATTTTGTGTTGCTCCAGGACTATGGGATGTCTCCTGTATGAAGTCCTGCCTGGTTTTCTGCTCTGTCCTCTTTAATCCTGAAAGCTGTGGTCTACGTTTTGAAACCGCAGCCTGCCCCCCCTTTCCCTCACCCCTCCCTCAGTGTTCCAAGATCCCGCCCCCAGCTCGTGTCGCATCATAACAACAAGCCCCCTCGGATAGAGCTACGAGCGACTAGCATAATATATCAGCAGCAAACTCAATCAAAAACAGCTCAGCTCAACTGAAAGTATCAAACACAACAGACATCCCCTTGTAACACACAGCGATAGCAATGTGGGTCTGGCGCCGCCAGAGCGGAGCCGATTGTGGGGGAGGATTTATCTTTCTCGGCCTGTCCTCACCAGCTCAGCTTACAATGCTAACAATTAGCGGCTAACAGGCTAACCCGCTCCGCTACAAGTCATTAAGCAGTACAGGCACAGACTAACTGTAGGAGCAGAATAGGCCTCTAAGGCCTAAAAAACAGCAGGAAACATCTGTTCAATTAGCTATGCCAAAAACTAAGTGTTCCTTATCCATGTTTGGAATTGTTTGTCCTGAGGTGGACATTGACATCATTGTTTTCCCTTGTTAGGTCGGGCTGACCTGTCAAGAGTAATTAATAGGCAATCTGAAACTGCTTATCCTAAAAAGGAGTATGTGTGCGGGGATGGGAGGCAAAAACATCTTCCTGAGGAGGATGTCTAATGACGCACGAACATGCTATATAGGTGAGAGGAAAAGAGGAGTATCTAGCACCGTCTTGATATGTTGTGATTGTACAGGGCCTTGTGTTTTCGATCTTCCTGTGAATTAAACATCGGACCCAAGAGCTGAACTTTGCCTAGCATCGTGTTTGTCTCTGTTCATTTTTTCTGATCGGGACAGACCCACATAACCAGAGTTATTCAGTGGAAATCTCCCACTTTAGTAAACAAAGCCATTGCCTGTTCAACCAGGGGCGAAACAGCCGATGCTGAAGGTCTGACGGCCGACTGAGGGCGTTCGTTAGCCATTAGCCTGCTAACAGGCCTCGACTGGCCGCTCGGAGCTCCGTTGGGCCCTGGGGGAGAGAGAACCGGCTTCCCGGTTTCAGCGCTAGGCTTTTCCAGCTCCATGATAGTTCAGTAGCTAACGCTGCTAGCTGCTCACTGGAGGTAGAGGGGAGGAGGCGGGACCATGGGCATGACGCTGCGTAGTGAGAGAGACAGGGGATTGGATGGACTCACGGACCAACTCACGGACCAATCAAAACGTGCATGCCTGCATGTTTTGATTGGTCAGCTAGTATGCAGCTTTGCAGCGGATATACTGAATGGATTTTTTTCATTGTTTTTGATCTTTATATTGTGTAGATTGGACCATAGGACCATAACAGCCTTATAAACGGTGTTATTAAGATGTACAAAGCTTCCAAATCGTAGACCATAGCTTTAAATAAGGCACAAAAATAAACATTGGAGAAAACTGTATGTTTACTGGTTAGGAATGTAAATCATAGTTTTGTGTGAACAGTGATTAATTTAGATCAGAAAAATCAGTGAAGTTAAATGTGAAAATAAAACAATGTGTTAATATAGCTGAATTATCTGAATAACTACATGAAATATAATATTAATATCTTTACAGATTATGTGGCTGTGGACTATCAGAGCCTTACGTTAAAGTCGTGGCCTCAGCTCTGATGTCTAACCCCTCCCATCTGAGAGAGCTGGACCTGAGCTGGAATGATCTTCAGGATTCAGGAGTGGAGCTTCTGTGTGCTGGACTGAAGAGTCCAAACTGCAGACTGGAGGCTCTGAGGTGAGTTCATTTATTCTTTAATCATTGACCTTTAACCTCATGTAATATAATAAACTGATATAAAACTATAAATTGTCTTTTGATCATATTTAAATGTCCCTGACTGAAGTTTTTCCTCAGACAGCAGGTAAATGTTTGGGCCCCAGAAAGGCTGATGGTCATTGAAGTTTAATATCTGACCAGTTCTTACATTTATAACTGCTGTGCAACAACCCCGTTCTTAACTTTACACCACACAACCTCCATCTGCCCCTCAGAGGAGGTGAAGGCCGCAGACATCCATCTCTGCTCCCTTCACCCTCTTCTGTCTGCTCACCTGTCTGCTCTGTGGCCCCTCCCCCTCCTGTGTGTGCTCACCTGACACATTTCCACTCTTTTCCTGCTCACCTGTCTGTTTCTCAGCTGCACTGCTCACCTCTAAATGTTCATTACATCAAGGAGGATCTGCATGAGCAGAGCCACAGACTGCAGATTTACACTCATCAGCCACTGCTGTCCTCTGATCCTGAAACATCCTGAAGTGTTTAAGGCCGTTTACACCACAGTGTTGTCTCCAGGATTTGTTCAGCAGTGTTACAACACACGTCTGTGCACTAACGCTCTCTGGTGAAGACAGTCCTTGGCAGATATAACAGATGTGTCTGTGCTGGAATCTGCAGTCTGATGATCTCACAGTAGAGTAACTCTTTTTGGGTAAAAGGTAAAGTAATTCAAATGTAATATTTAAAATGTGGTAATGAAACATAGTTCTTTTTTAATGCTGCAGAGCGTTACTTTACCCACAGACAGATCTGACACTGATGCTGCCTTCTCAGCAGCACGCATTAGAAACAAGCAGTGTTGCCAAGTCTGCTCATTATAAGCAGCTTTGGGTCATTTTTTCTAAAAGCAGCTTACAAATCCTGTGAGTTGTGGTGGCAGGTTGCAGTTTTTAGCTTGTTTCTTTACGTGCAGTTGTTTATTGGGGCTTTTCTGTTTGTGTGAATCCCCACTGATTATCTCTCAGCTCCCACAATAAAGAAAAACACGAGTGTGGTTGGTAGTTTGTGCTTTCCACTTCCTCGTTTCCTGGTTTCCTCAAACACGCTCACACAATCTGTGAACCAATCCCACAGATGCTGTCAAAACATTTATTCAGTGTCCAAAACTGCAAACCTACAATCAATCCAGACCAGGATCCTTCACAGGACTCACCTGAGGGGAGCAGAGTGTTTAAAATGGGATTCAGCTCAGACACCTGCACTGACTGCTCTCCACACAGCCCAGACACTGACATTCACACTATCTGTCACTGCACACGCTCATCAGCTTTGGACTGATGTCACAAACACTGACTGCTGTCATGGACTGTCTTACCCCTGTGTCCCCTACACTCTGTTCACTCAGCCACACATCAATAACAAACCTGTCCGGATCAAACCATGAATTACTCCTCACAGCAAAACTATGGCCAAGAAAACCATCCTCATGACCTGGAAACAAACAAGAGGACAAACATCAGCCAATGGAGACATTTAGTGATGGAGCTCATCTCTATGGAGAACTCAGCAGCTCCACAAACAGCTCTGCAATAGACCCCCCTCCATCTGGACCCCCTCATGAACCTCCTACAGACCTGAAGTCAACCAGCTCACTTCAGCGCCCACACCTCTGTTCAGCCTGAGAACCAATCCCAGAATATTCCAGCATGGATATGAACCTGATGTTCCACCCTCCATGGAAATGTCTAAAGTCCACACTGTGACAGTAATGACAGACTTTACCGATGTGCTTCCTGTCCCCTCACCTTCAAATCTGATTGTCATGTCTGCTTCCTAAAACACTCCCACACTGTTAACACCCTCATCTTCCATCTGAACACATCTTCATCATCCCTGTGTGTCTCTGTGCAGCCCTTTCTGTTCTTCTCCTTCTTCTTTTTGGGTTGTCTTCAGTGTCTGTATTTTTCATGTGGTCTTATCTGTCATGTCTTTGTTGACCTGTGAGTTTTTGTGCTGCACTGCCGTGGATTATTGAGTGATGTGAGCAGTAGACCAGTCTGAAATGCTGAGACATGCTCCATCAGCAGGATATTCTGAAGTCAAACTCGTGTAAATATTCAGGTTTAAGCCCAGAGTTTAGGACATGGTGGGATGTGTTCCAGTAAAAGAGAAAACTTCTGTGAGCTGCAGACTGACACCATCACAGGAGAAGAAGGAGATAAACATGTTGTTGTTTGTCCTCCTGAAAAGAAGCAGAAACAGAGTCAGAAACAGCAGCTCTGCAGAGACATGACAGTCATCAGTTTGAGTTCAGACACAAATATCTTTAGACATAAAGTCAGACTTTCTGTTGAGCACAAACATGTTTGATTCCTGATTTTGTCTGTGTAGGAACATTAATACTTCAAGTTTTAGCAGAGGCTCATGGGCAGCTGATTTTGGAAGAAGAGACAATAAAAGAGGACAAAGCTGACAGAGACAGACGTGGTTTATCTGAGGGCTTTATAGTTGATGATCATCAGAGCAGAGAGGACGACACACAGACATCAGTGTGAAGTGAACAGAGTGAAATCATTGTGATGAAACAGCAGGGTGGTCCTCTGAGAACATCCTGACAAAGAGCTTCAAATATCATCCAAACACATTCTTCTCCAGTGGGACAGATGAAACTATCTGTAGTTTAGAGCTCAGACTTCAGTCTTTAGAGCTCACTGTAGAGTTTAAAGGATGAGGATGAAGAAGTCAACGTCTTCATCTGATGAAGGTCTGATGGTTCAGATTCAAACTTCATCATCTTCATGATTCAGCTCCTTCACATCCTGCTGAGATGTACGGCTGACATATGGACCCAACATTTAGACAGAGATGTTCAGATCTGTGATCTGATGATGAACTTTGAGCTCATATCTGCCAACACCAACATGATGGTGATGATATTGTGTTGTATGAGCAGCAGATAATTTTCTGGACCCAAATGCAGATACACAGACTCAGTTGCCAGTTTAAGGTGTTTTAATGCAAGGAGGAAAAAAACAGTGCAAACAATTGTTGATCCAGTCTTCCAAGAATCCTTGTCAGAGATAGTCCTGAGGCACACAAAAAAACAAGAGTTAGTCTTTGGTTAAGGAATACAAAAAGTCAGATTTTTCTGGTTCAGAGAAGTTGGCCAGAAAGAGCAGCGTTACCACACAAGTAGACAGAACAATCTGACGATGAGTGGGTGAAAGGAGCTGGCTTTTATCCACTGCAGGCTGATGAGCAACTGGTGGCAACTGAGGTTGATTGAGGCTGGTGGTGGTGATCAGCAGCAGGTGTGGACCTCCAGGGAGACAGACACAGACCAACAACAGACAAAATACAAGAGGGAAGGGGACACAAAAGAGACACTAGGGAAGGGAAAACAGTCTCTTTTCCCAGGACCATGACATATTGTACATCCCTACTTATGTGTGATGTTATCACAGGAGGCAGAGCAGCAGCTGATTGGCTCTGCTGAGCAGACTGTGTGATGTGGACACATCTGATTGGATCCTAAAGAGTTTTTGTCTTCATTCTCTCTTCTTTATTCAGACTGGAGCTCTGCAGTTTGTCAGAGATCAGCTGTTCTACTTTAGCCTCAGCTCTGAAGTCCAACCCCTCCCATCTGAGAGAGCTGGACCTGAGTGACAACAGACTTCTTGATTCAGGAGTGAAGCTGCTGTGTGATTTTCTGCAGAGTCCAAACTGTAGACTGGAGATTCTGAGGTAAGTTCATGTGTTCTCTGTTTCTATTGTAGATCTTGTGTGTGTGATTATGAACTGAACCATCTTCATGTCCAGATGTTTGACTGATCATATGTAGGGATGCATGATGGTGGATTTTTGCTGACATTTCAAACTTCTTTGAGCTCCTCCTGATATATCTCCACTCTTCTTCTATTGTAAATAACAGCAAGTGTGTCCTGTAGGAGAACTGATGTGTTGCTCTTATTGTGACAGTCTATTTGTTTTAGAAACAGGAAACAAGACAAACAACATCTGATTCAACAATAAATGACAGATGTGTTCTTTTCAAATATAGACATTTATTCATGAAATTGAAGTCATTTCTTCTTCTCATGTTGATTTCATGTCAGATTTAATTGTCACAGTAGAGTTAAACTTCTTCAGATGTCCAAACTGAACTGTAACAACCTGCTGACAGACAGAGAGCAGAGCAGAGACCAACCAGGGGGGTTGAATAATATTTAGTCATGTCTCCTCACGCTGGGCGGAGTGTCTGTTTGTCCAACACCTGTCCAGGAAAGATTATAACCACACAGCAGACACAAATGCTCATTGGACAGAGACAGTCATGACCAGAGATTATTCTTTTTGACTCTTTCCAATCTTTATGGTGACAATAATCAGGCCCAAAATAAAGATCTGATGTCAACAGTTAGTGCTCCAGTTATGGAGATGAAAAGCCTTTATCCCTCTGATAATATCATTGTGGGGGATTTTAATATGACCCCAGACCAATGGAAGGACAGACGGCCATCAAGATTTGACAAACATTATTTTAACAACATAATAATGGACTTTTGTAACAGTAAATTTAGAGGATACATGCAGAGTTCAGATCCTGAAATGCTGAAATCCTCCTGGTTTAAAGCAGATAGAAGCTGCAGGTCTAGAAGTGACTGTTGGCTACTTTCACATAATCCATGACAAAATGTCTCTGATATATCTTTGGATATTTGACCCTGAACACATCACAGCTTCATGCACCTGGAGCTGAAACCAGACAATAATGAAAGACATGACAGAGGATTCTGGAAATTCAACTGTGGTCTGTTAAACAACGAGACTTACTCACAGAGCATCAGGACCATGATCCAGGACTCTCTCACCAACACAGAAAGTCAGTCATATGAGAACAAATGTGAATTTTTAAAGTCCAAACTCAGGAGATACTCAAGAACATGTAGTGAGGAGAAAGCTGTGATGATCAGAAAACAGAGAGAGATTTGGTAGAAGAGCTAAACACACTATGGAATGAAAACACCCTCAGAGAAGAGGAGGAGCTGAACATCTCAGCCCGTCTAAACAAACTTGATGATCTTTTTGTCTCCAAAGCTAAAGGAGCCTGAAATTTGCTTTTGAATGGAATCTGAAGGAATTTATTCAGTCAACAAAACTAAAGAAATACATTTTCATTTTCTTGACCAAAGATGTTCAATAAATTCATGAGATCTGTTTAAACTAATGATTTATACCCGGCTGAACTCTGTAGAAATAATATATGAAACATTTTTGATCAAACCACAGCAACAACACAGAGAACTAGATTTTTCAAACATCCACTTCAGCCTGAAACAAAAGAAATCCATCACAAGATAATGATTCATATTTATCCATCCAGTGAATCTCTAAGATTAAGATTTGTCTTTAAAACAATGAATGCACTTTTAGTGAAGAAGACGTTGATACAACAGAGCATCTCTTTGTCTCAGGCTCTCACACCAAACTGTTGTTGAAGCAGTTCATGGAAACAGAAAAACCAACTCAAGATAAAGAAACAGACCTGATAAAGAAACCTCTGATCATTTTATTTGATTTCTTTGTGTTCTGATTTGATGTATTTTATCTTCTTCTCCTCTTCTCTCTTAAGTCATGCCTGCTTACATATTACCCTGTTGTTGAAATATTTTGATTGTTTTGCTTTAATGCTTTTGAAATGAATAACGTTACAATAGATATTAAACTGCCACCAGACAAAACTACAGAAGTATTCGCTGAACCACGGGACTGCAGAGCAGCTTCTTCTCTCATCCTGTGAGTCTGATGAATGCTCCATCTGCACTCCTCCACGTCTGAGTGTTTGGTTTTTGTTAAGTTTTGGAGCCACGAATCATGTGGACTGCAGTGTGGACCATGTGACAGCAGACTTTGACTGTGAGCTCAGACTGAAGTGTTTAGATGTGAATGTTTGATCCTGACAGAAAAATCTGAGCCCTGCTGTTTACAGTTTAGAGAAACAGGAGGAATGGATCAAGACATGTGTGAAAGCAGCTGAGACAAAGTGAAGTACAGGAGGCAGAGCAGCAGCTGATTGGCTCTGCTGAGCAGACTGTGTGATGTGGACACATCTGATTGGATCCTGAAGAGTTTTTCTCTTCATTCTCTCTTCTTTATTCAGACTGAGGAGCTGCAGTTTGTCAGAGATCAGCTGTTCTTCTTTAGCCTCAGCTCTGAAGTCCAACCCCTCCCATCTGAGAGAGCTGGAGCTGAGCAACAAGAATCTTCATGATTCAGGAGTGAAGCTGCTGTGTGATTTTCTGCAGAGTCCAAACTGTAGACTGGAGATTCTGAGGTAAGTTCATGTGTTCTCTGTTTCTATTGTAGATCTTGTGTGTGTGATTATGAACTGAACTATCTTAATGTCCAGATGTTTGACTGATCATATGTAGGGATGCATGATGGTGGATTTTTGCTGAGATCTGATCTGCTGACATTTCAAACTTCTTTGAGCTCCTCCTGATACAGTGGGAGGAAAAAGTAAGTACACCCTTTGTAATTTTGTACATTTCTGCCTAAATTGGTCATCAAATGTGGTCTGATCTAAACTCAAATCACAAGAATGAGTAAACAGTGTCTGCTTAAGCTAATGTCACCCAAACAATTACATTTTATCATTTTTTATTGGCCATAAGATGTAAACATTTACAAGACAGGGATGAATAAGTAAGTACACCCCCCTGGCTAAGGATCCTCCAAGAGCTAGTTAGTCAAATTTATGAGTCAGGTGTGAGCCAACCTGAAGTTCAGTTACTGAGGTGTGGCTTAAAGCTGCCCTGCCCACTGGAAAACACACACCAGTTAAGAGTTGTCTCTTGATGAGGGGCACTGTCTGACGTGCACCATGCCTCGCTCAAAAGAACTCTCTGAAGGCCGAAGATCAAGAATTGTTGATTTGTGTAAAGCTGGAAAAGATTACAAAACCATCTCTAAAAGTCTTGATGTTCACAAATCCACGGTGAGAAAAACTGTCTACAAATGGAGACAGTTCGGCACTGTTGCTTCTCTTCCAAGGAGTGGTCGCCCAGTAAAGATGACTCCAAGGGCACAGCGCAGGATTCTCAATGAGGTAAAAAAGAACCCTAGAGTGTCAGCCAAAGACTTACAGAAATCACTGGAACATGCCAACATCTCGGTTGACACATCTACAATACGTAAAACATTAAACAAAAATGGGTTTCATGGGAGAACACCACACAGAAAGCCATTGCTGTCTAAAAAGAACATTGCTGCACGTTTAAAGTTTGCAGAAAAGCATTTAGATGCTTCACAGTGCAACTGTGAAAATATTCTGTGGAGTGATGAAACCAAAGTTGAACTGTTTGGTGGGAACACACAACGTCATGTGTGGAGGAAAAATTGAACAGCACACCATCATCAAAATCTCATCCCAACTATTAAGTATGGTGGAGGGAGCATTATGGTTTGGGGCTGCTTTTCTGCTTCAGGGCCTGGACAGCTCACCATCATCAATGGAAAAATGAACTCACAAGTTTACCAAGATATTTTGCAGAAAAACCTGAGACAATCTGTAAAACAGTTGAAGCTCAAAAGAGGATGGGTGCTGCAACAGGACAACGACCCAAAGCGCAGAAGCAAATCAACTTTAGAATGGTTTCAGAAGAATAAAACAAATGTCCTTGAATGGCCCAGTCAAAGTCCTGACCTAAACCCAATTGAGATGCTGCGGCATGACCTCAAGAAAGCTGTTGACACCAGACATCCCAAGAATCTTGCAGAGCTGCAGCAGTTTTGTGAAGAGGAATGGTGCAAGATTCATCCTGATCGTTGTGCGCGCCTAATCTGCAGCTACAGGAAACGTGTAGTTGAAGTTATTGCTGCCAAAGGAGAGTCAACCAGCTACTGAATCCAAGGGTGTACTTACTTATTCCCCCCTGTCTTGTGAATGTTTACATCTTATGGCCAATAAAAAAATGATAACATGTAATTGTTTGGGTGGAATTAGCTTAAGAAGACACTGTTTACTCATTCTTGTGATTTGAGTTAAGATCAGACCACATTTTATGACCAATTTAGGCAGAAATGAACAAAATTACAAAGGGTGTGCTTACTTTTTCCTCCCACTGTACATCGACATTCTTCTTCTATTGTAAATAACAGCAAGTGTGTCCTGTAGGAGAACTGATGTGTTCCTCTTATTGTGACAGTCTATTTGTTTTAGAAACAGGAAACAAGACAAACAACATCTGATTCAACAATAAATGACAGATGTGTTCTTTTCAAATATAGACATTTATTCATGAAACTGAAGTCATTTCTTGTTCTCATGTTGATTTCATGTCAGATTTAATTGTCACAGCAGAGTTAAACTTCTTCAGATGTCCAAACTGAACTGTAACAACCTGCTGACAGACAGAGAGCAGAGCAGAGACCAACCAGGGGGGTTGAATAATATTTAGTCATGTCTCCTCACGCTGGGCGGAGTGTCTGTTTGTCCAACACCTGTCCAGGAAAGATTATAACACATACAGCAGACACAAATGCTCACTGGACAGAGACAGTCATGAACAGAGATGATTCTTTTTGATTCTTCCAATCTTTATGGTGACAATAATCAGGCCCAAAATAAAGATCTGATGTCAACAGTTAGTGCTCCAGTTATGGAGATGAAAAGCCTTTATCCCTCTGATAATATCATTGTGGGGGATTTTAATATGACCCCAGACCAATGGAAGGACAGACGGCCATCAAGGTCTGACAAACATTATTTTAACAACATAATAATGGACTTTTGTAACAGTAAATTTAGAGGATACATGGAGAGTTCAGATCCTGAAATGCTGAAATCCTCCTGGTTTAAAGCAGATAGAAGCTGCAGGTCTAGAAGTGACTCTTTGCTACTTTCACATAATACATGACAAAATGTCTGATATATCTTTGAATATTTGACCCTGAACACATCACAGCTTCATGCACCTGGAACCAGGGCTGGACTGGGAGCAAAAATTGGTTCAGACATTCTTGGCCATGGCAGCCCACCACTTATTCTTGTACAATATGCCAGAGGTGATACCAAGTCACTGTTTTACATGACTTAAAGAGACTGAGGAGTTTCTAAGTAATTACAAAAAAGTCTCACTTTTAGATATATGCCTGATCCAAATACGCACTTATCAATGAGTTTTATAGCATCAAAATAGGTTATCGACAAATGCTATTCCTTAGCCTTCCGGTCAGGTCGGACAGGGCTGGACTGGCCTGAATACTCAACTTCAGGAACAAGACAATTAAAACTAGAGCAAATTTGTATTATTCAGACACGTCTTAGAGCACCGGGCTGTAAGTAGAGATATATAGCCGGCTACAAAACTACGATACTAAGTTTTCCAAAAACTGCTTCTTGTCACACATCAAAAACTACCGCTACGTAATTAGAAAGAGATACATTACCTCGTTGCTTTGCATCCTGAAAGTTGTTGAAAAAAGAAGTTTTAAAGCAATGCAGACGTCTGAGAACCTTGCTGCATTCATTAGCATCACAACAAACAAACACACGCTTTGGATTACACACGTCTTTTGGTACATTCCAGTTGTAGTCAGAAGTAGGAATTTTGAGCCCCGAGTAGGAAACTGCAACTGGAACGTCTGAATTTCCTACTGGGAACTCGGTGAAACCTCACCACCCCCGAGTTGACAATTGAAGATGGATGCCCCCAGTGTGAAAAGTTATTTAGCTCCTGTAATAATCAATTTATTTGCACTTCTGACTGGGGTGTGTCGCTCTAGATCAGCTGTATACATAGTATTGAAAGACTCATATTTACAAAAATGCTGCCATATTGATAATCACATTCTTCATATGATATTTGTGAACAACAACGCAGGGCGTGCTAACAACAGCTAACAATAGCCTGGTAGATCGGCATGTTTTTTTCTGACTTCAACTGGAACGGCAATAAGTCAGAGATGATGTCACACCCAGTTCCGAGGTTACTGGAATGCAGTGTAGCGATTATTTTCTGGGTATTACTGGATATTAATTAAATTAATTAATATTCATTTAATAACCAGGTTTGCTCTCGTTAATAAAAGGGGCACCATCCTTTTTATACAAAAAAGGCTAAATTAACTTAATTAGCTGATTTATTAATGTATTTCATTTAAATTAGATAAATCAATTAAGTCAAACTTATCACTTTAATCAATTAAGTCAAACTTTATAGTTGTTTAATCAATCTCAAATCTAAAGACAGAACTCTCATGCAGTGATGTCAATCTTCCAAATAGAATACCAACAGACAGAACTTTAAATATATAAGGGTGATTTATTAAAATGAATATATAAGACAAAATAAAATAAACACTTAAGAAGGAACAAATGTCAGAGATATACTAAGTCAATGATGCTGTCAATCAGGAAAGAAGATATGAACCCTCAAGGAACATTTAAGCATATGGAATGATTATAAAGGATTAATTTCCGAATTAACCTACTTGTAAAAGGTCAGATAAAAGGGAAGCTATTGGAGAATTGAACCAAGACACAGTCAAGCCCATCTGAAATGACTGGAGAACCACGCCTTACTTCGTGAAGCTTTTATGATCGGATCTCAGACTGGTCCTGAGCTACTGGAGGGAAGAACTGTTCTGGTTCTGGGTGTCGTCCCAGAGGGTGAAGTCCACATCAGCGCAATGGATCCAGAGAGGCTGTTCCGATGTGAGCCGGTCCCAGGTTTCCCGGGAGAGAAGTCTTAGACTGGACTGGCAGGTTCTGTTTTCTTGGTGAAGCTGGAGCTTGGGCGTTGGTGTCTCGATTGTATAAAAAGTTGACTTGTAACTAATTCCAAAAATCAAGAATTCATTGGCCATATGAATACTATTCTGAAATTAATAACAAAAGTCCATTTACTATGAAGCAAATCTTTGAAGTCTTACTGGCTTATAAAGAAAGAATCGGCGGGCTACAAAAACTTAGACAAAAGATTTAAGGAAAAAATATGGGGAGCCGAAAATCACAGGGGTGGTGACGATAAAGAGGAGGAAAAAGAGAGAGATGAGACGACAAGAAGACGAGGTTACAAGAGGGCAAGAAGAAGAGAAGAAGACCGCATGCCTCTCTGTTTTAAGCTACTCACAGGGGGAGGGCTTTTGGATGAGTTAACAACACTTTATCAACTAATACTTGGCCAGAATTAAGTTGTATTTTGAGTAAACATCCAATATAAGCACTCCAACTGGATAGGAAATCTCATGGTGATCAATTTGATACCAAATACTGTATATCTAAAGTATAAGAAAGAATTAAACAATTCAAATCCTATTAAACAGTCAAACAAAATAGAGGTGGTTAACTTAAGAAATACATGTCAACATGTCCTTAGGATGATTTGCAACCCAGGGGCCCAGGACCCTCCAGGCCCAGAGCCCAGGGCTGCAAGAGCCAAAGAGCCACTCCGGACGAAACACATGCGCCACGCCCCCCCCCCCCAGCCTGGCCTCTTGTCTTTAATTGACTAGCTAGGTATCTACCAGATTTGTTGCTATGTTCAAATTTCTCCAAGCGTAGTCTTTGCATAATAGATTGAGTTTTCTTTTTTAATAATTTAATTTAACTCAAGTTTAGCCTTCCTAATACTGTTCAGTATGTGCTCTTCAGGGGCTACCCTATGCACTTCTTCTAGCGATTTGAGTCTTGACTCCAGTTCAGATGTTCGCTGTTTCTATTCCTTTTTCTTGTGTGATGAGAACGAAATTATATTCCCTCGCATCCCTGCCTTTCCTGCTTCCCAAAGAACACAAGCTGAGGTCTCTGGTAGGTCATTATTTTCTATATATATAGAGACCATTCTTTCTCAAAATAGCTGATAAAATTAGGATCTTTAAGTAATGATGTATTAAATCTCCAGCTACTCGTTGGTGGTTTTATTTTCTTATCAATTAGAGTGAATGACACTGGTGCGTGGTCACTGATGGTGATAGGATGAATAGTAGTTTCTATTATATTGCTCATTCTTGAGCTGCTAACTAGAAAAAAATCTATTCTGGAATATGAATGGTGCACCGGTGAGATGTGTAATCTTTAAGAGTGGGGTGGTGTGAGCGCCAGGCATCGCAGAGAGACCAAAATCCTCCATGTATTGTTTAACAACCTTAGTGGATTGCCAGAGCTGATGGTTTCCTGTTGTATTCAGTCTGTCCATTTATGAGTCCAAGACAATGTTGAAGTCTCCTCCTATGATGAGTGTGTTATCTAAGAGAGTGAGGTGAACAAGGAGTGAAAAAAAGAGGGGTCATCAACATTTGGTCCATAAATGTTAGCAATGCATAGCTTCATATTTTGAATAGTTAATTTTATAATTACATATTGACCTTCTGGATCCGAAACTGTGCTCTCGACAGTGAAATTTACCTGCCTACTTATTTTTTTTTATTTTTTATTATTTTTTTCCCTTGTCTGCATTATCTTTTCTGCTGAGCATTGTGTCAGATGACAGCGTTGAGAAGACCAATGCATTTTTTTTTCTAGCAGCCAGAGAAATGGGAATATGATTAACTGCTATAGTGACCATCACCAGCCCTCCCTGTAGGCTACTCCATCATTTTAAACTTTATTTAACCCCTGATGTGAGCTGAAGGGGAGGGCCGTGCCACACCACAGTGCGAAAGAAGGGGAAATAGTGACAGGCAGGACAAGACAAGACAAACGGAAGGGAGGACAAGCGTCTACTGTTGTTGATTTGAGATAGCAGTTTCAAGTGATGGGCTAATTTAAGTCCTTTCAGGAAGTAAAGGCTGTAAGAAACCAGGGACACCAGAAATGTGGGATCTTGATAGTAGTGAGGGTGTGGGCCTACATGGCTAAGAGATGGAGTGGCATGCATCACAGGATGTGAGAAGATGTTTAAGAGTACCCGACTCAGCATATTCTGATGGGATCTATCATGTCTCTTAGTTAGTCTCGGCATGAGCTTGAGTATCTGTATATGCATGCATGTAAGGTGGTCACCGAATACCCAAGTAGTTGCCCAAACCCAGGGAAAACACAGCCACGGGCGCCCCCCGGGCCACCAGGGCACCCGAGACCCCCCACACAGTCCCCAAATCACCAGGCCCAGGGACAGCCCCAGGACCCAAGGGGCACTGACCCACCTCCCCCCCCACCCCAAAGCCAGCCCCCAGGGCCCAGTGCGGTCGCCCCGCTGCAGACAGCTCCCCCCCTCCCCCACCACCCGTCCCCCCGTCCACCCGGCCCCTAGCCACCCCGCCCCCAACACCCAGCCTGCAGGCCGGAGGCCCCAGGCCACCCGGGAGCCAAACCCCCTGCCTACTTATTAAGACGGCTTCACCTCTTTGTCTGGAATTGAGACAGGCTGAATACACATGAGGGAACTGTACAGTGGAGAGTGAACCCACTGCTGTCTCTGATGAATGGGTCTCTTGTAGCAAAATAATGTCTGCCTGCAGATCTTTCAATTTATTAAATACCTTCAATCTCTTCTCCCTGGAACCAGCTCCACGTATATTCCATGAAATAAACCTGAGTGGTGTCATACTTAGGCCGGCTGATTGAGTTAACTAAGAGAAATGTGTGTATATGTGCTCAAGCAGGATATTATGTGTATGTGCCCATATGCATGCATCCTTGTGAGCATGCATGATACTCCCATGTGTGTATGTGTGCCAGTGAAATCGCCTGTGTGATGGTTCCATGTCTGTATATGTTTAATAAATCTATATGCTGTGGGTGTGTTGCTGTGCCTATTGGGTGTTAATAAGTGGCCACATGCTGTTTGTAGTGCAGAAGTGCATTGAGTGTCCTGTCTGTGTTTTATATGTGTCTGAGACCCTGTTATTAGTATAACATAAAAGGTTAATGTTGCAGTTAATTGTGGAGAGAATGAAGGAGAGAAGAAGACCAGAGAAAAAAAGAAAAAAAGAACAAGACTAAAAAAGGAGTAACAAAACAAATATTCTAATAGAACAGAAGACATCAGGATCCCACACATGGAGACTAGCAGTGAGCTTTCTGTCAACTAATACTGCGTAGATGATTTGGATACCCCATAGAAGTGTTTAAACCTTGTATGATGTGTTGATGAAAGGAGGTATTTACCTGAAGTTAGTAGAGCCAAGGAGTGACACCTGGATCGTGATACAATTGGTTGTTAACGAACAGTTTGTCAACAGCAATGACAGCTCGGGAGCCTCTTTCAGTGAACCTCCACCTGACTGAAAACAGGAGCTTGCGTCACTCCAGAATCTCCTTGGGAAACTGGTCGTTCACGCTGAAGTCCGTCCCCCTCAGCTCCCTGCCCCGGCTCTTCACCTGCTCTCTGTTTGAAGTTAACAAACTTGGCCACAATCGGTCTAGGTCTACTTGAATCTGGTCTCTTACCTCCCAAATGATGGACCCGGTGAAAGGAGATGTTACTCACAGTTTTCTCTGGGAGCTTCAGTTGATTTTTAATAAAGGCTGTGACCGTTGCTTCTGGATCCTCTTCAGCCTGTTCAGGGATGCCAGCAAACACCAGGTTATCTCGCATGCTACGTGCCTGCAGATCAAGGACTGTTTCCTTGATCTCCTTGTTTTCCTCTGAGAGTCGGGTCATCCCCTTAGAGAGAGATTTAACCGACTCTGAGGTTATTATTCTCCGGCGCGAGCATCTCCACCTGGTGTTGGCTGAACTCCAGGACCTCCAGCAGGCTCAACCGGGCGTCCAGGCTGGTTAATTTCTTATCTATGAAGAGAAGAACGTCAGTTGAATCATTAACTGGAGGTGAAATAGCTCCGGATGAGTCCCCATTGCGCGGTCTCTTCGCCTTGGATGAAGTGGAGGGGGTCGATGTTAAGTTTGGCTTCCCCATGACGATCCTGTCGTAACACTGGTCAATGTAATCCGTCAGGCCGATCAAATCCTCTTCGATGCCCTCCAGAGTGTCGCTGTTGAGAAACTAACCTCTTCTCGGTAGATAATGATCAGATTGGCGAGTGTTTACAGTTGAATGAATGAATGTTTTTGCGCGCGCCTATTCTGAATCTGCCGTCTCACTGAATCTACAGTATGTCACAGCATCACTGCGTCACCTACCTGCGTCACCTACCTGCTCCTCCTCATAGCACCTTTAAATAAGTCATAAGTCTTTGGTCTCAGGTCCTGAGTCAAGTCAAGTCTAGAGACTGGAAATTCGAGTAGTCGTCGGCTTTTAAATTAGTGTCAGATTATGTCATTTGCATTTCTGACCCAGTTAAATGGCATTTAAACAATAGAGTACAATTTTTTTACTTTTTATATATTTTCATTGATATTGAAACAGGACTGAACTCATCCACACAGAGGAAGTGTATTACACTCAGAATATTGTACATTCTCACTTTACAGTTTCACAGGGGTGTTCATTCAAATTTGTTTAAAGGGCCACTTTTTCACTCCTAACAAAGGTCATAGGGGCTGTATTAAAAACCCTCCTAAACAAAACAGTATAACAATCTTGGTCCAATTTATATATGTCATCAATTACTTAATATTTTTCACAACTGTGCTTATTTCTTAGCCTACAAAAGCCAAGCCAGTCTTTCTCCACCATACTGTGAACGGAAAACATTATGGGTGAGAGGGACAATTGGGATGTCTTGGCTGCTTCTCTCTGGTCTGTCATGTTGTCCATCTCTGAGTTTGACTTAAAGATGCTCATTTTCCTGGATGAATGTTGGCTAATGCTGACTGACAGGTGGATTTCTGTATATCAGATCCCAGTAGTTTCATGGATTGCATTTAAAGCTGTAGTTACTCTCCAAACTTCAACTAATCACTCCTTCACCTTTTTGAACTTGATAATGTTTGATTAGGAAGCTGTGGAGGGCCTGATGTGGCGTCAGTCATCCAGTTTGAAGACAGATTTGTCAAAAACAAGGTAGATTCTTGGTGTTCCAACATTCCAACATTGACTGAAGTGGTGGCTCTTACAGCTCTGTCCTGAGAACCAGTCACCATCTCAACAGCCATCATGAAGAAAGTCTCAGAAAGATCAACCACTTTAATTTGTTCCATAAAAAATGTTGCAGTTTGAACCTCAGGTGGAAGAAAACACATTTTTGAGCAAAGGGATGGGACAAAAAAAATGTAACAAATATTGAAGAATAACACAAGCCCTGGGAAAAAAAAAAAACATCTTTAAATCTTACTATGTTTACTGTCATACCATTTAAATGCTGTTTTCTAGATATCTCAATTCAAATGTTTATTATAGAAAAAACATATTTTTTTCTTGCTACTATGACAGGAAATGTCAACATCCCCAGAGAACTACTAAAACGTACTTGTTACATATATTAGATACTAGATTAGACAGATATTTTTGACACATTTCTTCCTTATTTGTACACGTCCACAGAAAACAACTCTGAGACCCACTTTTGGGCCTCAACCCACGGATTAACTGCTGTACTAGTAGACCGCATTTGGAGCTTGATCTTTTACAGATTGCTCTTATATCTTGTAGAATAAGTGACGCAGGATACCGCAGGATGAATTTATCATTTAGAAAAAAGTGAGTGAGTGAAAACAAAGTCAGAGGACTGCAAAAAAATGTTGAGTTTTGATTAATCAAAAGTCTGACTTGTAATTCTTCACGCCTGCATGTTCATTCAAAATGCACACATCAGCCATCAAGATGCCGTTTAAACACCAAAAATCACATGAAGGGATTCACAGTCCCTGCGCTGTGCTGTCTTTATGCTCACGGCACTCAGACAAGCCGAAGACAGGGACGATGAGCTTTTAAGGAGTTATTTAGATAAAATGCTGCACATGTGCAAAAAGACATAACTGACAGACGACAGTGGTAACAGGCACACTTTAAATTCTGAATATCAGGCCTGTGGTTCACAGAGCACATGGTGGCTGCATCACTTTGGATATGACGAAGAGGAAGATATCTTTTTAACGTTTTCACTCCAAGAAGGGCTGAGAGATGTCATTGGATTAGCACAGTGACCTTCAGGACTATCAACCAATGGGCTGTTGGGGTCAGCAACATGGAGTTATGATTTTTTTGGTTAGATGATTACAGCCTCAGGTCAGCTCAAAATGTGCGTCCGCCCACCGGGCATTGCTCGATACGCCTGATGGCCAGTCCAGCCCTGCCAAAGAATCCAATGACAGAGGATACTGTGAATTCACCTCTGTCTCTGTTCTGATAAACAATAACACTTGATCCTGACAGAAAAATCTGAGCTCTGCTGTTTATAGTTTAGAGAAACACGAGGAATGGATCAAGACGTGTGTGAAAGCAGCTGAGACAAAGTGAAGTACAGGAGGCAGAGCAGCAGCTGATTGGCTCTGCTGAGCAGACTGTGTGATGTGGACACATCTGATTGGATCCTAAAGAGTTTTTCTCTTCATTCTCTCTTCTTTATTCAGACTGATGAACTGCAGTTTGTCAGAGATCAGCTGTTCTTCTTTAGCCTCAGCTCTGAAGTCCAACCCCTCCCATCTGAGAGAGCTGGACCTGAGCAACAACAATCTTCATGATTCAGGAGTGAAGCTGCTGTGTGATTTTCTGCAGAGTCCAAACTGTAGACTGAAGATTCTGAGGTAAGTTCATGTGTTTTCTGCTTCTATTGTAGATCTTGTGTGTGTGATTATGAACTGAACCATCTTCATGTCCAGATGTTTGACTGATCATATGTAGGATGCATGATGGTGGATTTTTGCTGAGATCTGATCTGCTGACATTTCAAACTTCTCTGAGCTCCTCCTGATATATCTCCACTCTTCTTCTATTGTAAATAACAGCAAGTGTGTCCTGTAGGAGAACTGATGTGTTCCTCTTATTGTGACAGTCTATTTGTTTTAGAAACAGGAAACAAAACAAACAACATCTGATTCAACAATAAATGACAGATGTGTTCTTTTCAAATATAGACATTTATTCATGAAACTGAAGTCATTTCTTGTTCTCATGTTGATTCCATGTCCGATTTAGTGGTCACAGTAGAGTTAAACTTCTTCAGATGTCCAAACTGAACTGTAACAACCTGCTGACAGACAGAGAGCAGAGCAGAGACCAACCAGGGGGGTTGAATAATATTTAGTCATGTCTCCTCACGCTGGGCGGAGTGTCTGTTTGTCCAACACCTGTCCAGGAAAGATTATAAGCACACAGCAGACACAAATGCTCATTGGACAGAGACAGTCATGAACAGAGATGATTCTTTTTGATTCTTTCCAATTATTATGGTGACAATAATCAGGCCCAAAACAAAGATCTGATGTCAACAGTTAGTGCTCCAGTTATGGAGATGAAAAGCCTTTATCCCTCTGATAATATCATTGTGGGGGATTTTAATATGACCCCAGACCAATGGAAGGACAGACAGCCATCAAGATCTGACAAACATTATTTTAACAACATAATAATGGACTTTTGTAACAGTAAATTTAGAGGATACATGGAGAGTTCAAATCCTGAAATGCTGAAATCCTCCTGGTTTAAAGCAGATAGAAGCTGCAGGTCTAGAAGTGACTGTTGTCTACTTTCACATAATCCATGACAAAATGTCTCTGATATATCTTTGGATATTTGACCCTGAACACATCCCAGCTTCATGCACCTGGAGCTGAAACCAGACAATAATGAAAGACATGACAGAGGATTCTGGAAATTCAACTGTGGTCTGTTAAAGATCCCATATTATTCTCCTTTTCTGCATTGTCATATGGATCTTTGATGTCTTCATGAAGCCTTATGGTGTGTTCACACCGGACGCGAATTTGCGTCGACGCGCGTCGAGATTACATACAAAGTCAATGCAAAGGCGCGTCTTGACGCAGATTCGCCCCGGGCGGCGCGTTGGACGCGTTTGGAGCGGCGCGTTTGGAGCGTTTGAGGCGTCGAGCGTCGAGGCGTTTGACGCCCTCGACGGCCCGACGCCTCGAGGCTCGAGTTGAAAATATTGAACTTTCGACACCAGTTCGCTTGACGCTGTGGCGCGGCAGCCAATCAGCGATGACATCCCCCCCCCGACGTCATTGATTTGATGACGTATGACGCTACGTCCCCCTGCTCCCCCTCAGAGCCCTCTGTAAGATGGAGGAGATGTTTTTACAGCGCTGTTTGCTATCATCCGGAGCTATACTATTCGGCATGTGTACTCTACAGAGACTGGAACAAAAGGGAGCAGGCTTGGGTGAAAGTCGCCGAGGAGACAGACAGGTTTGATTTGATGACGTGTGACGCCCCGGTCTCCTGTTCCTGCTCAAACCCCCTCTCAAAGATGGAGGAGAGGTTTATCTGCTGTGTTTGCTATCATCCGGAGCTCTACTACTCGACGTGTGCACTCTACAGAGACTGGAACAAAAAGGAGCAGGCTTGGGAGAAAGTCGCTGAGGAGACAGGTTTTGAAGGTAAGTTCTGTAAATATTCGTTTCCAGCTGGATTTGCCTGCACGGGTTATCACTGACCCCCAATTTCCACCGGACGCGAAAGCGCCGCGCAGCGTCCTGCGGAGCACTTCGCTCCCATTGTAGTCTATCAGGCAATGTCATGATCCTGAAAGCAGCGCGCCTAGGCGCGAGAGATACGCTTCGGGTCCAAACCTCGTAAATTCAGAGTCATTAAGAAAGCCCCAGACAGGAAGTCAAACCGGAAGTTTCAAAATAAAACACAATGCACAGACTTTTGCACGTAATTTTCCTCAATTAATTGTCATTACGTCGAAACCGGAAGCACAAGCTTCAGGCCAGCAGTCGGTCAGAGGGTCCCAGAGACAACACGTCACCATGGACGAAGAAAAGTGAATCGTAGAGGTACAGAAATATATAACACTGCATGCATGACACCATAGTCTTTCTACACGGATATAGGCGGACAGAAGTTGAATAATTCACGAAGCTGTGTGGTTGGGACCAGCAGAGGGACCTTAGAGAAGTGAAGTGAGGTGTTGTTTATTGCTTTTCTCAGTCTATAACATGTTTTATGAGCGTGTGACATCGCTATTCTCATGAGAGCCGTGGCCCACGGGGGATCAGCCCTCCCCCTCCGGATTGAGCTGGCACACGGCGGCGGTGGAAATTGGGGGTGAGTCCGACAAGCTCCGGCTCTCTACTGCGCCTGCGCCAGGACGCCGCCCCTCAGCTTGTCAAAATCCCCGTGTGAGCAGCATTAGCATTAGCATGTCTGCTTTGGTCATTAGTCTTTGGTCTAACAACCTAATAAAACAAGCACAACAGCGTTGTTTCCAGGCTCTCACAGCCCCTCTGTTCAGAAAGGTCTGATTTTGTGGGCATAACCTTCATATGTTAATGAGCCACCACTGATACCGCCCCGCACTTCTGTGTCGGCGCAGTGCGCATGCGCGTAACCATGGTGAC
Source organism: Scarus forsteni (assembly GCA_036419115.1). Taxonomy (NCBI): domain Eukaryota; kingdom Metazoa; phylum Chordata; class Actinopteri; order Labriformes; family Labridae; genus Scarus; species Scarus forsteni. Next base: position 71,473 of record JAZDUH010000260.1, read on the forward strand.
GGAGCCCTGTGTGACTGTGAGCGACAGGACAGCCATGTCTGCAGCCCTTCACGTTTTAACCGAGTCAGAACCCGAATATAAAGAGGAACCAGGAGAGAGTCGAAGACCAAGGATAAATTGGGATGTTTCTCTGTGGTCTGTATATGAAGTTTGTTTCTTCAATGCTATAATGTTGACGAATCAAAGTTGTTCTGCCATTCTTCTCCCCTCCCCCTCCATTTGTTGTTGTCGCTGTGAACTGTGTGGCTGTTAGTAGACATTCTGTGCTTAGACTGGCGTTAAATAGAGTTTAGTAAGGAGTAATGTAGAGTGAGCGGGTTACTCCAGGATTAGCCCAATGCCCCGACGTGAGTTAACTTTCACTTCTAAGTAACACTGAATGGGCCGTTGCTACTGATGGTGAAATAAGACAGAGAGAGGGGGTCTTCTCTGTTGTTGTGATGTGTAAATAATGTCTGGGTTCTTCAGGGCCGATCAGAGCAACAGTCTGTTTTACAGAAATAACATTAGTAATGTGACTGACCCATCAGAATACAGCATTTAATAGAGCCATAGCCTTTAGTGACAGTAACGTGCTGCCACTGAGAATTATTACCTTTAACTCTAAGCAGCCAGCAGTTTTCTGTGAACCTTATTTTAAAAGGTTATTTTCTTTTCTATATGCCACACAGTAGCTGTCTTAAAAACCTCTTCACTTGCATTATTGTATGTTATGACAGCTCTGTGTATATTCTTATACAATAACAGGACATGATTGTTTATCTAGAACATTTCCTTTATATAAAAATTCTACTGAACATCCTGGTACCACTCTTCTCCTAAATAGGTGTGCATTACCTTTCCTGTACTGTCACTAACTTACCTGTTTTAATTAACTGGGTCAGAGGAAGACTGCAGAAACTCTCAGACCCACCATCCTGGACTTGGACCTCTGTGCTTGAGTGTGTTTTTCACTACAAAATGCATTCTGTATTTATAGAGCAGACTATAAGCCTTTACATCTAAAAGGAGTAAAGCATAAGTATTTTGACATTATGCTTCCATGACTGTTGAACAAAAATAGTAAAGATTAAAAGAACATCACTGTTTCCTCCATTTTATTATTTTTTTTTCCTTTCTTGTTATTTATGTATTTACATTACATGTAACGTATGGGAAACTGAAAACACACAAAACAGTTCATGTAGACTTTTATTGTAAAAATATTTTTACATATAAACACCAAATGTACCGGCTGGTACTGTAGACATTTTACATAAAGGAGGTAAAAAAGACATTACAGATGCCTGGCCTACAGAGCCTTTTGGAGCTGATGAATCAGGGTGTTGCTGCCAGTTTCCTGATGCAGAAGACCAGGATGAGGGGTTCAGCACTTCCTGGTATTTGGAAAAGGAGCATATGGTCTTGTATTTTCTGCAGCTCCTTCTCGTGTAGAGCAGGGTCCTGGAAAACCTTCTCAAAGACAAGGTCCAACAGTGCATCTGCATGATCTGAAAGGCAAGACACAAAAATATATGTTTACAAGAAATGACACCAAAACCAAAACACCTTACTGCAGTGTTGTAATTTTTTTTCATAATCTTTTATTGACACAATGTTCTTAAGGATTATATATTCTCAAAACCATTTTGAACATTTTTATTCCAGTTTCCTTTATCTTTTCCTTTCCATGCTATGTCTATTTGCCAATGTTTTTAAATGTGTTGATTTTTAATAAAGGCTTATTTAACTTGCGGAAAGCTGGCTCTGCTCTCATGGCTTTGCTGTACATCCTTCCTCCTCAGATTTTGAGAAGCTGATTTTAACCAGCGGTTCACCATCAGAAGATGCTGCCTGAAGCTGACCAGCATAGACACAAGAAAGAAAATTTTTTAACCTGTTAGTGCATGAAAACATGAATTATAGCCATGCATTTTTACCTTTTTTTGTAGATAAAATGTTTATTTCACCTTGTACTGAAATCTAAATAAATTACATGAGTGTCAGAAGTAGAAGGGTTGGACATAATTACTGACCAAAGAATAGGAATGGGGGGCTCTAAAAGTTATCCTGGAGGGATAACCACAAAAGTCAGTAATGACCAAGGCGACAGGAAAGAAACAAAACAGTCAAGAAGACTAGGCTCTAAAATACAAAGAACAGAACCACCACTGCCAAGCAGCTGAACTGAAACTGAAAACTGAATCACTATTTCTTGTGAAAACAAAAGGGGAACTCAAGGAGCTTGGTTATAAAACACCAAGTTAGAAACTCTCTTGATTTTAGCTTATTCTTGGGAAGACTGTGAGACAGCGTTGTGCCTAAAAAGACACACAAACTCGAGAAGCCAAGGAGCAGCCTTTTACTACCTGTGAAGGTCAGGTAACGAGTCAGCACTGGGAGCTGCAGCCACAGGACCTAAATAACCTCCCCACAGGTGTTCCAGATCAGGAGCAATCAGGCACACTCACACACACACACACACACACCTATACGTGTTTTTATTTGGTTTGGGGACCAAAGTTCTGATCATCCCTTTCGGGGACCACCCTTTCCAAAGGTTCTACAGGTATGAAAAAAATCAGGCACAATGTTGACACTGTTGTTAGCCTATACACAACTTTAAATCTCTGGATTTACAAAGTCATGTGCAGCTCATGCTTAGTGGGGACTCTGGAAAAATCGGGCAGACATGATTCATGGGGACTAAATTTAAATATGATTTGCATAATTTACACCAATTCCAGTGAGACTTCTGGGGACCCTGCTTAAATCACAAAGTTATTCTTTATGTAATGTATCCTTTGGTTACTGCTCTGCAATCATAACAGTGTTCTCTGTAAATATGCCATATCATACAAAACAAATACAGTAATGCTTGAAATCAACCAGAATCCAGCTGAAACAAGGTGTTCCTTGAAACTTTTTATTTAGTTACCTCTGGTATAGAAAAAGACTGCCAACAGTGCAGAGAAAATTGAATCCTGACATCACGGACAAACTTAAGAACAGCCTTTAAAAATGAAAACAGAAGGCTTTGTCAAATAAATAACACTCAAAACAGTTATAAAGTGCTTGGGAAACTGACTTGTGTATGCGATAGGAAATGGGAAAAAGTTTTATGAATGAGAACTTCTAAGCTAATGAAGTTGAGGAATCTGGAACGGGACTAAATCTAGAGCACAGAACAAGCCTCTGTTAATTATCCTTTCTACTTAAACTGTTTTTTCCTTTTGTAGGCTGTGATTTCTTGTAAACGTAGTATTTCAAAGTGGACCAGTCGGTTCTTCAGAGCCTCTGGTTCAGCCTTCAAATGTTCCCACAGTCATTCTTTCGCACTTTACCAGAAATGATGAATCGCTTCATGTGTTTCTCAACACCTTTCTCCTCGCACTGCTGCCAGGGTCTCTGTCCAGGTTTATCAAAAGCAAAAAAAATAAATTTAAGACAAGACATTTAAGAGGAGATAAAGATATGAATACATACATACACACATACACACACACATATATATATATATATATATATATATATATATATATATATATATATATATATATAGATAGAGATATACACACACACATTTTTTAGTGTAATTACATCCATTTATTCATCTATCCAACCCATTCTCAGAGGAAAATTAATAGTAAATTAACATTAGTCTAGGTCAGAAATCAATCCCATATATTTCAACACAATCCAACCACCTCACACCACCTTGCACATTACATTGCACTTTTGCAGCATTTTTAAATATGTATCTTCTCGCCAAAATGTCTGGTAATATTGCTGCTTCAAACTGGGCCTTGGTATTGCAATCAGACTTCACATTTCTCTGCTCAAACTTAGGAGACCAGAGTGGCAGGGACATGAAGATCATCAGCTTAAAAACAGTAGGGAAACTCTTAAAAAAAGTTTCGTTAAAGAAACAGAATCTACTGGCTCCTTAGAGTGATAATGTTAGGGTGACTGTCTATATATTTTTGATTTCACAAAGTCCTGTTGTTAAAGTAGAAATGTCTACAAACGGGTGAAATAAGTTAAGTGCCCACAAATCACCCAGCAACAGTATGATCAATGAGTAAAGATCTTTGCAAGTGAGTTGTAATAAGTAAAATGCTTATGTAAGCATTACTTTAAATGTGTGTATCACTTTGAATAATCCCTTTTTGTCAAAATGTCTCTGACAGTTGTCATAACATCCCCACAAATCACCCAATGACTTTGTTTCTGAGTAATAACTATCTGTTAGGTATGTAAGATCTCTGCAGAAAAGTTCAGCATATTGTTAAAGTGGATTGATTCTGGTGAAATATTGTGGATGTACACTGCCTGGCCAAAAAAGAAGTTGCCACCTGGATTTAACTACACAAATACAATTCGTATGAGCCTCCTGTTGCATATTTTCTGCATGGGCAATTATCTTTAAGATGGCAACAGGTTATTTTACCCCAGCTGATGCAATGAGTAGCTTCACATTTCCTAAACAACCACGTCAAAAACACATCCTGTGGTCGTGGAAAAGATGTTAAATCTGTTTAAGAAGGGTTAAATCACCAGCTGCTTTGCCTTCCTTTCCCTTTAAATGGTCTCCTACAGGTTTTGTATATTTAGGAATATGTATAACCCCTAAATTCAAGCAAATGTACTGTACAAAAGCAAACTCTGTCCCCCTGTTTGAAAAAGTGAGACAAGACTTGGAGTAATTGAACTCTTGACCACTTTCTTGGTTAGGAAGTATATCCTTGGTTAAAATGAATATACTACCTCGATTACTCTGTCCAAACGATTCCAATTTTTTTTTCAAATAGGGTGGTAAAGGACCTGATCACCTGGCTTGGCTCTTTCATATGGAGCAAACGTAGACCCAAACTCAAGATGACCATACTAATGGCACGGGCATATTCCAAGATTACAATGCCAGGATTCATGGGGCTCAAATTGAGAAAGAGTGGTTCAGAAGTACGAGACATGCATTTTGCATCCATGACATTTTCACACATGGATTGACCATAACAGAGTCCAGTCCTTACACCCGTTGAGAATCTTAGGGATGTGCTGGAGAAAGTTTTGTGTAGTGGTCAGACTCTCCATCATCAATGCCAGACCTTGGTGAAAAATTAATGCAACACTGGATGGAAAAAAAAAAATCTTGTGACATTGCAGAAGCTTAAAGAAACATTGCCACTGTGAATGCCTGCTATGATCAAAGCTAAAGGTGGTCAATGAAATATTAGAGTGTGTGTCCCTTTCTTTGGTGGTGAGTTCTTGTGGCCAGGGCAGTGTATTTTTATATGAAAATCATTCTTTAATTTGCACTGAGTATGTCTCTGACATGGGATTGACTTCACGGTCTCATATAATATCTTCAGCAGTGTTTGAGATTAAATTGTGTAAAGAGAAACTAAAGAATGAGAGACTCTGGTCCCCATGAAGAGAAACAACATATCTTTTGATATCCAGAAATCTTAATATCTCAACATATTGTTTTTCATCATCATAAAAGACTTGGTGCTAAATGAGATCAAATCACCTGGGAATCCTGCATTTAGAACTTAAATCAATTTCTGGGTAAACCATTTTAAGATGCCTGGAAACTGCTGACTGCATTTACTAACACTGAAGTAAAAATATCAAACAAGATGGTACCTGTTCCTCAGGGATCTCTTTGCCCAAAGTTTTGTCCGTCTGAGTTTCATCTTGGAGAGCAGGTGAGGTACGGATTATAAAATTAAAATTATACTTTAAAGACAAAAATCAGTCCACAATATATCAACATAATCACACTACATTGATCAATAAACTGAACTTCTCTGCAGAGCTTTCAAATACTTTACACAACGTTTTTATGAGTGCACTGTTGTTTGGTGATTTGTTTTGATGACCTATTGATCAGATAGATAGATTATAACATAATAGATTTTACTTTGAGAAATAAATGGGCCTATATTATCATACAACAATAAAGATATATTGTTCAATGCATTGAACTTCTCTGCAGAGCTCTCCAATTCTTTACACACAGTTTTTAATAGTACACTGTCGTTTGGTGCTTTGTGGGGACCTCGTATTAATTGTATGTTAGGGATTGATTATTAGATAATAGATTTTACTTTGAAGAGAAAAATCAGTCCACACTATCACAACAATATCATACTACATTTATCAATGCATTAAACTTCTCTGCAGAGCTCTCCAATTCTTTACACACAGTTTTTAATAGTACACTGTCGTTTGGTGCTTTGTGGGGACCTCGTATTAATTGTGTGTAAGGGATGGATTATTAGATAATAGATTTTACTTTGAAGAGAAAAATCAGTTCACACTATCACAACAATATCATACTACATTTATCAATGCATTGAACTTCTCTGCAGAGCTCTCCAATTCTTTACACACAGTTTTTAATAGTACACTGTCGTTTGGTGCTTTGTGGGGACCTCGTATTAATTGTGTGTAAGGGATGGATTATTAGATAATAGATTTTACTTTGAAGAGAAAAATCAGTCCGCACTATCACAACAATATCATACTACATTTATCAATAAAGTAAACTTCTCTGCAGAGCTCTCCAATTCTTTACACACAGTTTTTAATAGTACACTGTCGTTTGGTGCTTTGTGGGGACCTCGTATTAATTGTGTGTAAGGGATGGATTATTAGATAATAGATTTTACTTTGAAGAGAAAAATCAGTTCACACTATCACAACAATATCATACTACATTTATCAATGCATTAAACTTCTCTGCAGAGCTCTCCAATTCTTTACACACAGTTTTTAATAGTACACTGTCGTTTGGTGCTTTGTGGGGACCTCAGATTAATTGTATGTTAGGGATTGATTATTAGATAATAGATTTTACTTTGAAGAGAAAAATCAGTCCACACTATCACAACAATATCATACTACATTTATCAATGAATTATTAACTTCTCTGCAGAGCTCTCCAATTCTTTACACACAGTTTTTAATAGTACACTGTCGTTGGTGCTTTGTGGGGACCTCGATAATTGTATGTTAGGGATTGATTATTAGATAATAGATTTTACTTTGAAGAGAAAATCAGTCCACTATCACAACAATATCATACTACATTTATCAATGCATTAAACTTCTCTGCAGAGCTCTCCAGTTCTTTACACACAGTTTTTAATAGTACACTGTCGTTTGGTGCTTTGTGGGGACCTCGTATTAATTGTATGTTAGGGATTGATTATTAGATAATAGATTTTACTTTGAAGAGAAAAATCAGTCCACACTATCGCAACAATATCATACTACATTTATCAATGCATTGAACTTCTCTGCAGAGCTCTCCAATTCTTTACACACAGTTTTTAATAGTACACTGTCGTTTGGTGCTTTGTGGGGACCTCAGATTAATTGTATGTTAGGGATGATTATTAGATAATAGATTTTACTTTGAAGAGAAAAATCAGTTCACACTATCACAACAATATCATACTACATTTATCAATGCATTAAACTTCTCTGCAGAGCTCTCCAATTCTTTACACACAGTTTTTAATAGTACACTGTCGTTTGGTGCTTTGTGGGGACCTCGTATTAATTGTGTGTAAGGGATGGATTATTAGATAATAGATTTTACTTTGAAGTATAAAATCAGTCCACACTATCACAACAATATCATACTACATTTATCAATAAAGTAAACTTCTCTGCAGAGCTCTCCAATTCTTTACACACAGTTTTTAATAGTACACTGTCGTTTGGTGCTTTGTGGGGACCTCGTATTAATTGTGTGTAAGGGATGGATTATTAGATAATAGATTTTACTTTGAAGAGAAAAATCAGTTCACACTATCACAACAATATCATACTACATTTATCAATGCATTAAACTTCTCTGCAGAGCTCTCCAATTCTTTACACACAGTTTTTAATAGTACACTGTCGTTTGGTGCTTTGTGGGGACCTCGTATTAATTGTATGTTAGGGATTGATTATTAGATAATTGATTTTACTTTGAAGAGAAAAATCAGTCCACACTATCACAACAATATCATACTACATTTATCAATGCATTAAACTTCTCTGCAGAGCTCTCCAATTCTTTACACACAGTTTTTAATAGTACACTGTCGTTTGGTGCTTTGTGGGGACCTCGTATTAATTGTATGTTAGGGATTGATTATTAGATAATAGATTTTACTTTGAAGAGAAAAATCAGTCCACACTATCACAACAATATCATACTACATTTATCAATGAATTAAACTTCTCTGCAGAGCTCTCCAATTCTTTACACACAGTTTTTAATAGTACACTGTCGTTTGGTGCTTTGTGGGGACCTCGTATTAATTGTGTGTAAGGGATGGATTATTAGATAATAGATTTTACTTTGAAGAGAAAAATCAGTTCACACTATCACAACAATATCATACTACATTTATCAATGCATTAAACTTCTCTGCAGAGCTCTCCAATTCTTTACACACAGTTTTTAATAGTACACTGCCGTTTGGTGCTTTGTGGGGACGTCACACTGATTGTATGTTAGGGACAGATTTTTAGACAATAACTTTCAGTTTGAAACCAAAACTCTGTCCACACTCTCTTTGGTGCTTTGTGGGGACATTTTAATCAGATATTAGAGAGAGATTTTAATATAATGGATTTTAATCTGAAACTAAAAATCAGTCCATACCATCACATTGCAATCATGCTATATTTGTCAAAACATAGACCTTTTCTGCAGAGGTTTTCAATACTTTATGCACAGTTTTTACTTATACACTGTCCTGTGATGATTGATTGGGATCATATTAATTAGATTTTAGATACAGATTATTAGATAATAACTTTTACTTTGAAGAGAAAAATCAGCCCAGACCATCACACCACTATCATACTACATTGGTCAAAACAGTCAACTTTTCTGCACAGCTCTCAAATACTTTCCACACAGTTTTTTCTTCTACACTGCAGTTGGGTGATTTGTGGTGACACTGGTTTAATCAGACATTTGAGATACATTGTCAGATTATGACTTTTTTTAAAAGACAAAAATCAGTCTTTACTCAATCACCACAATCATACTAAATTAATTAGTATATCTTGTCTGCAGAGGTCTCAAGTACTCTACTCACAGTTTTTACTTTAACACTGCTGTTGGGTGATTGTTTAGTGTCCCTAAACAGTGTCCCTTAGTGTTCGCATCTCAAACAATACACTGAACTTTTGCGCAGAGTTTAATACTTCACAAACTATTTTTACTTAAATTCTGTTATTGGGTGATTTGTGGAGCTGTCGGGGCTAATTTGTCAATCAGAGACATTATGACATGAAGATAAAGGGCTCTAATTTCGTAGACCAGGCGCAGACACAGGCAGACCTGCCCTGCGCTGGCCTGCTGATGAATGCTTTTAGTAACATTAAAACTAACAAGTCAAACATGATTGTACCTCTTGGTCAGGGTTTTCTGAGCCTGAAGCTTTGTCCAACAGGATCTTATCCATGAGAGAGTGTGAAGAACCTTGTTCAGAAGTAACTCCAGTTGCTGTGGGCGTCTGCTTTAACAAAACATATATGTTACACCATAATCATACCACATTAATCAATACACTGAGCTTATTGTAGAGATTTTAAATACTTCACACACAGGTTTTACTTGAAAGTGTTGTTAGGTGATTTGCAGGAACGTCAGGACTATTATCAATCAGAGACACTTTGACATGAAGATAAGGGCTCTTTGAATTGAATAACACATTTAAAAAAAAAAAACTTTCTATGGCCAAAGTGCCACATAAATTATATTTAACATTAATTACAAATATTTGTTTTGGTAATTTGTGGGAAATTTGTAAGTAATTATTTTAATTGTCCCTTTTCTGTGTAATATTTAGAGTTTTTGGGGGCAAAATATCCATCTATGTAAAATACCAGAGGCATCAATCAGTTTTGGCAAACAATATAAGCTGATTTTCACATTATGATGTCCTTTTACTCATTTTTTAAGGGGTAAAAATTACTGGTTGGAGTCAAATCTTGCAAATGTCACAATCCTGTGTATAATTCATAGTTTTTTGGGGCAAAATAACCATCTATGTACAATACATCAGTTTTTGGCAAGTAAAATAAGCTGATTTTCACATTGTAATGTCCTTTTACTCATTTCTAAGGGGTAAGTACTGGTTGGAGTCAAAATCATGCAGAAGTCACTATTCTGTGTAATACTTAGAGTTTTTGGGGGGCAAAATATCCATCTATCTACAATACTGGAGGCATCAATCAGTTTTTGGCAAGTAAAATAAGCTGATTTTCACATTGTAATGTCACTTTAATCATTTTTAAGGGGAAGTAAATACTGGTTGGAGTCAAAATCATGACAATGATACTATTCTGTGTAATACTTAGAGTTTTGGGGGGTCAAAATATCCATCTAAGTACAATACCAGAGGCATCAATCAGTTTTTGGCAAGTAAAATAAGCTGATTTTCACATTGTAATGTCACTTTAATCATTTTTAAGGGGTAATAAATACTGGTTGGAGTCAAAATCATGATAATGATACTATTCTGTGTAATACTTAGAGTTTTTGGGGGGCAATATATCCATCTATTTAAAATACTTGAGGCATGAATCAGTTTTGGCAAGTAAAATAAGCTGATTTTCACATTGTAATGTCACTTTAATCATTTTAAGGGGAAGTAAATACTGGTTGGAGTCAAAATCATCCTAATGATACTATTCTGTGTAAGACTTAGAGTTTTTGGGGGGCAAAATATCCATCTAAGTACAATACCAGAGGCATCAATCAGTTTTGGCAAGTAAAATAAGCTGATTTTCACATTGTAATGTCACTTTAATCATTTTGAAGGGGAAGTAAATACTGGTTGGAGTCAAAATCATGACAATGATACTATTCTGTGTAATATGTAGAGTTTTTGGGGGGCAAAATATCCATCTATTTAAAATACTTGAGGCATGAATCAGTTTTTGGCAAGTAAAATAAGCTGATTTTCACATTGTAATGTCACTTTAATCATTTTTAAGGGGTAGTAAATACTGGTTGGAGTCAAAATCATGACAATGATACTATTCTGTGTAATATGTAGAGTTTTTGGGGGGCAAAATATCCATCTAAGTACAATACCAGAGGCATGAATCAGTTTTTGGCAAGTAAAATAAGCTGATTTTCACATTGTAATGTCACTTTAATCATTTTTAAGGGGAAGTAAATACTGGTTGAGTCAAAAATCATGACAATGATACTATTCTGTGTATATGTAGAGTTTTTGGGGGGCAAAATATCCATCTAAGTACAATACCAGAGGCATGAATCAGTTTTGGCAAGTAAAATAAGCTGATTTTCACATTGTAATGTCACTTTAATCATTTTTAAGGGGTAATAAATACTGGTTGGAGTCAAAATCATGACAATGATACTATTCTGTGTAATATGTAGAGTTTTTGGGGGGCAAAATATCCATCTAAGTACAATACCAGAGGCATGAATCAGTTTTTGGCAAGTAAAATAAGCTGATTTTCACATTGTAATGTCACTTTAATCATTTTTAAGGGGTAATAAATACTGGTTGGAGTCAAAACCATGATAATGATACTATTCTGTGTAATACTTAGAGCTTTTGGGGGGCAAAATATCCATCTAAGTACAATACCAGAGGCATCAATCAGTTTTGGCAAGTAAAATAAGCTGATTTTCACATTGTAATGTCACTTTAATCATTTTTAAGGGGAAGTAAATACTGGTTGGAGTCAAAATCATGATAATGATACTATTCTGTGTAATACTTAGAGTTTTTGGGGGGCAAAATATCCATCTATCTACAATACCAGAGGCATGAATCAGTTTTTGGCAAGTAAAATAAGCTGATTTTCACATTGTAATGTCACTTTAATCATTTTGAAGGGGTAATAAATACTGGTTGGAGTCAAAATCATGACAATGATACTATTCTGTGTAATATGTAGAGTTTTGGGGGGCAAAATATCCATCTATTTACAATACCAGAGGCATCAATCAGTTTTTGGCAAGTAAAATAAGCTGATTTTCACATTGTAATGTCACTTTAATCATTTTAAGGGATAATAAATACTGGTTGAGTCAAAATCATGACAATGATACTATTCTGTGTAATATGTAGAGTTTTTGGGGGCAAAATATCCATCTATTTAAAATACCAGAGGCATGAATCAGTTTTTGGCAAGTAAAATAAGCTGATTTTCACATTGTAATGTCACTTTAATCATTTTTAAGGGTAATAAATACTGGTTGAGTCAAAATCATGACAATGATACTATTCTGTGTAATATGTAGAGTTTTGGGGGCAAAATATCCATAGCCTATACAATACCAGAGGCATGATTCAGTTTTAGCAAGCAAATTAGCTGATTTTTGCATTGTAATGTCACTTTAATCATTTTTAAGGGTAGTAAATACTGGTTGGAGTCAAAATCATGACAATGATACTATTCTGTGTAATATGTAGAGTTTTTGGGGGCAAAATATCCATCTATGTACAATACCAGCGGCATCAATCAGTTTTGACAAGTAAAATAAGCTGATTTTCACATTGTAATGTCACTTTAATCATTTTTAAGGGGTAATAAATACTGGTTGAGTCAAAATCATGACAATGATACTATTCTGTGTAATATTAGAGTTTTGGGGGCAAAATATCCATCTATTTAAACAATACTTGAGGCATGAATCAGTTTTTGGCAAGTAAAATAAGCTGATTTTCACATTGTAATGTCACTTTAATCATTTTAAGGGGTAATAAATACTGGTTGAGTCAAAATCATGACAATGATACTATTCTGTGTAATATGTAGAGTTTTGGGGGCAAAATATCCATCTAAGTACAATACCAGAGGCATGAATCAGTTTTTGGCAAGTAAAATAAGCTGATTTCCACATTGTAATGTCACTTTAATCATTTTAAAGGGTAATAAATACTGGTTGGAGTCAAAATCATGACAATGATACTATTCTGTGTAATATGTAGAGTTTTTGGGGGGCAAAATATCCATCTAAGTACAATACCAGAGGCATGAATCAGTTTTGGCAAGTAAAATAAGCTGATTTTCACATTGTAATGTCACTTTAATCATTTCTAAGGGGTAGTAAATACTGGTTGGAGTCAAAACCATGATAATGATACTATTCTGTGTAATATGTAGAGTTTTTGGGGGGCAAAATATCCATCTAAGTAAAATACCAGAGGCATGAATCAGTTTTTGGCAAGTAAAATAAGCTGATTTTCACATTGTAATGTCACTTTAATCATTTTTAAGGGGAAGTAAATACTGGTTGGAGTCAAAATCATGACAATGATACTATTCTGTGTAATACTTAGAGCTTTTGGGGGGCAAAATATCCATCTAAGTACAATACCAGAGGCATGAATCAGTTTTTGGCAAGTAAAATAAGCTGATTTTCACATTGTAATGTCACTTTAATCATTTTTAAGGGGTAGTAAATACTGGTTGGAGTCAAAATCATGACAATGATACTATTCTGTGTAATATGTAGAGTTTTTGGGGGGCAAAATATCCATCTAAGTACAATACCAGAGGCATGAATCAGTTTTTGGCAAGTAAAATAAGCTGATTTTCACATTGTAATGTCACTTTAATCATTTTTAAGGAGTAAATACTGGTTGGAGTCAAAATCATGACAATGATACTATTCTGTGTAATATGTAGAGTTTTTTGGGGGCAAAATATCCATCTAAGTACAATACCAGAGGCATGAATCAGTTTTTGGCAAGTAAAACAAGCTGATTTTCACATTGTAATGTCACTTTACTCATTTCTAAGGGGTAATAAATACTGGTTGGAGTCAAAATCATGACAATGATACTATTCTGTGTAATATGTAGAGTTTTTGGGGGGCAAAATATCCATCTATGTAAAATACCAGAGGCATGAATCAGTTTTTGGCAAGTAAAATAAGCTGATTTTCACATTGTAATGTCACTTTAATCATTTTTAACAGGTAATAAATACTGGTTGGAGTCAAAATCATGACAACGATACTATTCTGTGTAATATGTAGAGTTTTTGGGGGGCAAAATATCCATCTAAGTACAATATCAGAGGCATGAATCAGTTTTGGCAAGTAAAATAAGCTGATTTTCACATTGTAATGTCACTTTACTCATTTCTAAGGGATAATAAATACTGGTTGGAGTCAAAACCATGATAATGATACTATTCTGTGTAATATGTAGAGTTTTTGGGGGGCAAAATATCCATCTATGTAAAATACCAGAGGCATGAATCAGTTTTTGGCAAGTAAAATAAGCTGATTTTCACATTGTAATGTCACTTTAATCATTTCTAAGGGATAATAAGTACTGGTTGGAGTCAAAATCATGACAACGATACTATTCTGTGTAATATGTAGAGTTTTTGGGGGGCAAAATATCCATCTAAGTACAATATCAGAGGCATGAATCAGTTTTGGCAAGTAAAATAAGCTGACTTTCACATTGTAATGTCACTTTAATCATTTTTAAGGGGAAGTAAATACTGGTTGGAGTCAAAATCATGATAATGATACTATTCTGTGTAATACATAGAGTTTTTGGGGGGCAAAGTATCCGTCTATGTACAATACCAGAGGCATGAATCAGTTTTTGGCAAGTAAAATAAGCTGATTTTCACATTGTAATGTCACTTTAATCATTTTAAGGGAAGTAAATACTGGTTGAGTCAAAATCATGACAATGATACTATTCTGTGTAATACTTAGAGTTTTTGGGGGGCAAAATATCCATCTAAGTACAATACCAGAGGCATCAATCAGTTTTTGGCAAGTAAAATAAGCTGATTTTCACATTGTAATGTCACTTTAATCATTTCTAAGGGGTAATAAGTACTGGTTGGAGTCAAAATCATCCTAATGATACTATTCTGTGTAATACTTAGAGTTTTTGGGGGGCAAAATATCCATCTATGTACAATACCAGAGGCATGAATCAGTTTTTGGCAAGTAAAATAAGCTGATTTTCACATTGTAATGTCACTTTAATCATTTTTAAGGGGTAGTAAATACTGGTTGGAGTCAAAATCATGACAATGATACTATTCTGTGTAATATTAGAGCTTTTGGGGGCAAAATATCCATCTAAGTACAATACCAGAGGCATGAATCAGTTTTTGGCAAGTAAAATAAGCTGATTTTCACATTGTAATGTCACTTTAATCATTTTTAAGGGGTAGTAAATACTGGTTGGAGTCAAAATCCATGACAATGATACTATTCTGTGTAATATGTAGAGTTTTTGGGGGCAAAATATCCATCTATGTAAAAATACCAGAGGCATGAATCAGTTTTTGGCAAGTAAAATAAGCTGATTTTCACATTGTAATGTCACTTTAATCATTTCTAAGGGGTAGTAAATACTGGTTGAGTCAAAATCATGACAATGATACTATTCTGTGTAATATGTAGAGTTTTTGGGGGCAAAATATCCATCTAAGTACAATACCAGAGGCATGAATCAGTTTTTGGCAAGTAAAATAAGCTGATTTTCACATTGTAATGTCACTTTAATCATTTTTAAGGGGTAGTAAATACTGGTTGGAGTCAAAATCATGACAATGATACTATTCTGTGTAATATGTAGAGTTTTTGGGGGGCAAAATATCCATCTAAGTACAATATCAGAGGCATGAATCAGTTTTGGCAAGTAAAATAAGCTGACTTTCACATTGTAATGTCACTTTAATCATTTTTAAGGGGTAGTAAATACTGGTTGGAGTCAAAATCATGACAATGATACTATTCTGTGTAATATGTAGAGTTTTTGGGGCAAAATATCCATCTAAGTACAATACCAGAGGCATGAATCAGTTTTTGGCAAGTAAAATATGCTGATTTTCACATTGTAATGTCACTTTAATCATTTTTAAGGGTAGTAAATACTGGTTGAGTCAAAATCATGACAATGATACTATTCTGTGTAATATGTAGAGTTTTTGGGGGCAAAATATCCATCTATGTAAAAATACCAGAGGCATGAATCAGTTTTTGGCAAGTAAAATAAGCTGATTTTCACATTGTAATGTCACTTTAATCATTTTTAAGGGAAGTAAATACTGGTTGAGTCAAAATCATGACAATGATACTATTCTGTGTAATATGTAGAGTTTTTGGGGGCAAAATATCCATCTAAGTACAATACCAGAGGCATGAATCAGTTTTTGGCAAGTAAAATAAGCTGATTTTCACATTGTAATGTCACTTTAATCATTTTTAAGGAAGTAAATACTGGTTGGAGTCAAAATCATGACAATGATACTATTCTGTGTAATATGTAGAGTTTTTGGGGGGCAAAATATCCATCTAAGTACAATACCAGAGGCATGAATCAGTTTTTGGCAAGTAAAATAAGCTGATTTTCACATTGTAATGTCACTTTAATCATTTTTAAGGGGTAATAAATACTGGTTGGAGTCAAAACCATGATAATGATACTATTCTGTGTAATACTTAGAGTTTTTGGGGGGCAAAATATCCATCTAAGTACAATACCAGAGGCATGAATCAGTTTTTGGCAAGTAAAATAAGCTGATTTTCACATTGTAATGTCACTTTAATCATTTTTAAGGGTAATAAATACTGGTTGGAGTCAAAATCATGACAATGATACTATTCTGTGTAATATGTAGAGCTTTTGGGGGGCAAAATATCCATCTATGTACAATACCAGAGGCATGAATCAGTTTTTGGCAAGTAAAATAAGCTGATTTTCACATTGTAATGTCACTTTACTCATTTCTACGCCCAAGTAAATACTGGTTGGAGTCAAAATCATGATAATGATACTATTCTGTGTAATACTTAGAGTTTTTTGGGGGCAAAATATCCATCTACGTTCAATACTGGAGGCATGAATCAGTTTTTGGCAAGTAAAATAAGCTGATTTTCACATTGTAATGTCACTTTGATCATTTTAAGGGGCAGTAAATACTGGTTGGAGTCAAAATCATGACAATGATACTATTCTGTGTAATATTTAGAATTTTTTGGGGCAAAATATCCATCTAAGTACAATACCACGGCCGTGAATCAGTTTTTGGCAAGCAAAATAAGCTGATTTTCACATTATAATGTCACTTTAATCATTTTTTAAAAGTTAAACAGTACTGGTTGGTGTCAATTCTTTTAAAAGTCCCTTTTCTGTGTAATATTTAGAGTTTTTTGGGGCAAAATATCCATCTATCTACACCCCCAAAACCAGTGAAGTTGGCACGTTGTGTCAATCGTAAATAAAAACAGAATACAATGATTTGCAAATCCCTTTCAATCTATATTCCATTGAATACACAGTAAAGACAAGATAGTTAATGTTCGAACTGGTAAACTTTATTTTCTTTTGCAAATAATCATCAACTTAGAATTTAATGGCAGCAACACATTGTAAAAAAGTTGTCACAGGGTCATTTTTACCACTGTGTTACATCGCCTTTCCTTTTAACAACACTCAGTAAACGTTTGGGAACTGAGGAGACCAATTTTTGAAGCTTTTCAGGTGGAATTCTTTCCCATTCTTGCTTGATGTACAGCTTAAGTTGTTCAACAGTCCAGGGTCTCCATTGTTGTATTTTACTTTTTATAATGTGCCACACATTTTCAATGGGGGACAGGTCTGGACTACAGGCAGGCCAGTCTAGTACCTGCACTCTTTTACTACGAAGCCACGCTGTTGTAACACATGCAGAATGTGGCTTGGCATTGTCTTGCTGAAATAAGCAGGGGCGTCCATGAAAAAGACGTTGCTTGGATGGCAACATATGTTGCTCCAAAACCTGTATGTACCTTTCAGCATTAATGGTGCCTTCACAGATGTGTAAGTTACCCATGCCTTGGGCACTAATACACCCCCATACCATCACAGATGCTGGCTTTTGAACTTTGCACCTATAACAGTCCGGATGGTTCTTTTCCTCTTTGGTCCGGAGGACACGATGACCACAGTTTCCAAAAACAATTTGAAATGTGGACTGGTCAGACCACAGAACACTTTTCCACTTTGCATCAGTCCATCTTAGATGAGCTCGGCCCAGTGAAGCCGGCGGTGTTTCTGGGTGTTGTTGATAAATGGCTTTGGCTTTGCATAGTAGAGTTTTAACTTGCACTTACAGATGTAGACGAACTGTAGTTACTGACAGTGGTTTTCTGAAGTGTTCCTGAGCCCATGTGGTGATATCCTTTACACAGTGATGCCGGTTTTTGATTTAGTACCGCCTGAGGGGTCGAAGGTCATGGGCAGTCAATGTTGGTTTTGTGCCTTGCCGCTTACGTGCAGTAATTTCTCCAGATTCTCTGAACCTTTTGATGATATTACGGACCGTAGATGATGAAATCCCAAAATTCCTTGCAATAGCTGGTTGAGAAATGTTGTTCTTAAACTGTTGGACAATTTGCTCACACATTTGTTCACAAAGTGGTGACCCTCACCCCATCCTTGTTTGTGAATGACTGAGCATTTCAGTGAAGCTGCTTTTATACCCAATCATGGCACCCAGCTGTTCCCAATTAGCCTGTTCACCTTTGGGACGTTCCAAATAAGTGTTTGATGAGCATTCCTCAACTTTCTCAGTCTTTTTTGCCACTTGTTCCACCTTTTTTGAAACATGTTGCAGGCATCAAATTCCAAATGAGCTAATATCTGCAAAAAATAAAGTTTAACAGTTCGAACGTTAAGTATCTTGTCTTTGCTGTGTATTCAATTGAATATAGGTTGAAAGGGATTTGCAAATCATTGTGTTCTGTTTTTATTTACAATTTACACAATGTGCCAACTTCACTGGTTTTGGGGTTGTACAATACCAGAGGCATGAATCAGTTTTTGGCATGCAAAATAAGCTGATTTACACATTGTAATGTCCTTTTACTCATTTTTAAGGGGTAATAAATACTGGTTGGAGTCAAAATCATGCTAATTCCCTATTCTGTGTAATATTAAGATTTTCTTAGGGCAAAATATCCATCTATCTTCAATACCAGAGGCAAGAATCAGTTTTTGGCAAGCAAAACAAGCTAATTTTCAAATTGTAATGTCCCTTTAATCATTTTTAAAAATTAAAAAAGTACTGGTTGGAATAAAATCTTGCAAATATCACTTTTTTAATATTAAGTAATTTTGGGGCAAAATATCCTTCTATGTACAATACTAATGGCAAGAATCAGTTGTTTATGAGCTGATTTTCACATTGTAATGTCCTTCGATCATTATTTAAGGAGTTAAAAGTAATGGACCGTGGATCAGTTTCTGGCAAAAATGAACTTTTGGCACAAGGGTTTGAACAGAGAAGGGAACAGAGGTAGTTAACAGACGGTAGTTAACTTTTTTATGGTCAAACACAGATATTAGTTATTTTTGAAATATTTAGGCTTTAGATTTGGCCCTTTCCTTTCAATAAAACCCTCATACTGAGTTACAGGAAACAATATTCCAAAATACCATTAAAATACAGGGTTACAATAAGCTCAATACCTAGCTCGATTAGAGCTATAATTAGATAACTACAGCAATCTTAATTGTTCATGCATACAAATGCTTACCTTGTGCTTTACTTTTGCTCCATCTTCTCTTGCTGGCATACTTTTTAGTTGTTTTTGGCATCATCTTATGATTCTTCTTCTTCAATGTGGTTTACTACCTGTTGCGCTCTATTGACCTAAAATCCTCCCACATGGGGACCAGGAAGTGGGGTGGGATTATGCAAATGTGTGTGTGGAGCAGTGAGTGCAGGAGTTGCTAAAACCATGTAGGGGGCGCTGCTGAGCACAACTTACACACACACAATGGTCAAAAATCATGAGATTTGGGCCAACGCTAAAAACTTCAGAGACACATGTAGAACACCTCCTGTACTGCTTTATAACCATTTCCCTAATGGGGACCTGCTTTTTGGTCCCCATACCGCAACTGGTCCCCATGACGTGACTGTGTATACAGATTTTTGTCCCCATGATAAAGGAAAACCAGTGCACACCCACACACACACACACACACACGCACACACACACATACCTGATCCTGCTCTGGGAAGATTGCGCCACAGACTCAGAAAGGCCATCTGAAAACCCTTCACAATGAGATGTTACATACAGTATAGTTATTGTTACTCATTAGATACATAAGTATTTCTTGCAACTGATAATTCACCTGAGGACCTTTATTTTTATCATTTATCTTACTGCATTCATTTGTTTTTGTGATATTTTTTGATCATTTTGATTAGACAAATATATCAAAAGTATGTCTCAAATAAGATACAACAGGCTTTTCAGGGGTTAATGGGTTTTTACTTACAAATGTCACATTATGTGATGCATTATAAAATGTCTATGTTTATATATTGTTAGTAAATAACGGGAGGATAACTAAATCAGACATCTTATTTGCCTCCCTCAGTTTTTCGTAAATCACTGACGTGTTAGTAATTGTAACTTATGTTCCCAGTCACACAGCTCGTATGACAGCATTCTGTGGGCATTTCTAAGCATTTAAACTTACAGAAATCTGATTAAATTAGTTTGGTGATAATGACAGAGGCCAGAAAACCCAGTGATCACATCTGCAGATACACTGATCTGAGCCGACGTTAGGGTTAGGTTATGTTGTTATTGCTGTTTACATGATCTGCTGCAAAACACAAAGAAACACAGCCACAGCCTTCACTGATTGTTTCCCTCGTCCACAGTTTAGACACAAAATGAGTTTTGATACCTTCTTATCAATTACATTGCCTCAGTGCCTTTACATTGCCTGTAAAGTCCTCATGTTTAGCAAACAGCGAAGCTCATTTATCGTAACATTGCAGGCTAAAACAACAGGCTAACTGCAGCTAAGCTTAGCCTCCTGAAGCTAACACAGAGACAGGGGGAGAGGAAGGCTGTATGAGGAATAATAATAATCTTCAGCTGATAAACTCCTCTTGACTACTGTGGGAATATTCATACATCTAAATCAGATTAAATTAGTTTGCTGGTCGAAATGCTGTGGCCACTAAAGCCAGTTGTCACATCCACTGATACACTGATTTACTTTCCCCTGTTATCAATACAGTTTTTCATACATCTAAGTTTACACAGCAGACTTTCAGAGTAACTTTAACACTGAGGAAAAGCTTTTACATCTGCTCCAATTCCCTCTGCTGTTAGCAGCTCGTATCAATTAGCAAAATAACAGCACATAGCATTTAAAATACTCACATTTCCAGGGTCCAAGGTTTGTTGGCGGATGGTTGGTAATGAGCCTAGATTCAGGAACAGTCTAGTTGCAAGTCCTCTGTTGTACTGTCCAAAGTTAAATCTCCACTGAGGTGTGAAAATCAGTCTCCTGGTGTCCTCCATAAAACAAGGACAAACACATGAGCACAGTGTGGTGAGATTAGGGAGGCCACCTTTCATGATGAAGATGAAGGACCCCTGTGCTCCTCTAGGCTATGACCACCAAGGGCCACAGACCGGGCCCCCGTGGAGATCCAGACAGAATCCTGTGTAAAATGGGGGTCATGATGTCATAGTGGGCAGATAACAGCTTCAAAAGTCAATCAGTGGTTTGTGCAGGAATGAAGACGTCCTTCAATCAGTGGAGCAGAAATATTTGATGGAGACATCAGCAGAATGGAGGATTGATTTTCTCCAGTGCAGACACCCAACATGGTCCAGAACACAAAGGGCCCTCAACCCACAGGACCAGAACCACCAGAGACCACAACCAGGGGCATCAGCTGGACCCTGATGAAGGTCTGAGCTCCAACATGTTTGAAGGGACAAAGAAGGTTCTGGAGATGCACATGTAGACCACAGTGTGTAGGAGTCTCTCTGTGTTTGACTTGTTGACTTCTCTCACCTGTCCAGGTGGGATCAAGTTTTTCTTGTTGAACATTTTCTGATCATGAATTCTAATGAAGTTGATGTGGACTGCAGTGTGGACCATGTGACAGCAGACTTTGACTGTGAGCTCAGACTGAAGTGTTTAGATGTGAATGTTTGATCCTGACAGAAAAATCTGAGCTCTGCTGTTTACAGTTTAGAGAAACAGGAGGAATGGATCAAGACGTGTGTGAAAGCAGCTGAGACAAAGTGAAGTACAGGGGGCAGAGCAGCAGCTGATTGGCTCTGCTGAGCAGACTGTGTGATGTGGACACATCTGATTGGATCCTAAAGAGTTTTTCTCTTCATTCTCTCTTCTTTATTCAGACTGGAGTGGTGCAGTTTATCAGAGATCAGCTGTTCTTCTTTAGTCTCAGCTCTGAAGTCCAACCCCTCCCATCTGAGAGAGCTGGACCTGAGCAACAACAATCTTCAGGATTCAGGAGTGAAGCTGCTGTGTGATTTTCTCCAGAGTCCAAACTGTAGACTGGAGATTCTGAGGTCAGTTCATGTGTTCTCTGTTTCTTTTGTAGATCTTGTGTGTGTGATTATGAACTGAAGCATCTTCATGTCCAGATGTTTGACTGATCATATGTAGGGATGCATGATGGTGGATTTTTGCTGAGATCTGATCTGCTGACATTTCAAACTTCTTTGAGCTCCTCCTGATATATCTTGCTGTGTCTTCCTGGACAGCAGTAAATATTGAATGAGTTGGCTCCAAACTACTGCACGGAAATTGCAGCGAAGATAAAACTGGCTTAAATAAGGTCTTGTTCAAATGTGTGCTCTCACGGTTCAAAGCAGCTAACGTGTTGCTTTGACGTGGAGTCCAACCTTTATTTATTTTGGCCATTAAGTTAAAATATGAGGTATTACAGTCACTATTTTATGGTCTGCTCAAAATGGCTGAATTGATCCAAAATGGTTTCTCTTTCAGGCCCAAATATGGTCATGCTTTTCTGTCCCTCTCTGGGTTCAGACTGAGCTGTTATGCAGAGAGACTGTTCAGTACATTATGTACTTTTTTGAAATATGTCACTTCTGTTTAATAATTATAACTTTAAAGCATGGACTCTATCAGACATGTATTTAGGCTCTATGGCGTGGGCGATCATCTGTTGATAGTAGGGCTGTAGCGATACAATTGTTTTCCAATACGATACGATACGATATTCAGCTCACGATACGATATATATCACGATATTCAGCCAACGATACGATTCGATATGATTTAATAAAATTCGATATGATTTGATAAACTTACATCATTTTTTGCAAGATTTTCGGGGGAAAGTGTGATATTGGTGACATCTTGTGACTGTTCCATTGACTTGGATTGATTTGACTGAACTGAAATATGAATGCATCAAATACACAGTATATGGCTCTGACTAGGCAGAGAAAGAGTCTACAGCTTGCAAATGCTGGACAAAATTGAATCAAAGACGTGGTGAGAAAACTGGTTTCTTTTCATTGAAACAGTGCAAACTGTGGCTTACAAACCTTTGCAAAGTAAGTAAAGTGCAACAGCACTGCAATGCACAATAGACTTGAAAAGTGCAGCAAGTGGCCTGTTCTGAACAGTTTCTTTGACAGCTTTTTTAGCTTTACACTTAACATTTCAGGGTATTCCTCCAGCCCCCCCCAGTCAGTAAACATAGTACCTTGGCTTTCCAAAACAGCCAATAATTCAAGTAACAAGGAGTGCCATTTGAACACATTTAACTTTAAATGTAATCATCTTAGTAGAGCAGCATAGGGCTTGTAGGCCCTTACCTACAAGTGAACACTAACCAGAAAGTCTTTCCAACTACAGACCAAGTGACCTACATTCTCCTCAGATTTTTGTTCAGGAATAGAATCTGATCGACATGCTCTGTGAGAAGAGCACTTCTTTGAGCAGTGATGATATCTCCGGCGGTCGAGAAGACCCTCTCTGAGGAGACGCTGGTGCCAGGGATGCAGAGGTACCTTTTAGCATGAAGTGACAAGAGTGGATACTCATACTGGTGTTCCTTCCACCAGACCCGTGGATCTTCTTTCACTTCCAAGAGCTCTGCCTCCTTGTAGCGGGTCATCTGCTCCGTGGCCTCGTCCTCTAGGGTACTTGCCTTGGGTCGTGCTGTACCACCGTATTGTTCACCGAGAAGGACAGCCAGTGGACAAGATGGCCTTGGATTCTTGGGTGGATGATTCTGACCTTCAAATAAAACAATGAAAACAAAAACACATTTTTCAAAGTTAAGTACATTCCATAATCCAAACACAGAGGTTCAGATAATATAGTGTGCCTCACAGGATGACAGTGGGTGATACTACTACTACCATGACTGCTCTCTCCATCCTCGAATTGCTCTCCATCACCAACACCCTCTTCTCCAGTTGCCAATGCCATCCCCTCATCATCAGCACTTTGGTTTGCTGTCCCCTCATTGCTCAAATTCCAGAGTGACAACTAAATTAAATGGAACATGAAATTTAATTGTAGTATTTGCCTTTTGACTTTGAACAATGTTTTACTCAAATCTATCAATTGCCTTTCCTCTGATGGCTACATGCCCAATCTTGCAGCCTCTGCAATCAGTCCATCATAAACGTCCTGTCTTTCGTTGTCAGCCAGGAAGGGAAGACTTTTGAATCTTGGATCCATCGCTGAACATGAATTAAGAGTTGCCTTTTGGTCGATGTACCTCTTCTGAAGATCCTCAGCCATGGCAGCCTTCATCTCTTTGATGACTGCAGATTCACCTTCAACCGGTTTCAGTCCATTTATCAGTGTCCTGAAGGGGTGCTACGACCGACAGTGTGGGGGTCCTCTCCTTGGACATGTACAGTGTGGCCTCCTTCATGGGCTTCAGTGCACTGACTACTTCTTCAGCTGTTGTCACGTCTGACTCGGTCAGTGTGCACAGGTCCTTCTCTGACTTCCTCACCTCACTAGAGAGCAGTGCTGCACAGATGGCCAGTTGTTGCTCGAGGAATCTTTCTAACATGTCGTGCGCACTATTCCACCTGTACTTAAATAAAGTTAAAGTTTAAAGATGACAGCAGTGATACAAAGAATGCTGCTCTACTCTAATTTAATTATTAGAGAGTAGTACAATTAAGATATATTTTTATATATCGATATGGACTAAGACAATATCAAAACATTGAGTTTAAATGTCCCAGTCTCCAAACAAATCGTTTTTATCAGAACCACACAACTTTGTTAGGTATAGTAAATGTTATTTTTATACTTTTGCTTTGTTTACATATTGATTGTACTGCATCATGTTTTTGGTTATGCAGAAAAAAAAAGGACCCTTCATTTTTCTTTTTATATTTTCTTATTTACGTATCTTAGTCAATGTCATTTATCTAATTTTTTGCATTCTTTATTTAATTGTAAAATGTTTTTTTTTTTTCATGTTGTTTTTAAAATATATGTTGACATGTGCAACTGGATTGGTATGTTTGTGTGACAACTGTCATTTAGTTCATGTGGATTTGACTTAAAACTCAATGTTTTTTTCAACACGGATCCAGGGGCTGACTTAGGAAGAGCTAGAATTGTCAGCATCTGTAACCATTACTATGCAAATAATCTTGGAGGTCAGCTGACAGTAGTTGAGGGTTGTTGACCTAGCTTTGCCCAAGAGATGTGACTGGTTTCCTGGGCTGTTTGAGTGTGTTTATATTGCTTCTTTATGAAAAATAAATCGACTATGATGAGCATAAAAATCAGCATATACTATACACTTGGCCCATATCGCCCAGCCCTAATTGAAAGTAAAAACACACGAACCTGGTTATCACGTCCGTCATCAACTTGTGCTGTGGTAGTTGTAGCAGTCTCTGTTTGGCTTTCAGCATGTTGTTGGCTGTGGTGCTTCGTCTGAAGAAGTTCACAATGCGTCTAACTCGTCCCAACAGGCGTGCGACAGCTGGGATTTTGAGTGCATGTTGTGCTGCCAGATTCAGGGTGTGAACGTAGCATTTTACATGGAAGTGTGAACGCTGCCTCCTCTGCTGCTATTGTCATATTTGTCGGTGACAATTACTGGATCTTTTTCTGCTATTTCCCACTCAGCGAGGGCCCTTCTCAGATGTTCTGCCAGGTTCTGTCCGGGGTGGCTCTCGGGCATGTCTCTTGTTTGTAACACATAAGTAACAAGCTCCCAATTGTCATTGATGAAGTGAGCCGTGATGGTGATATACGCTTCGGTTGTTCGCGATGTCCATCTGTCGCACATTAGGGCAACTCTCTCCGCGCTGGCCAGGGAGATTTCAACGTGTGTCTTTGTCTGAGCATACAGCCTGGGAACACAAACCTTGGTGAGGTGTTCACAGGCTGAATGGGATAGCGGGGCTCCATCGCGTTAACCATGCGCCTGAAGCCTGCGTTTTCAACAACCAAATAAGGTCTCAAATCCTGACAAATAAAGTAGGCAATGGTCTCCGTAATCTTCTGCAACCTTGGCGAGGTAGATGGGAACTTGTGGGAACAACCGCCATCGCTGTCCAGCACGGTTTGTTTTGGGTCAAGCCGTAGCTTCTTAGGCTCCTCACTTAGCATTACCTTGTCCGGGTGGTGACGTTTGAGGTGCGCTCGAAGGTTGGTTGTATTTCCAGAGTATTTAACTTCTGTGTGACACAGCTTGCAAACTGCAAAACTTTTATCTAAGTCGACGCCTTCTTTCTTCTTTTTAAAACCGAAGTGCTCCCACACATCTGCTTTTAAACATGACAGCGCTGGACTTATGTTCACTGCCATTTTCTTAAACTTTCTCCCTCTTTCTTCTTCTGTGTATAGACAGGATATAGCGAGGTAACAGTAGAAGTGCTCTACAGCGACACCATCGGCTTGCTGACCTAATTGCTCTTCCAGCAAAGCAGACGGGGTGGGAGGGGGGCAGCGAGCAGAGTGCCGGACGGAACAAGGAGGATTTGAATGAGACTTAATGTATCGATACTCACGGCTGAAAGATCGATACTTTCTGGGGAAAAAAAATATTGATATATATCGCAGAATCGATAAAATTGCTCAGCCTTAATTGATAGCATGTAAGACTATTGTATTCATATATATATATATATATATATATATGATGACCAAACTTATAACAAAAGTCAGTATATCATACAGTGCAATAATTCTAACTACCTTGTGAGATTGTAAAGCATTATCAAATCAGCCTACCGCAACACATTTTGTGTTGTTTCTAACTACTTTAAGATCCTGAAAAAGTCAAAACATTCTGTGCTTAATTGTACTTTCAGTAAGAACCTCTCAGTATTATTAAGTTGTAATGCTAAACATGTATATATAACTGATTATGCAAGAAAATATATAAACATTTTGAATGCAAATATAAGAATAGTATAATGGCTATTGTGTAATAATTCAAAGTAAAAGACTAAGGTTCAACATATAAGTTAAACTCTCCTTGATCAGTTAAAAGCCCCACATTATGCAAAATAAGTAATTCATATGACAATTGTTACATCTGCTGTATTAGTATAATACTTGATAAGTCATCTTGCCGCTACTTGTAAACAGACAGAAAGTGAAAGATGTTAAAATGACAAATTAGCATCATTCAATATTTGATGACAAGGAGTACATAGAAGAAGAAATTATAATAAAACATCGTAAAGAAAACCCCATTGGTGGTGATACTAGCAAGACCTTCTATGGCAATTTTACACTACAATCTCCACTCTTCTTCTATTGTGAATAACAGCAAGTGTGTCCTGTAGGAGAACTGATGTGTTCCTCTTATTGTGACAGTCTATTTGTTTTAGAAACAGGAAACAAGACAAACAACATCTTATTCAACAATAAATGACAGATGTGTTCTTTTCAAATCTACTGTAAACATTTCTTCATGAAACTGAAGTCATTTCTTGTTCTCATGTTCATTTCATGTCAGATTTAATTGTCACAGTAGAGTTAAACTTCTTCAGATGTCCAAACTGAACTGTAACAACCTGCTGACAGACAGAGAGCAGAGTAGAGACCAACCAGGGAGGTTGAATAATATTTAGTCATGTCTCCTCACACTCGGTGGAGTGTCTGTTTGTCCAACACCTGTCCAGGAAAGATTATAACCCACACAGCAGACACAAATGCTCATTGGACAGAGACAGTCATGAACAGAGATGATTCCTTTGACACGGTTTCAGGAAGGACCATGGATGTATTATAAGAACTGGATAGCGTGGCTCCGCCTTCTACCATGTAATGGATTTGAAGCTATAATATCCCCCGTCAGGGCGCCGCCATTGTGCAGCCAGTAGAGAATCTGGACCATATTTGGACGTAATTGTCGTAAACGGTTACAACACTCCGCAGCATACGCCGTACACAATCATTGTGAAGCTGCCATAAACCGCAGTTATTTTTTAAACTCTAATAACTAATGAAAAAGAAACTTTTCAGAAAAAAAGAGGACTTGGAAAAAACGCAGCCCAATAATACTTGCATATCACCACAGCATACGGGTGGGAAAAAATATTTCTACGAGGTGTATACATTTTTTGAAGTTTCACGACAGCCCGTTCAGATGAATGGGGGAGACGCATTTGACCTATACTGCAGCCAGTCACCAGGGGGAGCAGTTTTTGTGGTGGCTTCAATTTGAGCCCAGCGACATGGCGACCATGTTTTTTACAGTCTATGGGAAGGACCCAGAAGCGAAGTAGCAGTTGTAAACACAGTAACCAGAGTTTATTGACAGATTCTTGAAATTAACACAGTTCAGAGCAGGGATCGAACCTGCGAGCCTTCCATTGCCAGCCTTATGCCCTATCCACTTGGCCACACTGGAGGTGATCAGCCGAAAGGAGGATACAGTCTTTACAGATGAACAGCAGAGGTCAGAGCAGGGATCAAACCCGCGTGCCTTTGAACAGGAGTTCGATAAGAAGACCACTCAGCTACGCTGATGATACTCTCTCTCTTTGTGAACAGAGGCTTTCAGGAAAAGGATTGCAGCAGAATGAGGTGCAGGTGTGAGCAGGAGCACAGGTGAGGTGAGTTGAGCTGATTAGGCTGCAGCTGGAATGTGGCAGGCTGAGGCAGAGACTGAGACTGTGACAGAATCCTCCCCTCAAGGGACGGCTCCCGACGTCCCAACAACATCAACAGGGGCAGGGTGGGTGGGGGGAGTACCTCAGCACTCTTCAGAGGCGAAGTCATCATGGATGTGGAATGGGGATCTCATCTTCCTCTTCAGACTCCTCTTTAGATGTCGGAAGGTTGACAGAACTAACAGGAGGAGATAGCTACGACGGGCGTCCCTGCCTTCTCAGGGAAGGCTGCTCAGGGTGGTCCTCTTGAAACTGCTTGATGAGATCTTTATCTAGGATATTTCGGGACGGCAACCATGGTCTTTCCTCAGGACTGTATCCTTCCCAGTCCACGAGGTACTGCAGGCCTCTTCCTTGCCAATGGGAATGGAGCAGATGGCGGATGGTGAAGTCAGGACCCCCCTCGATGAGCTTTGGAGGAGGAAGAGGAGCAACATCCGGAGAGAAATGACTTTCATGGATTGGCTTGATCCTGGAGACGTGAAATGTGGGATGGACCCTCATGGAGCAGGGAAGCGTCAACCTCACAGCTGTCGGGCTGATGATTCTCTGGATGGTAAAAGGACCCACAAACTTAGTTTTCTGCTCTCCACATAAAGAGGTAAGTCTTTGGAGGATAGCCAAACTTTCTGATAAGTTGGAGCAGGGGTCCGACGACGGTTGGCTGAGATGGAATATCGCTCAATGGTTCTCTGGAGAGTTGCTCTGGCTCGTGCCCCAGGCCCTCTGACAACAGAAAGGCAAGGGCAGTAGGACAGGAGACATCGTTGTCCAGGGTAGAGAACAGTGGAGGTTGATAGCCGTGGAGACACACTAGAAGGGCGACAGGCCAGTGGGCGAGCAAACCAGAGAGTTATGGACATACTCCACCAACATCAGCTGCTGAGACCAAGACGAGTGATTCTGAGAAACCATGCAGTGAAGGGCCGTCTCCATCTCTTGGTTCATCCGCACCTGAGGACGAACTGGCAGTGGCCCCAAGGAGACTGCAGAACTCTTTCCAGAAAACCAAAGAGAAATGGGGCCCACAGTCAGAAACCACGTCCACAGGGAGGCCATGGAGATGGAAGACATGGTTGAGGACCAACTGAGCAGTTTCTTTTGCAGATGGTAGTTTGACCAGAGGGATGAAGTGGGCCATCTTTGAGAATCGGTTGACCACAGTGAGGATGGTTATGTGACCGTTTGAGGAAGGAACGCCTGTGACAAAGTCCATGGAAATGTGAGACCAAGGGCGATGAGGGATGGACAAACGTTGGAGGAGTCCAGCAGGAGCTTGATAAGAGGATTTGTGTTGGTTGCAGGTTTGACAGGCCTTGACGGAGTCCCTAGTGTCCTCCTCTAATGTGGGCCACCAGAACCTTTGGAGGAGGACTTCTTGGGTACAACGGTATCCAGGGTGGCAGGACTGGTTGGATGCGTGGGCCCACTGGAGAACCTCCGAACGCAGACTCTCAGGGGCGACGAGGCAGCAGGGTGGACAGGAACTAGGGCCAGGCTAATCCATGGTGGCAGCTTTAACTCGCTTCTCAAGGTCCCAGGAAAGGGTTGCGATGACACAGGGCGGAGAGATGATAGGAGCAGGTTCCTCCACACTGTCATCATTGCGGAGAAACTGGCGTGAAGGGACATCAGGTTTGGGGTTTCAGGAACCAGGACGGTAGGACAGGGTGAAATTAAACCTGGTGAAGAACAAGGACCAACGAGCTTGACGAGCATTTAATCTCTTTGCTGTCTTGATATATTCCAAGTTCTTGTGATCTTGTGACCATAAATGGATCCTTGGTCCCCTTGAGCCAGTGTTGCCATTCCTCCAGAGCGAGTTTAACTGCCAGAAGCTCTCGATTGCCGATGTCATAATTCTTCTCTGCTGGAGACAGGGGACGGGAGAAGAAGGTGCATGGATGGAGCTTGTGATCAGAAGGTGACCACTGTGACAGGACACCTCCAACTCCCACATCCGAGGCATCCACTTCGACAAGGAACTGGAGTTCAGGGTCTGGCATCTGGAGGATGGGTGCACAGGTGAATCTTTCTTTCAGGGTTCACCTGCTGTTTTCTAGATATCTCAATTCAAATGTTTATTATAGAGAAACACATTTTTTCTTCCTACTATGACAGGAAATGTCAACATCCCCAGAAAACTACTAAAATGTAGTCCAGGTGGACTGGAAGCAAAAAATGGTCACTTGGCCATGGCAGCCCACCACTTTTTCTTATACAATATGCCAGAGGTAATACCAAATCACTGTTTTACATGTCTTAAATGCGTCATAAGTCTTTGGTCTCAAGTTCTGAGTCAAGTCAAGTCTGGAGACTGGAAATTCGAGTCATCCAGATGATGTCATCGACATTTCTCAACCAATTAAATGGCATTTAAACAAAAGAGGATTATTTTTACTTTTTATATATTTTCACTGATATTGAAACAGGACTGTACTCATCCACACAAAGGTAAGTTACAGTTCCACAGGGGTGTTCATCCAAATTTGTTACAAGGGCCACTTTTTCACTCCTAACAAAGGTCATAGGGGCTGTATTAAAAACCCTCCTAAACAAAACAGTATAACATTCTTGGTCCAATTTCTATATGTCATCAATTACTAAATATTTTTCACAACTGTACTTATTTCTTAGCCTACAAAACAAAGCCAGTCCTTATCCACCATACTGCGATCGGACAACATTATGGGTGAGAGGGACGACTGGGATGTCTTGGCTGCTTCTCTCTGGTCTGTCATGTTGTCCATCTCTGAGTTTGACTTAAAGATGCTCATTTTCCTGGATGAATGTTGGCTAATGCTGACTGACAGGTGGATTTCTGTATATCAGATCCCAGTAGTTTCATGGATTGCATTTAAAGCTGTAGTTACTCTCCAAACTTCAACTAATCACTCCTTCACCTTTTTGAACTTGATAATGTTTGATTAGGAAGCTGTGGAGGGCCTGATGTGCCGTCAGTCATCCAGTTTGAAGACAGATTTGTCAAAAACAAGGTAGATTCTTGGTGTTCCAACATTCCAACATTGACTGAAGTGGTGGCTCTTACAGCTCTGTCCTGAGAACCAGTCACCATCTCAACAGCCATCATGAGGAAAGTCTCAGAAAGATCAACCACTTTAATTTGATCCATAAAAAATGTTGCAGTTTGAACCTCAGGTGGAAGAAAACATATTTTTGAGCAAAGGGATGGGACAAAAAAATGTTACAAATATTGAATGATAACACAAGCCCTGGGAAAAAAAAAAAACATCTTTAAATCTTACCCTGTTTCCTGTCATACCATTTAAATGCTGTTTTCTAGATATCTCAATTCAAATGTTTATTATAGAAAAAACATATTTTTTTCTTGCTACTATGACAGGAAATGTCAACATCCCCAGAGAACTACTAAAACGTACTTGTTACATATATTATACTATTATACTATTATACTAGATTAGACAGATATTTTTGACACATTTCTTCCTTATTTGTACACGTCCACAGAAAACAACTCTGAGACCCACTTTTGGGCCTCAACCCACGGATTAACTGCTGTACTAGTAGACCACATTTGGAGCTTGATCTTTTACAGATTGCTCTTATATCTTGTAGAATAAGTGACGCAGGATACCACTAGGGATGGGCATTTCATCCGATTCGCAATCAGTGCATCGATGCGAGGGTCTATGGTAGATTGCATCGGTTGGAGTGGTGTGCATCGGATTAGAAACTGGGCTGAAACCAGAATGCATCGCATCGTAAAAGCTTTGCATCGGTAAAATCCGATTTCATGTTATTATATTTTTTTTTTTTCAAATTTAAAATTATTATTTTCAGTGTGCTGAAAGTGTTGTTTTTTTCAAAGTGCTGTTTATATGCTTAGTCTAAATTGTTAATGACAGCTTTGAAGGCTGAGCTCCACTACTGTTAGGCCTATGTCCCTGTTTGTGAAATAGGCCTACTTTTTTATGTTGACAAACACACCTCCTGACTGCTTAAGTAGCCTACTGTAAGTGGTCTTGAAGGAACAATAAAGTTGAGTTGAATTTGCACAGATTTGCATCGTTATTGCATCCTGATTGCATCGTGATAGGAAGATAAATCGTATCATCCTGAATTGGTAGATGCTTCATGTGAATGGTTAGTGTATCGTACCGTAGCCTACATATCGAGATGCATATCGTATCGTCTTGGGGATGGAGATTTCCATCCCTAGATACCACAGGATGAATTTATCTTTTACAAAAAAGTGAGTGAGTGAAAACAAAGTCAGAGGACTGCAAAAAAATGTTGATTTTTGATTAATCAAAAGTCTGACTTGTAATTCTTCACGCCTGCATGTTCATTCAAAATGCACACATCAGCCATCAAGATGCCGTTCAAACACCAAAAATCACATGAAGGGATTCACGGTCCCTGCGCTCTGCTGTCTTTATGCTCACGGCACTCAGACAAGCCGAAGACAGGGACGATGAGCTTTTCAGGAGTTATTTAGATAAAATGCTGCACATGTGCAAAAAGACATACCTGACAGACGACAGCGGTAACAGGCACACTTTAAATTCTGAATATCAGGCCTGTGGTTCACAGAGCACATGGTGGCTGCATCACTTTGGATATGACGAAGAGGAAGATATCTTTTTAACGTTTTCACTCCAAGAAGGGCTGAGAGATGTCATTGGATTAGCACAGTGACCTTCAGGACTATCAACCAATGGGCTGTTGGGGTCAGCAACATGGAGTTATGATTTTTTTGGTTAGATGATTACAGCCTCAGGTCAGCTCAAAATGTGCGTCCACCCAGCGGGCATTGCTCGATACGCCTGATGGCCATTCCAGCCCTGCCAAAGAATCCAATGACAGAGGATACTGTGAATTCACCTCTGGTCTGTTAAACAATGAGACTTACTCTCAGAGCATCAGGACCATGATCCAGGACTCTCTCACCTACCCAGAAACTCAGTCATATGTGAACAAAGGTGAATTTTAAATCTTAAAGTCCAAACTCTGAAGATACTCAAGAACATGTAGTGAGGAGAAAGCTGTGATGATCAGAAAACAGAGAGAGATTTGGTAGAAGAGCTCTGATTAGATGCATTTCATCTTTTTCACTTATTTTCTCTCTAAAGTCCTGCCTGCTTACATATTACTCTATTGTTGAAATATTCTGAATGTTTTGCCTTCATGTTTTTTAATTAAATAATTTTACAATAAAGTTATGAAAACCTTCTGCCATCAGACAAAAGTGCAGAAGTATCCGCTGTACCACCGGACTGCAGAGCAGCTTCTTCTCTCAGGCTGTGATCTGCACTCCTCCACATCTGAGGGTTTGGTTTTTGTTTTGTTTTGGAGCCACAAATTAATTTCACTGTTCACAGTGAAACATTTTCAGGTATCTTGTTAAAGAAAATAAATCAATAAATCTCCACTGAGGTGTGAAAATCAGTCTCCTGGTGTCCTCCATAAAACAAGGACAAACACATGAGCACAGTGTGGTGAGATTAGGGAGGCCACCTCTCAAGATGAAGATGAAGGACCCCTGTGCTCCTCTAGGCTGAGACCACCAAGGGCCACAGACAGGGCCCCCGTGGAGATCCAGACAGAATCCTGTGTAAAATGGGGGTCATGATGTCATAGTGGGCAGATAACAGCTTCAAAAGTCAATCAGTGGTTTGTGCAGGAATGAAGACGTCCTCCAATCAGTGGAGCAGAAATATTTGATGTAGACATCAGCAGAATGGAGGATTGATTTTCTCCAGTGCAGACACCCAACATGGTCCAGAACACAAAGGGCCCTCAACCCACAGGACCAGAACCACCAGAGACCACATCCAGGGGCATCAGCTGGACCCTCATGAAGGTCTGAGCTCCAACATGTTTGAATGGACAAAGAAGGTTCTGGAGATGCTCATGTAGACCACAGTGTGAAGGAGTCTCTCTGTGTTTGTCTTGTTGACTTCTCTCACCTGTCCAGGTGGGATCAAGTTTTTCTTGTTGAACATTTTCTGATCATGAATTCTAATGAAGTTGATGTGGACTGCAGTGTGGACCATGTGACAGCAGACTGTGACTGTGAGCTCAGACTGAAGTGTTTCGATGTGAATGTTTGATCCTGACAGAAAAATCTGAGCTCTGCTGTTTACAGTTTAGAGAAACAGGAGGAATGGATCAAGACGTGTGTGAAAGCAGCTGAGACAAAGTGAAGTACAGGAGGCAGAGCAGCAGCTGATTGGCTCTGCTGAGCAGACTGTGTGATGTGGACACATCTGATTGGATCCTAAAGAGTTTTTCTCTTCATTCTTTCAGACTGGAGCACTGCAGTTTGTCAGAGATCAGCTGTTCTTCTTTAGCCTCAGCTCTGAAGTCCAACCCCTCCCATCTGAGACAGCTGGACTTGACAAGGAACAATTTTCATGATTCAGGAGTGAAGCTGCTGTGTGATTTTCTGCAGAGTCCAAACTGTAGACTGGAGATTCTGAGGTAAGTTCATGTGTTCTCTGTTTCTATTGTAGATCTTGTGTGTGTGATTATGAACTGAACCATCTTCATGTCCAGATGTTTGACTGATCATATGTAGGGATGCATGATGGTGGATTTTTGCTGAGATCTGATCTGCTGACATTTCAAACTTCTTTGAGCTCCTCCTGATATATCTCCACTCTTCTTCTATTGTAAATAACAACAAGTGTGTCCTGTAGGAGAACTGATGTGTTCCTCTTATTGTGACAGTCTATTTGTTTTAGAAACAGGAAACAAGACAAACATCGGATTCAACAATAAATGACAGATGTGTTCTTTTCAAATATAGACATTTCTTCATGAAACTGAAGTCATTTCTTGTTCTCATGTTGATTTCATGTCAGATTTAATTGTCACAGTAGAGTTAAACTTCTTCAGATGTCCAAACTGAACTGTAACAACCTGCTGACAGACAGAGAGCAGAGCAGAGACCAACCAGGGGGGTTGAATAATATTTAGTCATGTCTCCTCACGCTGGGCGGAGTGTCTGTTTGTCCAACACCTGTCCAGGAAAGATTATTACCACACAGCAGACACAAATGCTCATTGGACAGAGACAGTCATGAACAGAGATGATTCTTTTTGATTCTTTCCAATTATTATGGTGACAACCTCTGATTCAAGACTGTTTGAATGAAGCAGCTTGACTGCTGCTTCGTTTCACATTAGAATTTGTTTTCACATATAAATGTTACATGAAATTAATTTTAATAAACCACTGGCAACAACATTCATCAGGTCCCATGATGTTATAAGAACTTAGATAAACAAGAACCCAGTGACATAAATGAGACCATGAGGACCAGAGATAAAATATATAAACATAATATAGGAAATGGAAAAGACAATAAACAGTGATGAAGCAATAGAAAAAAATTGATTAAAGCAGTTATACAAGAGAAGCTCTAAAATGATGAAGAAATACAGAGCACATAGATCTATGAACATAGAGAAGGGATGACGCTATAAAAAGACAAAACTAGAAAAGCACTCAGAGAGCACAGATGCCCACCAAACAACTCAGATCATCAGATCCAGAACAGAGCCAGGATCCAGACCAGACTCAGCACAGACATGGAGGTTCTTTTCCTAAATGAACACAACAACCTTTGGAAACATCACTTCATAACTTGATTTTATATGAATTATTGAAGGTAGTATATAGGATTTCCTGATTAAAAACTTTTTTTGTGAAATCAATCATGATCAAATCCAGATGAAGTTGACCCTGATGATGAAGACATGGACCCCAAATTATCCTGTAAAATTGGAAGATATTCAGTGAAGAAATGGCAGGGATAAGATGTTTTTTAATTCAATTCCACCCAATGTTTATCTGTGGGCTTTTCTTTTAATTTTGGGGAAAGTTTTGTCTTCAGACAAATTTCCAGATCACCATCAAAATGTTATTGATTCTACCCTAGACCAAACCACACCTCCGTTAAAATTTTCTGTAAATTTGCTGAAAAAACAGACAAACAAACACACACATAAAAACAATACCCCTCATGAGAGGTAACAAAAACCTCTAAAAAAAATAAAAAGACAACTTGAGCTGAACAGATGAAGCCAATAATGACCAGATAGTAAAACAAAGAATCAGAAATAAAAATAAATGAATTTCTGACCTCCCTGATGTCATTGTCTCTCTCCATGTTGTAGTTGGGGCTCTTCTCTCAGAGTGTCCTTGAAGCAGCTGATTGGCTCTGCTGAGCAGACTGTGTGATGTGGACACATCTGATTGGATCCTAAATACTTTTTCTCTTCATTCTCTCTTCTTTATTCAGATTGTGGAGCTGCAGTTTGTCAGAGATCAGCTGTTCTTCTTTAGCCTCAGCTCTGAAGTCCAACCCCTCCCATCTGAGACAGCTGGACCTGAGCTACAACTATCTTCATGATTCAGGAGTGAAGCTGCTGTGTGACTTTCTGCAGAGTCCAAACTGTAGACTGGAGATTCTGAGGTAAGTTCATGTGTTCTCTGTTTCTATTGTAGATCTTGTGTGTGTGATTATGAACTGAAGCATCTTCATGTCCAGATGTTTGACTGATCATATGTAGGGATGCATGATGGTGGATTTTTGCTGAGATCTGATCTGCTGACATTTCAAACTTCTCTGAGCTCCTCCTGATATATCTCCACTCTTCTTCTATTGTAAATAACAGCAAGTGTGTCCTGTAGGAGAACTGATGTGTTCCTCTTATTGTGACAGTCTATTTGTTTTAGAAACAGGAAACAAGACAAACATCTGATTCAACAATAAATGACAGATGTGTTCTTTTCAAATCTAGACATTTTTTCCCTTGTCTGCATTATGTTTTCTGCTGAGCACTGTCAGATGACAGCGTTGAAAAGACCAATGCATTTTTTTCTAGCAGTGAGAGATTTGAATATGATTAGCTGCTATAGTGACCATCACCCGCCCTCTCTGTAGGCTACTCCATCAAATCAAACTTTATTTGACCCCTGATGTAAGCTGAAGGGGAGGGCCGTGCCACACCACAGTGTCAAGAAAGGGGAAATAGTGACAGACAGGACGAGACAAGACAAACGGAAGGGAGGACAAACGTCTACTGTTATTGATTTGAGATAGCAGTTCAAGTGCTGTGCTAATTTAAGTCCATGCAGGAAGTACAGGCTGTAAGAAGCCAGGGACACCAGAAATGTGGGGTCTTGATAGTAGGGGGAGTGTGGGCCTACATGGATAAGAGATGGAGTGGCATTCATCACAGGATATGAGAAGATGTGTAAGAGTACCCGACTCAGTATGTTCTGACGGGATCTGTCATGTCTCTTAGTTAGTCTCGACAGGAGCTGGAGTATCTGTATGCGCATGCATGTGAGGTGGTCACCGAATACTCAAGAAGTTGCCCAAACCCAGGGAAAACATGGCCACGGGCGCCCCCTGGGCCACCAGGGCACCTGAGACCTCCCACAGCCAGAGGCCCAACGCCCCCGGGAGCCAAATCCCCTAGGACCAGACCCCTCCCCAGAGGGGGGACCACAAACTGTAGCTAGGTCAGGTTGGGCGGGATGTGGGCGTGTAGTGGTGGGGTCGAGGTCACGTCCTGCCCCCCAGAAAAGCCAAGGCCATGATAGGCGCCAGAGACTGCTGCCCAAGTGACAGAAGAGGCCCCCCGGCCACCCGCACAGAACAGCAACCCACAGGCAGCCCACCATGTTGAAGTCCCCAGCGAGCAACAGGCCGACGGATCCCACACCACAGCCCACCAAGGGACACATGACCCAGCGGGGCAAACCCCCCCCCCCCCCCCGGGACTGCGCCAGGCCCCCACCCGCAGACATCAGAGCCCAGCCGCACCCCAAAAGCCGCAGGCTCCACCCATCTCCCCCACAAAGTAAAGTCAAAGCCAGCAAGGCCTGACCCCAAAAGCCGCACCAAGCCTATGCTGGTGACAAACCCTATACCACCCCTCCCCCCCCCCCCCATCTTTTTTCTGCAACTTGTCCCCAGACAAGACACATTATCCCTACACTGTGACTAAGTGCAGCTAAGTGCAATGTGGTGCATTAAAACTGGAGAAAACAGGTCAGTGGGGGTCCACCAACCCCTCCTCTCCCTGCCTGCCCCAGAAAAGTGGATGTTGTGTTGCATTAAAAACAAAGGATAGGTGGAGCAAATTCTGTGCCCTGTAAGGTGAACCCTGGATGATTTTTTACTGGATCAGTTGAATATTACTGTTGGTACTCATAGAAAAGGTGTTTTCACAAATTTGGTTCCAGAAGTCAGCATTGGGGGTGAGGGCCACATCGTGCTCCCACTTTATTGATGGTAGTGATATTGATTTGTCTGAGTCAGCAATTATTTTATATATTTTGGACAATGATTTTTTTTTCTCTTATAGGGTTGATTTTAATCAAGTCCAAAGTTGAGGTGGGTAAGTTTAAGTTTGCACAAGTAATATTGAATTTAGAGTTAATGGCAGATTTAAGTTGTAGGTATTCAAGAAAATGGTTTTCCCCAATGCTGAACTCCTGGACCAGATCAGAGAATGGCAGCATAGTGTTATTTTTGAAAATGTGTCTAAAATGAGTGATGCCCTTCCCGGTCAATGCATGGAAGTTAATTGATTTTTTGTTTATTTTGATGTCTGGATTGTTCCAAATTGGCGTGTTTTCTGACAGAGCAAAAGAGGTGTTTTTGATTTTGTGGAATTTCCACCAAGCTGTCAGAGCTGTTGATTCGGTTAGACTTTTAAAACATGGCTGGAGTTTAACTGATTAATTTAAAAACGGCTGGTCTGACATTTTCGTTTCTTTACAAAATGTTTTTTCTATGTCTAACCAAGTGTTGCATTGTTGACTATTGTGGATCAATTTTATGATATACTGCAGTTGGTTTGCTAAGAAGTAGTGGAAAAATTGTGGGGCTTCTTAGCCTCCATGATGTTTGGATTTCTGTAGTGTGGATAATTTAATTTTTGCTGGTTTATTTTTCCAGTAGTATTTTAAAATGATGGAATCTAGAGATTTAAACCAAGTGAGTGAAGGCTGAATTGGAATCATTGAAAATAAGTAATTTATTTTTGGTAATATTGACATTTTAACAGTAGCTATTCTGCCTGTGAGAGATATTGGTAAATTCATCCATCGTTCAAGGTCATCCGTAATTGTCTTCAACAGTGGTGTAAAATTTAGACTTAACAGCTCTGACAACCTGGAGGAGATGTGAATACCCAATTATGTCAGGTGACTGGTGCATATAGGGATAGGTGATGTATGGGCTGCCACATCCCAACTGCTGTTTTTAATGGAAAGAATACTTGATTTAGACCAGTTTATTGAGTAATCTGATATATGGGAGAATGATCTGATTAAATTGATTGTTTCTTTTAATGACCTAGATTGGGATTTCTGATACAACAATACGTCATCTGCATATAGACTGATTTTGTGATGAGATGTTGGAGTCTCGATACCTATATTTTTATTCTGGCGAATGGCTGCTGCTAGGGGTTCAATAAAGATAGTAAATAATGAGGGGGAGAGTGGACACCCTTACCTAGTCCCCCTGTGCAATGTAAAATTTTGTGATGTTTGCCCATTAGTGATGACTGTGGCTGAAGGTGAGGTGTAGAGAGTCCTAATCCAGTGAATAAATAATGGTCCGAAACCAAACCTCTCCAGTGCGGGAAACAGGAAGTCCCAGCTTACCCTGTCGAAGGTAATTCTCTGCGTCTAATGAGACTATGTACAGTATGTATCTGTTTCCTGAGATAATGAATACTGCATTAAATTAAATAACCTGCGTGTATTATTAGATGAATGTCTATGAACCCAGTTTGATCTGAGTGAATAATAAATGGAATAACCTTTTTTAATCTGTGGTCTCTAGGGCTTTACTGATAATTTTCATGTCTGTATTGATCAGTGAGATCGGACGGTAACTGGATGGTAGAGTTGAATCTTTATTAG
Organism: Scarus forsteni; assembly: GCA_036419115.1. NCBI lineage: Eukaryota > Metazoa > Chordata > Actinopteri > Labriformes > Labridae > Scarus > Scarus forsteni. Next base: position 112,356 of record JAZDUH010000260.1, read on the forward strand.
GTTTCAACAGAAAGGAAATTGTGGCTGTGTTCATTAAGGGTGGGAATTTTGACTTTCTTTTGACTTCAATGATGACTTTGATGAATATTGGGGACAGAATTGACCAGAAATGTTTGTAAAACTTTGCAGGGAAGCCGTCAGGTCTGGGTGATTTATTGTTTGGCATGAGTTTGAGTGCTACAAATAATTCTTCTGTTGTTAATGGTAATTCAAGTGATTCTTGTTGTTACCTGGTGGGATTTGGTAAGTCAGTGCTGGATAAAAAGGAGTTAATGTCTTCTGGGTTTTGTCATTGTCTGGCGAGTAAAGATTTGCATAGAACTGTCGAAAACTTCATTTATTTCATCTGTAGATTGTGTAAGCTTCCCTGCTGAGTTTTTGATGACAGAGATTGTTGTTTTTCTTGATTTTGTTTAATTTGATTTGCGAGATATTTGCCAGATTTGTTCCAATGTTCAAACTTTTCATGTCTCAGTCTTTGTAATAAAAAATGTTTTTTTTATTCATCATTTCATTCAGTTGAGATTTCTGTTTTCTGAGTTCATTGTATATTACTTCAGATGGGTTGGTAGAGTTAATGTTTTCTAGTTCTTGAATTTTCTTTTCAAGCTTAATTTCCTGTTCTTTTTCCTTTTCTTTTTATTGACGGAGAAGGAGATGATGTGTCCACGTTAAACTGCCTTTCCTGTTCCCAGAAGAGAGAGGTGATATTTCTGGAGTGTTGTTGATGTCTAGGAAGGATGCCACTCCCTTCTTATAAAACTGTCAAATTCTGGGTCCTGTAACATAGAAGTGTTAAGTCGCCATCTTGTACTGCGTTTGTGGGGGTGGTCTAGTCTCCAAAGTATTGACACAGGTGCATGGCCGCTGATGAGGATAGGATGCATATGTGATTCAAGATATTCTTGATTATTGAATTACTGACTAGGAAAAAGTCAATTCTAGAGTATGATTTGTGGACTGGTGAATAAGAAGAATATTGTTTTTTAGAGGGATGTTGCAGTTGCCAACCATCGCCAAGACCAAAATCATCCATGAACTGGTAAACTACTGCTGTGGACTGCCAGGGACGTTTATTAGCGGGATTATATGTTTCCTCAATAGATGGATCAATTATGGTATTAAAATCACCTCTAATTATTACAGAACAGTGAGACAATGAGAAAAGTGAGGAAAAGAAGTTATGGAAAAAAGCAGGATTATCTTTGTTTGGTCCATAGATGCTTGCAATAGTTACTGGATCATTTTAACTGATATGTTTATAATGATAAATCTACCTTCTTGGTCCAAAATTGTAGTGTTATGGGTAAATTAGATTTTTTTTGCATAGCAAGATGGCAACCCCTCTTTGTTTTGAGTTATAATGGGCTGAGAATATTTGGGTATATTGTTGAGATCTTAAAGTATTGTAAGTAAGTGGGGTTAGATGGGTTTCCTGTAATAGGCATATGTCTGCATTTAGATGAGTTAAGTGGTTTAATATTCTAGTACTTTTTGTCTGAGAACCAACCCCTCATACATTGCAAGTTATTATATTGAATGATGCCAAAAAGCAAATATTACAGTTTCAATCATTATGGAGTCCTGCATGTTAAATATTTTAGTTAAATCCTCCCTTTTACAAACAAAGTCTAAACAAAAATTAGAAAACAAACACAGACAGTTTACAACAACATAAAAGTGCACAAAATACCAGTGGAACAAGCATCAATTTTAGTGCAAAGTGAGATCACCAAGGTGCGTTTAGATCATACATACATCATGTTGATCGTAGGCGGCGGGCAAATGTTGTTTCGGTGCGGGGTGGGGGGGGGGTCTCAGAAGAGCCAGGGGGTTACCTCTCTATCCCGGTACAGCTGTCCATTGACGTATAGTTTGTTGACGCTGATGATTGCCTTTTTGCCTTCACTTATGAGTTGTTTGCGGAAGGGAAGTAGCCTTTTGCGCCTGTCCAGTATTTCCTGTGGGAACTGGTCGTTGATCCCAAAGTTTGTTCCTTTCAGCTATCTTCCTTGCTTCTGAATGAGTTCTTTGTGTTTACAATGTTCAAATTTGGCGACGATCAGACAGGGTTGATTATTGCCTGCTTTTTCCCTCCAATTCAGTGAACGCAATGAAAAATAATGTTTTTAGCTGTGTCTGGGTGGATTTTCAGTTGAGTAACCATGAAGTCCTGTACAAACTTTTCAGGGGTGTCTGTGTCCGTTTTGGGATGCCAGAGAAGATCAGATTATCCCTCATGCTGCGTGCTTGAAGATCAAGGATTGACTCTTTCATGGCTTTGTTTTCGGTTGTGACTGTGGTAAGCTGTGTAGTGAGGTTTTGTAGCAAGGTTTGTAGGGATTTGTTTTCTTTTGTGAGAGTTTCTATTTACTGTCGACTATATTCTAAGCTGTCACGGAGGGATTTGAACTCATTGCTCAGAACCCCAGTCAGTGCAATTCTGGCTTTGAGTCCTGTGAGTAAAGAGTCAATGAACATTAAAATTTCACTCACCTCTGTGCAGCAGGATGTTTTTTGTGGCGTGGACTGAGATGAACCACTGCTGTCCGGACGTGATCACTTCATGTTTCCGTGCCTGTTCATCGTGCAGAAGCGGTTGAAGCAGACGTCAATGTATCCTTCTAGGTCTTCCAGGTCGGATGTGGTTATATTTTTCGATTATGGAGGAAAAAAAGTTCAAATAGAGTACTTTATTTTCTTTTTTTTTCGTTCAAGAGTTGTGTTCCTCCTCAGCAATAGGGCGCCGCCATGTTGGATCACGCAAGTGATTCAACATGGCGGTGAAAATTGCGCTCAGTCTCACCAACTACTCCATCTCCTTACCTGTGTTTATTAAACTGAATTAATTTCTTGTTCTCATGTTCATTTCATGTCAGATTTAAATGTCACAGTAGAGTTAAACTTCTTCAGATGTCCAAACTGAACTGTAACAACCTGCTGACAGACAGAGAGCAGAGCAGAGACCAACCAGGGGGGCTGAATAATATTTAGTCATGTCTCCTCACACTGGGCAGAGTGTCTGTTTGTCCAACACCTGTCCAGGAAAGATTATAACCACACAGCAGACACAGATGCTCATTGGACAGAGACAGTCATGAACAGAGATTATTCTTTTTGATTCTTTTCAATCTTTGTGGTGACAATAATCAGGCCCAAAATAAAGATCTGATGTCAACAGTTAGTGCTCCAGTTATGGAGATGAAAAGCCTTTATCCCTCTGATAATATCATTGTGGGGGATTTTAATATGACCCCAGACCAATGGAAGGACAGACGGCCATCAAGATCTGACAAACATTATTTTAACAACATAATAATGGACTTTTGTTACAGTACATTTAGAGGATACATGGAGAGTTCAGATCCTGAAATGCTGAAATCCTCCTGGTTTAAAGCAGATAGAAGCTGCAGGTCTAGAAGTGACTGTTGGCCACTTTCACATAATCCATGACAAAATGTCTGATGTATTTTTGGATTTTTGACCATGAACACATCACAGCTTCATGCACCTGGAACCAGGGCTGGACTGGAAGCAAAAATGGTCCAGGTATTCTTGGCCATAGCAGCCCACCACGTATTCTTATACAGTATGCCAGAGGTGATACCAAGTCACTGTTTTACATGTGTTAAATCGTCATAAGTCTTTGGTCTCAAGTGCTGAGTCAAGATCAGTCTGGAGACTGGAAATTCGAGTCATCTTCAGCTTTAAAATTTAGTGTCAGATGATGTCATCGACATTTCTCAACCAATTAAATGGCATTTAAACAATAAAGTATGTTTTTCATTTTTTATATATTTTCATTGATATTGAAACAGGACTGAACTCATCCACACAAAGGAAGTGTATTACACTCAGAATATTCTACATTCTCACTTCACAGTTTCACAGGGGTGTTCATCCAAATTTATTACAAGGGCCACTTTTTCACTCCTAACAAAGATCATGGGGGCCGTATTACAGTTTTTCACAGTTCTTCACACACAACATTCAATAATTTGGCACAATTTGTACAGCAAAACCCTCTCTTCGAGTACCAATTGCTCGGCCCAATTTGCCACATCTAAACACTCCCTTATCTGCATTAGACTCTGACTTTCCTTCATAACACTCTGATGTCAATTACACATCACCTTGTTGTCAAAGCTGTACACACAATGGTCAGTGTTTGCACATATATCCCAACTGAAATCTCAAAGCATCAACCCACAACACACAATGATGCAAACCTCTAAACACCCAGATCTGGTGAGCAACTTTCAATCAGGAGAACTGCAGCATAAAAGAGTCTTGAGCCTCTGCTTTGTTTGATGAGCAATGAACAATGGACAACGACAACCAGAGAAGGAAAGGAGCAAGAGTGAGAGGATCTTTTGACTTTTTTTTGTTTTGCTTTTTTGTTTTACGTACATTTTCTTTAGAAATGACTGTGCACTGAAACACTGTAAATAAAACAATGATTTGCTGCATACTTGTGAGATATTCTATGTTTGAAGAAGTGGGCCTACACATCCATTTTCCAAAACGAAAAATGTGTAATTCTCATGAGTAATTGCCATTCACATTGTGTGTTGCATTTCTATAACTGTGTTTTCAGCTTTGCACTTCAGTGTGCAGTGAATGCTTGGTAATGTGCAGCAAATGCTGAGCTGTGTGTATCAATTGACTGGTGTGTGTGTGTCATTGGAGAATGTGGCTGTGTGTACCAAATGAGAACACGAGTTCCATTTTCTAAACAATTCACAGATTTGATTGCAAAGAGTCATCTTGAAAAGGGAGTGTCAGGTTTAGCATTTTGTGTGTGAGGTTTTCAGGTTTGTGTGTACAATTTGAAGGAATCCGTTAGTGTTTTGAGAAACGTGTGTTAAGAACTGTGAAAAACTGTAAAAACCCTTCCAAACAAAACAGTTTAAAAATCTTGGTTCTATTTATATATGTCAGCAATTACTTTATATTATTCACAATTGTACTTATTTCTTAGCCTACAAAAACAAAGCCAGTCCTTATCCACCATACTGCCATCAGACAACATTTTTGGGTGAGAGGGACAATTGGGATGTCTTGGCTGCTTCTCTCTGGTCTGTCATGTTGTCCATCTCTGAGTTTGACTTAAAGATGCTCATTTTCCTGGATGAATGTTGGCTAATGTTGACTGACAGGTGGATTTCTGTATATCAGATCCCAGTAGTTTCAGAGATTGTATTTAAAGCTGTAGTTACTCTCCAAACTTCAACTAATCACTCCTTCACCTTTTGAACTTGATAATGTTTGATTAGGAAGCTGTGGAGGGCCTGATGTGCGTCAGTCATCCAGTTTGAAGACAGATTTGTCAAAAACAAGGTAGATTCTTGGTGTGACTCTGTCCTCTTAATGGAAATGTATAAAAGGTTTTAACATTAGTTTATTTGTACAGTGGAAGGAAACATTGGTACTTGGCTCATTTTAGATAAAACATTGACTGAAGTGGTGGCTCTTACAGCTCTGTCCTGAGAACCAGTCACCATCTCAACAGCCATCATGAGGAAAGTCTCAGAAAGATCAACCACTTTAATTTGTTCATTAAAAAAGGTTGCAGTTTGAACCTCAGATGGAAGAAAACATATTTTTGAGCAAAGGGATGGGACAAAAAAAATGTTGCAAATATTGAATAACAACACAAGTCCTGGGAAAACACATCCTTAAATCTGACTCGCTATGTTTCCTGTCATATCATTTAAATGCTGTTTTCTAGATATCTCAATTCAAATGTTTATTATAGAAAAACACAGTTTTTCTTCCTACTATGACAGGAAATGTCAACATCCCCAGAGAACTATTAAAATGTACTTGTTACAGGACAACAGAGTAAAAAAAAAAAAAAAAAAAAAAAGATGGATGTCTGTACGCTTCGAGTCTCTGTACGCTGAAGACATTTTTGACACATTTTTACATTATTTGTACACGTCCACAGAAAACAACTCTTGGGCCTCAACCCACAGATTGAGAACTGCTGCTCTAGTAGACCGCATTTGGAGCTTGGTCTTTTACAGATTGCTCTTGTATTTTGTAATAAGTGATGCAGGATACCGCAGGATGAATGTATCATTTAGAAAAAAGTGAGTGAGTGAAAACAAAGTCAGAGTCAACTCAAAAAATGTTGAGTTTTGAATAATCAAAAGGCTGACTTGTAATTCTTGGCGCCTGCGTGTTTGCTCAAAACACACACATTAGTCATTGAGACACTGTTTAAACACCAAAAATCACATGAAGTGATTCTCGATCCCTGCGCTGCCCTTCTTTATGCTTCTTTGTGCCCACCGGCACTCAGACGAGCCAGAGACAGAGGCAATGAGGAGTAATATAGATGATAAACTGCCACTCTCATTTAATTTTCAATGTCCAGTTTTGATCTGTACTGTGTCTTAATGGAGGCAACTGCAGAAAAACCTACCGCACACAGGTAGGATGTGGCAAAAGGGAGGAGTGTAGTAAAGGCTCTCCTGCCCAGCAGTGGGTACTCCTTCTCCACTGCAATCCAGAATGCAGACAAGTCTTTGACTTGAACTCCAGTCACATCCTTGAATCTGAGGTGACGTCAATGAACTGCTCCTCCTCTGCTGTACTAAAGTCATCAGCTGGATTTGCACTGAATGAGTCTCTGATCCAGTCATATTTTGCTGAATCATGCACTGGAAAATATTTTTGAAAGTGAGTTTAAAGGGCAGAGATGTGATTTTTCATGCATGGGATCACTGTGTTCTGCAGCTTGTTCAACTCAATGAACGACTTTAAGATTTCAAATGAGTCTATATTACCCCCTGTAACTTGCTGCTCCTACATCCCTAGTTTTCTTGTGAATGATGTGATTTGTCTGCCAGCTGTGGGAGGTGTGTCTCAGTACCCTGCATCTGCAGATTTAGTTCATTGAGTTTTTGAAACATATCACTCAGGCAGGCACGCTTCATGAGACAGTTGTTATCTTTAAACTTGTGAGCAAGCTCATTACCTTCCTCCTCCAAGAAGATTCTTATCTCATCCTAAAATTCAAACACCCTGAATAAAACCTTCCCACGAGACAGCCACCGGGACTCGCTGTGGAACAATAATGCTGTGTGGTCTGAGCCCATCTCCTCAAACAATGCAGAGAAAATCCTGGCTTTGGCAGGTCGTGTTTTGATAAAGTTTTCTGTGGCAATAACGTCAGTCATAACATCATTAAATTCAGGACCCAGCTGTTGGTAAACAAACCTTGTTACTATCAGTGGCTTCATCCACCTGCAGAGCAAAACGTTTCTCGTAACTTGTCACTTAGCTGCTCCTCAATGTCTTTTGACATGTCAGAAATGCACCTTGCAATTGTATTTTTTGATAGAGGGTAAGTCTTAAGTTTGTTGGCAGTTGTTTCATCAATCATCGTCGAAACCATATCAATAGCTGCAGGCAATATCAATTCCTCAGCAATGGTGTGTGGTTTTTTACATTTTGCAACTCTGTAGAGGCAAGTTACACATTTGATGAAGAAACAGCAGCGTTTGTAAACATGCTCTGTTGTGCTCTACAGCTGAGAAGTTTCCTCCTGACAAACTCCACAGACTTGTGTGTGTGCAGGATGCAATGTCTCTAAGTGGCGCTTTAGCTTGTTTGGCTTCATGCTGTCCGAAGCTTGCACTTTCAGGCACAGCACACACTGTGGGCGCTCTTCGTTACCTCGTTATGAGTCATCATATTTTCTTGGCTTTGCCTGAGTACTGTCTGTTGTAGTGTCATTGTCGCCCTTACATTTTCCTGGAGCTCCATTGTTTGCCATGGCTTGCTATCAGTGCAACACAAAGAACATTGTTTTTATTTAGCCTCATCGCGCCCCCCCTGCAGTGGTGCTGCGCCGGCTCACTTTGGGAAACACTGGGTTAAATGATGACAGCCCTGGGTCAGTCCAAAATGTGTGTCGGCCAACCAGGCATTGCCCGTTAAACCCAATGGCCAGTCTAGCCCTGACTGGAGATGAAACCAGACAATAATGAAAGACATGACAGAGGATTCTTAAATTCAAATGTGGTCTGTTAAACAATGAGACTTACTCTCAGAGCATCAGGACCATGATCCAGGACTCTCTCACCAACCCAGAAAGTCAGTCATATGAGAACAAATGTGAATTTTTAAAGTCCAAACTCAGAAGATACTCAAGAACATGTAGTGAGGAGAAAGCTGTGATGATCAGAAAACAGAGAGAGATTTGGTAGAAGAGCTAAACACACTATGGAATAAAAACACCCTCAGAGAAGAGGAGGACCTGAACATCTCAGCCCGTCTAAACAAACTTGATGATCTTTTTATCTCCAAAGCTAAAGGAGCCTGAAATTTGATTTTAAATGGAATCTGAAGGAGTTTATTCATCAAAACTAAAGAAATACATTTTCAATTCAGAATCCAGACAATCCTCCCACACCCCTAATCAATGGAGTTCATTTTCTTGACCAAAGATGTTCCAATAAATTCATGAGATCTGTTTAAACTAATGATTTATACCCGGCTGAACTCTGTAGGAATAATATATGAAACATTTTTGATCAAACCACAGCAACAACAACAGTGAGAACTAGATTTTTCAAATATCCACTTCAGCCTGAAACAAAAGAAATCCATCACAGAATAATGATTCATATTTATCCATCCAGTGAATCTCTAAGATTAAGATTTGACTTTAAAACTATGAATGCACTTTTAGTGAAGAAGACGTTGATACAACAGAGCATCTCTTTGTCTCAGGCTCTCACACCAAACTGTTGTTGAAGCAGTTCATGGAAACAGCAAAACCAACTCAAGATAAAGAGACAGACCTGATAAAGAAACCTCTGATCATTTTATTTGATTTATTAGTCTTCGGATTTGATGTATTTCATCTTTTTCTCCTCTTTTCTCTCAAGTCATGCCTGCTTACACATTACTCTATTGTTGAAATTCTGAATGTTTTGCCTTCATGTTGTCTTTTTGAATAATGTTACAACTAATTTATGAAAACCTTCTGCCATCAGACAAAAGTGCAGACGTATCCGCTGTACCACCGGACTGCAAAGCAGCTTCTTCTCTCAGACTCTGAGTCTGATGAATGCTCCATCTGCACTCCTCCACATCTGAGGGTTTGGTTTTTGTTAAGTTTTGGAGCCACAAATTAATTTCACTGTTCACAGTGAAACACTTTCAGGTATCTTGTTAAAGTAAATAAATAAATAAATCTCCACTGAGGTGTGAAAATCAGTCTCCTGGTGTCCTCCATAAAACAAAGACAAACACATGAGCACAGTGTGGTGAGATTAGGGAGGCCACCTCTCATGATGAAGATGAAGGACCCCTGTGCTCCTCTAGGCTGAGACCACCAAGGGCCACAGACCGGGCCCCCGTGGAGGTCCAGACAGAATCCTGTGTAAAATGGGGGTCATGATGTCATAGTGGGCAGATAACAGCTTCAAAAGTCAATCAGTGGTTTGTGCAGGAATGAAGACGTCCTCCAATCAGTGGAGCAGAAATATTTGATGGAGACATCAGCAGAATGGAGGATTGATTTTCTCCAGTGCAGACACCCAACATGGTCCAAACACAAAGGGCCCTCAACCCACAGGACCAGAACCACCAGAGACCACATCCAGGGGCATCAGCTGGACCCTGATGAAGGTCTGAGCTCCAACATGTTTGAAAGAACAAAGAAGGTTCTGGAGATGCACATGTAGACCACAGTGTGTAGGAGTCTCTCTGTGTTTGGCTTGTTGACTTCTCTCACCTGTCCAGGTGGGATCAAGTTTTTCTTGTTGAACATTTTCTGATCATGAATTCTAATGAAGTTCATGTGGACTGCAGTGAGGACCATGTGACAGCAGACTTTGACTGTGAGCTCAGACTGAAGTGTTTAGATGTGAATGTTTGATCCTGACAGAAAAATCTGAGCTCTGCTGTTTACAGTTTAGAGAAACAGGAGGAATGGATCAAGACGTGTGTGAAAGCAGCTGAGACAAACTGAACTACAGGAGGCAGAGCAGCAGCTGATTGGCTCTGCTGAGCAGACTGTGTGATGTGGACACATCTGATTGGATCCTAAAGAGTTTTTCTCCTCATTCTCTCTTCTTTATTCAGCCTGAGGGAGTGCAGTTTGTCAGATATCAGCTGTTCTTCTTTAGCCTCAGCTCTGAAGTCCAACCCCTCCCATCTGAGAGAGCTGGACCTGAGCAACAAGAATCTTCATGACTCAGGAGTGAAGCTGCTGCGAGATCTTCAGGAGAATCCAAACTGCAGACTGGAGACTCTGCGGTAAGTAGAGAGTTGAATTTACTTTAAATCCCAGAATATAAGTCTCTCTGGTTTCTCAGCTGTTCTCTGTTTTTTGAGTCTCACAGAAGAAAAATGTCTTTCTGCGCGTTCCTGCCTGATGATTTCTGTGGTGTTCAACAAAACCTACCTGATACAGTTCCATATTGGATGTGGAATATATGGATATAATATTTTACTAATCCATCTGATGAGGAGCCATTCGAAAACATTTTCAGGGGCAGACCTTTCAAAAACAACAGCAGCTTGTGATTAGACGATCATTCGGCTCATAACAATTATCGCAGACCAATTATATGAAGCCACAGTATGATGTAGCAGCTAGCACAGACGTACTATTCGTAGACGCCTCATTGACTGACGATGTCCATTGGTGCTGACATATCAACCAGCTGCCTTCTTGGATGGGTCTCATGCAGTAAGACAGTACAGTGAGACGGACTGACAAACAGCATGTAAACAACATTCATGGACGCGGGAGAGTGTGTGTTTGTGTGTGTGTGCTAATAATATGATTAGTGATATTCACAGTAGCAGGACTATCACAGAGATAGACATAATTTAATTGCATTGACTAGGCTTGCATGATCATAACATGATGATAACTATATATATATACATAAGTATATATATATATATATATATATATATATATATGAAGGGAATTAACTGTATTTTGTTGACTTCAATTTATCTCTCATACACACACATTCACACACCCACACACACACAATATTGACCCTTCTGTACACACCAATAACCCAAGTTTTTTTTTAAATGTATATTGTTTTTTGTGTGCTGAGTACAGTGCCATGAAAAAGTATTTGCCCCCTTCTTGATTTCTGTTTTTTGTATATTTATCACTCACAAAGGTTTTAGATTATCTAACCAATTTTAATATAACACAGTGACAACCCAAGGAAATACAAAAAGCAGTTTCTAAATTATGATTTTATTTATTAAGGCACACAGAGATAGACATAATTTAATTGCATTGACTAGGCTTGCATGATCATAACATGATGATAACTATATATATATACATAAGTATATATATATATATATATATATATATATATTGGAGGAATTTTAGCCCACTCTTTTTTGCAGAATTGTTTCAACTCTGCCATATTGGAGGGTTTTCTAGCATGAACTGCCCGTTTAAGGTCACACCACAGCATCTCAATAGGATTTAAATCCAGACTTTGACTTGGCCACTCCAAAACCTTAATTTTGTATTTTTTAAGCCATTCAGAGGTGGATTTGCTGGTGTGTTTTAGATCATTGTCCTGCTGCATGACCCAAGAGCGCTTGAATTTGAGGGCACAAACTGACGTTCTTCTTCAGGATCTTCTGTTAAACAGTAGAATTCATTTTTCCGTCAATCACAGCAAGTTGTCCTGGTCCCGAGGAAGCAAAGCAGCCCCAGACCATCACACTGCCAACACCATACTTTACTTTTTGCATCATGTTAATTTTATCAAATGCTGTGCCATCTTTATGCCAGATATAACGGCCTGCACACCTTCCATAAAGTTCAATTTTTGACTCATCAGTCCACAGAATGTTTCTCCAAAAGTCTTGATAATCATCGAGATGCTTTTTGTCAAATGTGAGATGAGCCTTTGTGTTCTTTTGTGACAGCAGTGGTTTTCGCCTGAGAACTCTCCCATGGATGCCATTTTTGGCCAGTGGCTCTCTCATAGTGGAGTCGTGAACAATGACTTTAACTGAGGCCAGCGAGGCCTGCAGTTATTTGGATGCTTTTCTAGGTTCTTTTGTGACCTCCTGGATGAGTTGTTGTTGCACTGTTGGAGTAATCTTAGTTGGTCGACCACCCCTTTGAAGGTTTGTCACGGTTCCCAGTTTGCTCCATTTGTGGATAATGGCTCTGACGGCTGGAGCCCCACAGCCTTGGAAATGGCTTTGTAACCTTTTCCAGACTGACAGATTTCAATGACGTTTTTTTTTTTTTTTTCATTTCTTCTTGAATTTCTTTGGATTGTGGCATGATGCGTTTGTTTTTGAGATTTTGTAGCCTACTCCACTTTGTCTAACAGATTCTCTTGAAGTGATTTCTTGATTCAACAAAGGTGGTGGCAATCAGGTTTGGGTGTGGCCTGTGAAATTGAACTCAGCTGTCCCAAAACTGTGGTTAGTCACAGTTACTTTGTGATTTAACAAGGGGGGGCAATTAGTTTTTCACATAGGGCCAGATAGGTTTGGATTTTTTTTCCCCCTTTGGTAAATAAAATCATCATTTAGAAACTGCATTTTGAATTTCCTTGGGTTGTCTCTGTGTTATATTAAAATTGGTTTGATGATCTGAAACCTTTGCGAGTGATAAATATGCAAAAAACACAGAAATAAGGAAGGGGGCAAATACTTTTTCTCGGCACTGTATATTCAATGTAACTATTAAAGGAAAAGTTCGGTTCCTGCAGCTTTTACATTGTTTCTAGAATGAAGAACAACAATATACTCACCCAGAAGGCTTTCCTGATGCAAACGGTGCTTCGGGAGATATTTAGATCCAAAATCGAGCAGCGGACACCGATATAATGTAGCCTGTAGGGCATAGATCGCCGCTCCTAAAAACTGCATTAATCGTCCAAAAACTCATGTTTTTCACCAATATTCCATCATGATTCGCGCCGAATGGACGGCCATTGCAGCCTGTGTCTCTCCACACAGCGCTGTGTGGCTGAACCAACGAGTTTGTTTACATGCTCTTCGCATGCAGTGAAAAGTGCTCATTGTTTCAGGGCAGCTACAATCGATTTTCTTCTTCCAGTTTTGTGCAAAATGGACGAATATCTATGGGATGAAGATGTTGTGGAGGAGGACTTTGAATATGATGGGTGTCCTTACAGTTTGGAGCCACAGTATACAGATAAGGAGCTCTTAGAAATGAAGAAGTGAGGTGAGTTCAGCCACACAGCGCTGTGTGGAGAGACACAGGCTGCAATGGTAATTCATGATGGAATATTGGTGAAAAACATGAGTTTTTGGACGATTAACAAAGTGCAGTTTTAGGAGCGGCGATCTATGCCCTACAGTCTACATTATATCGGTGTCCGCTGCTCGATTTTGGATCTAAATATCTCCCGAAGCACCGTTTGCATCAGGAAAGCCTTCTGGGTGAGTATATTGTTGTTCTTCATTCTAGAAACAATGTAAAAGCTGCAGGAACCGAAGTTATCCTTTAACCTTGAGCTGCTCAAAATATGAGCATAAATGCGTTCACTCCAGTTGTTTCTGGTGCGAGACCGCAGTGAAGAGACCCATCCAATATGGCAAAGACGCTGGATTACGCTCCAGCACTTAATAAGGCATCTACATACTGTATATAATGTCTATGGCAGCTAGACCCGGATTTAGCCGATAGCTTTAACTACAGTTTAGTCCATCGACTATCGTCTTACAATAATCCTACTTTAATGGTGAACAATCTGAGCGTCATATTTGACTCTGAGCTCAATTTTATTCCACATATTAAAAACATAACAACAGGACTTTATAAATTAAACATCACCAGAGTCTGCCCCTTTCTTTCTCAGACTAACACAGAGACGCTAATGCATGCTTTTATCTCCAGTCCTATTGACTACTGTCACGCCCTGCTTTCTGGTCTTCCAAAATGAAACATCTCAAATTTACAACTGTTATAGAACTCAGCAGCACGTGTGCATATGAAGACCTGAAGGTGGGATTATATTACACCAATTTTAAGATCTCTGCATTGGCTCCCTGTGTGCTTTAGGATTGAATTAAAGGTCCTTCTAACAGTTTTAAGGGTCTAAGGGGTCCTTCTTCTCTTTCAGAAATGCTTTTACCATATGAACCCTCGCAGAGATATTCTGCCACTGGCCTCTTAATGATTCCTAAAGCTCGAACACGGACTTATGGTAAGGCCTCTTTCCAGCATTATGGCCCCCATCTGTGGAACAGCCTGCCAGAGGACCTGAGGGCTGCAGATAATTTTTATAGTTTTAAAAGTAGGCTCAATATCCACCAACTTAATTTGTTTTTTAGCTAATGTCTTCTTTTTATCATCAACATTTTAAGTGTATTTTAGTAGAACAAAATTTGAGTGAAATAATTTCCTTTTTTCAGATTGTATTGGTTCAGTTTGTCAGAGATCAGCTGTGCCAATCTGGCCTCAGCTCTTTCATATAAGCACTCCCATTTGAGAGAGCTGCAGCTGTGGAATAATGAGCTCCTGAATTCAGGAGAGAAACTTTATAAACCTGTCCAGAGTCCACACTCCAGACTGCAGACTGTGTGGTCAGTGAAGGATTTAAGATAGCCCTTGTTATCTATTGTTTGTTCTGCTAACCACAAGTACAAGTATTTTAAGCAGAGAGGATACATTGAGAAAATAACAACAGTTTCTTTTTAATTGAGTCCATGACATTTTGAGTTTTGTAATTCTTGATTCTTACAGGGTTGATGAACACTGGGTCAGGACAGATGAACAAACAAAATGCAAGTATTATTGAAATTTCTGCATTCCTAAATTGATTCTTCATACTTCATATGTCAAATTATTGAATGAGCAAATGTTCTCAGTTTTTCCTTTTTTTTTGTCACAGCCCTTGAGCCTCAACCCATTTCCACATTAGAAGACTTCACTGATAAAGAGGAGGGGAAGGAAGAGGTTCATCATAATGTTGATCAAAAGGTAAGGAAGAGAAAGTACCTTTATGGTGTAAAATTAAGCTTTTAGTATAACTGTTCTTAAACTTAATCATAATTCAAACGATGAAGCATTTCAAATGTAATGGTAATGTTATAGGTATGTTTGACGTGGAAACCTATTAGACAAAATCTCTACATTTTTACATTATTGTTGAACACTCTACTCAAGTTTTGTATTCAAATGGATGAAATTGTGAAAAAAAAGTTAAGAATTATGTAGTTATAAGTTGTTTACAATTGTTTCAAAAAGGAAAGGTGTCAGCAACATCAGGCATCATCTAACTTAGTTACAGTTAACAAGGACGGATGGGGCTGGAAAGTGTGGGCCTTGATGATAAAAACAAAATGATACAAAAACTGAAACATCAGTTAAAAAAAGTTAAACTCTGAATTTCCATCTTTGTCATTATAACACAATAACAGCCTCTGCATCAGCTGTTGAATGTTCTTTTGATGATCCAGTGAGAATTAAGACGATTACCAGGAAACAAACAATATATTGCTGTACTTATTTTTTGTAGAGCAGCACAGTTGCAGTTATTGTACATGCTTCACAGTAAGAAGGTTGCTGGCTTTCACCCTAAGCAGAGCTTGCCTGTTTGTCCTGTGCATATGCGACTTCTCTCCAGCACTCTGACTTCCTCCCATTGACCAAAACCATATTCATTAGGTTAGTTACTCTAAGTTTGCCCTTAAGTTTGAATGGTTGTCTGTCTCTCTATGTGGCCTTGTAATTGGCTTGTGACCAGTTTAGGGTGTACCGTGCCTCTTGCTCGATGTCAGCTGGAATAGGCTCCAACCTCCTGTGACCCCAAAAGGGAAAAGCGGTATAGATAATAGATGGACAGATACTTTTTTTGGAGCAAAGTCCTACTTAAAGATGTGTGTAATTTGAGCACGAAAGTTTGAGTTTAGTATTTTATCACTTAATTCTTTCCCTGGGGAGTTGGTATTTTCCTTGAAATGGTAAACTTTGACCTTTTCCCACAGGCTCTGATACCCTTCTCTCCTGAGCAGACTGGCTCTACCTACAGGTAATCTTGAAATATCAAAATCA
Organism: Scarus forsteni; assembly: GCA_036419115.1. Classification (NCBI taxonomy): domain Eukaryota; kingdom Metazoa; phylum Chordata; class Actinopteri; order Labriformes; family Labridae; genus Scarus; species Scarus forsteni. The sequence goes on from JAZDUH010000260.1 coordinate 128,410, forward strand.
CTCAAACAACTAAAATCATACTTCATCAACTTTACTCTAAATGATTATTTGTAACTTGAGCCTTGCTACCTTTTAACATACACTGGATTTTCTCATTCTTTATGAAACTGTGTTTGTTAAACATCACAAATGAAGCACCATATGTGACCTAATTAACTCATCTAACTCAGCAAATAAAACATCCTCCTTAATGTGACACCTAACACTCATTAGATTTAAGTGAGGATAGACTTAGAAATTACAATGATCCCCACTAATCGAGTTAAACTATACGTGGGACAGTTTTTCTTGCCCAGGTCATATAAAGATGGAAAAACAATTGAAGTTCCAAAAAGAAATCTCACTCATCAGTTTAATATTTCAGTAATAATTGTGATACATTTTGATAAAAAAAGAAGTTACTGAGCTAATAAATAAAACTTACTTTGTTTCTTCAAATATGTAGAAATTATAATATAGATCAAAATTGTTGCAGTTTCTTTTTCCAGATCATTCAACAGTATGATGAACTCCAGTTTTATTCAACATTCAGAACAACAACTGTTTATGCTAAAATTGATGCAGCCTGTTGGTGTTTTTAGCTTCAGGTGTCCTGGTCAAGGTGTGTTTCAGTGTGCCGTGACTGGACTGGTGTTTGTCACGGCCCAGGAGGCGGAGCTTCAGTACAGGACCGTCCAGTGGGACGAGAACCTCCTCCAATCAGCTGGCAAGAAGGCTGCTGGGCCGCTGTTCGACATCCAGTGTTCAGAGGGAGCTTTGTGTCAGCTGCACCTCCCACACTGTGAAACTGAGGAAGGTACAGACAATTCAGTGTCACCTTTATATGATATAATATATGCATGTATGAAAATAATAAACTAAGGCTTGAATATGCTTTGATTAATGCTTTGTTAATCAGAGAAAAAAGCAGACTGTGTTGTTTGGTCAGAGAGAACTTCTGATTATTTTACCACAGAAATTGTATTGTGTGTTTTTCAGTCTCTCGCTACAGTCATGGTGTCATTGTGCAAAACTACCATAATAAGGCTCCATTATATCTTGCTGATAGTCTTTAGATGAACCATGGATGTGAATCTGAGTCTTTAGATGAACCATGGATGTGAATCTGATAGTCTTTAGATGAACCATGGATGTGAATCTGAGTCTTTAGATGAACCATGGATGGGACCCGGGGATGAGACCCAGATTAAAACTGGCTTCTCTAACAATGTTCTGCTCCTTTATAGGTTTTATCTACTTTGTTAACCCTTGAGGCAAAGTTCAAGTCATCAGAGGTCAAACTGGCTCTGTCTGTGTGTTTTCTTGATCAACAGAGAGCTTCCTCTGTCCTTATGGCAAAAAAATAAAATGCAGAAAAAATATTTAAAACCATATATCTGTGGTTAATTAGAAAGATGTGGAAAAGATTTTAAGCAGTAAAAGTTAAAAAATATAAAGATTTATCATTTTTATTAAACTTTTATGAGAAGAATCAAATTGGTACACAAGAGGTTTTTCTTTTAATTTCTTGAATAAACAAATTGCTTGTTGTAATGAATACTGTACTTGGGTCACAATTTTATTTATGTATTTATTTATGTATTTATTATTAGGCCATATTGTCCTGGTGTCTATTTTCTGTCTGGGATCCAAAATGGTGTCACTGTCATGAAACACTCAGAAAATATGTCGACAACAGTTCATGTCAATAAAACTGTCAATGATAGTGATGTTTCAGGAATATCATTCATATTTTATCTGAACAAATCAAAATACTAAATTTGTAATAAAAGCTCTAATAAAATTAATTGTTTTCAAACACAGACACAGTGTTAGGAGTGAACAGTGTGATGGAACTTCTGAACTAAAAGTGAACTAATGTGAACTAAAAAATATAGGCTAAAAAATAAACAAATACAACAAAACAAACACAAAAAGTAACATTAAAAAAACACAATTAGCATGTTCAGAGTAAAAGTTGGAGCTTGCATTATGTGGCACAAGTTGTTACGTGGACATAATTATCATTAATAACATTAGGAGTAAATTATCCAAGACCTCTAAACCACACACACTCACATAAATGGTTAGTTTTGTTTGATTTGTCCATTTCTAATGATAACTTCAGTTGAGATGTTCACTTGTAAGTGGTTAAATACTCATGTTAAATGAAAGCCTGTTTAATGTATTCCCAGCCTTAAATTTTTAAGATACAATGTTATCTGAAACAGTTACATTTTACATATAATGTTATGGGGTTATATTTGTTATATTTTATTTTCTATAAAATAGGAATGACATAAAAAATGTAAGAAATCAAAATAAAAACAATATAATGAAATGTTTAAAAAAAAATGTTTTTGAGTCTTACTTAAAAAAAATGTTATTCACGTTAATCATTAATGAATTATTCTCACAAAAAAACTGCCAATGTTCTAGGTAGGCCAAAAAAGTTTGTATTTTATTCCGAGGTTCAGATTATCTCGTTTGAATAGAGTAAATAGTGTAATACATGAGTGATACATAAAATATGACAAATACATGAGATAAATCAGAATGACCACCATACTGTCATTTATGAAACTTGTTTATTAAACCATCCTCTGAAGCTGCATGACATATTCACATTCAGGATTAGACGGTTTGACCAGTTCACTCTTTTCCCTGGAGTGATGCCTCTCTACCTCCAATCTCTGTTGAGAAAAAAATCTTACTTATTTCAACTGGAACATGACAAATGTGTTATTATTGATCTTTATTGTACTTTATCAATTTATTCAAGTTAAGTTTCTCATTTTATCAAGTCTCTCTTTTATTATTTTTACAGTCTTAAACTTATATTATCTGAATGCGTTATTAACGAAACAATAAATACATACACACATATTCAGAATAAAGATCTTTCTACCTGACACAACTCCGTGATCCCCTGACACATATTCTACACATTAGCTACAGTTATTGGGCACATTTTTTTTAAACTTTCTTTAAAATGAATATACTTGGAATGTAGGACCATCATATTAGTAAAATGTATCTTACTTAATTCTTTATTTCATTGTATATTATCCAATACACAGCAGTCTAATGTAATTAGTCAATAAGACGATACGCAGATTTAATTGAAATATAAAGTCTAAATACGTTTACAAACCAGAACTATCAAGCGAGTGATAGTTAACTCTGAGAAAATGCATGTGTTAAGTCACTCTATGTCAAAAAGAAACTCACCGTTTAGTCGTTTTCTCAACTTTCAGAACAATTTTGCACCATAGAAGTTTGCGCCATAGAAGTTAACGGGCATCCTCGCTCTCGAGACACAGCATGACCGCGCTTTGAGAGTGCGTGTGTACAGCTGTGACGTCACCAGAGAGATAGCGACTTTCCTCTGGCTTTTCTGGCCTTTTGAACACTTTTCGACCAATCAAAGGTCCAAGACTTAAAAATATAAAATACAAGGATCAGTAATTGACTGTGTTTATGGCTGAAGATGTCCTGTCAGCAGTTTTACAGCCGTCTCTTTTAGTATTGCCGCCTATGGGAAAAATGCTTTTTGGGCCCAGTGGGATTTTTCGTTGCAATACCACGAGTGACCACTGGGAAAAATCGGCGTGCTGCCAGAGGGGCAGTCTGGTATCCAGTTCTTATAGTACATCCATGCCCTACATACACACTTACTCATGGTGTTCCTGTCTTCTGCTGAGTCTTCCTGCCCCCTTGGCTCCAACACCAGTCCTCTGTTAGTCTGTCTGAAGAGGGACCAAAGAGGGGGATCACTCATTTCCCCCATTCTGTCTTTGACAGTCACAGTGGGGGTGAAACATCACAGGGGCGTGAATATTGTGCCTTGGAGTGGCAGTGTGAATTGGGCTTCTGTGAACATGTGATTTTGAGATTGTCATAAGTAACACAAACTCCTCTCACCTGTGCAAGTTCTGAGTGCCTCAATCACAGCAGCCTTCCTGCAGCTTTGGCCAATGATCTTTGCTTATCATGTCAACTTTAGTTAACATAGCTATGCTCTTTTACACATGATGCACCAGTAATGCAACAGAGGGAACAACATGACAGAACTAGGCACCTTCTAATTGATAGATCCAATCTACAGACGTATCCACAGGATCAAACATTGTTGATGAAACATTATGGTAAGACTTTAGTCTATAGCTGTTCAATGACGTGACTGCTGTCAGAAACCCCCTGTGGGCTCTCCTCGGCTCAGGGAGACTCAGGGGCATCAAACAGGAAAGAAGAGGCTCATGAACAAGTTAGGGAGACGAATGAGTGTAGATCTCAGCAAGACATGAAAATAAGGAGAAATGGCTGATTTTTGGAGGAGAGATTCCCTCTTTGATATGTCATCCTCTTTGCACAATGATACTCAGAAGAGATAAGACCATGGTCAGAGGAGACCTGCAGATCTTTAAATTTCTCCAAAGCTGATGTAGTTAATTTATGACTCTCTGTTGAAACATTGACATAACAAGTCTGAAGTTGCTCCACTCTGCTTCCTCAGCTCTACTTCTTGATGACCTGTTGTCTGTGGTCCACGTCACTGATGATGGGATGAGCTTTTTAACTCCACTGAGGGTCACGCACACTCATGTGGTTGTAGAGGTCCCTCATCTTTCTGTTTTTGGACTGGTCTGGGATTTTGTGAGAAGGTTTGTGGAGGTTTCCAGGCCAATAAAAGGCCAAGTCCTGCTGTTCCTCCGACATCCTAACACAAGGCATGAAATGCTTGATGTTCTTCTGCTGCAGCACAACGTTGTTCTGGCTGAGGTAAGTAAGATGTTCTCTTATATATGATTATATTTTAATGAAAAAGATGGCGAACATTCTCCCCTCTTGTTTTAAATCAAACCAAATGTTCTCTCAGTGTCCACTTCATCATGTACCTCAATCCTCTGGTTAGAACAATCCTTTAGGACATATACTCTGTTGACACAATTGCATTGCTCAGCAAAGCTAGACAGATACCAAACAATTCCAATAAAACTGTGTTTGTTCTCAAGAAGCCTTTACTGGTAGCTGAATCTGTTTAAGTGAAAAATACTATACATAGCTTGAATATATATTTTTTTAAATGCAAAGAGTATGAAGTTACACTGTACATATTTCAAGCATAAGTGTTGCTTCAACATAAAACAAATCATCTCATTAAGTGCTTTGTCTTTTCTTTACATGTGAATTCCTGAATAACTTACAGCAAATGTTTAGCAAGCACTTAAATTATCCATATTGGTGTTAACTGATCAATTTTAAGCACTTAGCTTGAAATAGGCTATGGTACAAACTAAATTTTAGCTGGTTAGATTAGCAAACCAGCATCTCAGTGTTTGTTTATATTTCATTTGCATTTTAACAACTTTTCTTTCAACACTGTAACATTTTCCATGACAGTTCTCTTTGCAGTGACAATATTGATGTTTGACTTATGGACATATCAACTCCAAGGCTCAGTATACGGAGATACAGTAGCTGGTCTGCAGGCACATTGCAATAGCTTTGTGACAAGTTAATCTAAACAAGGGGAAAATGAAACTTCTGTAACATAAGCACTAAATTAATGTGTCCACAGGGGGGCCCTAAATGCCAAATGACCTCATCACACAGTTATCAGAATACAATAATTATTTAATTCATTTTTCTGCAGGTTGTTGCCCAACAAGTGCGGTCTACACACATCCAAACCTCCTCTCAATGTCTTCTCAACTGTGATCAAGATTACAGCCTCTGTTGTGTTCCTGAGGACTTAAAAATTCAACCAGAGGTGGGATAATCCACGTCCAGAGAAAATGACCAGAATTATTAGAAATGCATTTCCTGCTGCACCATAGGCAAAACTCAAATGAAGATCTGCTTCTAGCATTTGTAAACCAAGTACATGTAGTTTTTACTTATTACCCTGATCCACCTCTATTCTCAGTATAAGCAGATGACCACAGCAGCTTTCAAAGAGCTGTCTGTCAGTTTAACTCAGGAGGTGGAGTTTTGGAGTCCTGCTCTCTCTGGATATAGGACCAGTTTTCTGCTGCTTCAGAGTGAACTTTGGTTATGTTTTGATCATGATTTAACCAAAACAACCATTCACCTAATATTTATGATTTCATTAGTGGCTACCATGTCCCTCCAACTGGGGCAAAGTAGTACCACAGCAGTGAGGATGGAAGAAATATCAATGCTGTAAATATTTTTTTTTTTCTTTTTTTTTTCTTCTTTCCACCTTAATGTACTTATTTTCTCAGAGCTCTTGCCCTCTGCAACAATGTATAGCCTTTTATTCCTGCCAGCTTCCTCCTAACAGAGGCAGAACTGATTATTACTGTGGTTAATTCAATCTTGCCATAAAGCTCATCCACCTTCAAAATACTGAACTATCCCTCAAACACAAGTTGATGCATCATAAAAAGGGTTTAATTTAATGATCTCTCTAATACAATATCATTTTTATTGTTACTTCAGCCAGTTTTTTTTCTCTGAGTACGGACCAAACTTTCCTCCAACATTTGAAGTTTTCCTAACCCCAAACTCCGAGGAAGTGACTTTGATAGTCAAGGACCAGGAGAGGAGAGAAGTCGGGACGTGCCTCTAACAGGTAAAAATTACTCTGTACTTTTGTTTGTGTTTGGGATGTTTTTAGTGGTAGGAAACTATAACCTTGCATAGCAGATGGGCCTGCCTGATTCAGTTCCTGAAATCCTGCAGACCTGCATCTTGAAGCGCTCCGTTGGCCAATGGATTCACTCGGCAGTCTCGGCTAAAATTTTAACGGCCCAATCAGGGAAGAGAGGCGGGAGCTGTAGAATGCGGACGTGACGACAACCGGAAGTGACGACAACCGACAGTTGAGAACGGAGATGCCGATTAGCCTGTTGTCCTCATGGCTACTTAGTAAAACTTGGTGAAATCTGCCCTCCTCAGAAGTTTACTTGTAGGGATTGTCTGTGATGAGGTTCACGTCACATATAAGTGTTAAATGAATCATCTGTGTGGTACAATTTAGGTTAAGACGATAGTATAAGGCCGTCTGCAGCTAAGTTCGCCGCTAACAGCTAACGGTCATTAACTGTTGTTAGCTGTTAGCGGCTAACTTAGCCGCTAACAGCTAACAAAAAAGTATGCTATTTTTTTTCAATTCTTTATTCAGCCATTTCAAGTTACAAACAGGCACATTTTGCATCATACAGTCTTCAAAAATCACTGAGCAGCATCAGCAGCCAACATAAAAAAAATAATTAAATACAATTTATATATTTAAAAAAAAAAAAGAAAATTCAATGAAAACATTGCTTCATTATATGAGGCAATCCTGCTTGATGTGGATTGGTCTGTGATGAATGTGACGAGCAGAACGATTGTCCAATCACAAGCTTGTATTTTTTTTTAAACGTTCTGCCCCTGAAATCAAATTAAAAAGGCAACTACCCAGATGGACTTGTGGAATATTTCTGTGGCAGATATATGGAGCTGTCCATCTGGCTTGTCAGGTTAAGGAAACTACAGTACATGGAGAAAACTGATGCATGCACAAGGAGAACATGAAGACTCCGCGCAGAGAGTTCTCAACCAAGTTTGGGAGTCAAACCTGTGACCCTCTTGCTGTGAGGCACTAGGACAAACCTGCTGCACCACCATGCAACCCTTTACCTAATCATATCTTATCACACTTAAAACAGTGCAGATAAAGACTTTTACTTCCAATTTCAGGGCAGATGCACCTGAGACAAATTTCTAGGGATTAGTGACTGAGTGAGATGTACTTAAGGGTTTGTCAGATAGTGGCACTCCTAACCCTGAAATGTGGCCCCTCAATCAGCTTAAAATATAACAAAAAGATATTTGTTCATGGAAAAAAACTCACAAAAATTAAATTTCCAAGACAACACCAAAACAGGGACATTTCCTGAAAACAGAGCTATATTGACAGTAATGTTTTTCATGCAACTCCCTTTTAAACATTTGTGAAAACAGAGAAAACTGAAGATAAACTTTAAGAACCAATAAATTATTTTACCAAAGAAATGCCAAAACAGGATCACATTCTGTATTTGGCTTTGCAGATTAAGAACCTCTTACATGTAAGCCTAAATATAGAATGGTAACCAAAGTTGCCCATCCCTGCCATCCCTTGTACAAAGTTGCTCATCCCCTGTACATAATGCAAGATTTTGAAAGAACTCCAGTGCTAGAATAATAAAATGCTTTTGGTCATCAGATGCTTATAGACTTTCTGAAAGAAAAAGTGATAATACACAGGTCTTAGCACACTCCTGTCCCAACTTTTGGACATGCTACACACTTAAAATTCAGAATAGATACATTAAGGAAATGATGAAGTTGACCAGATGGCACATTAAATACATTTTCACTCACAAGAACCACACCAAAAGCAGTATTCATGTGAACTTGTAATGAAGATTTAGGAATAGGACGAATGAGAGTGATAAAGGTGCAATGTAAGACACAACTATATTGACAAAAGTATTTGCTCACCTGCCTTGACTCACATATGAGCTTAAGTGACATCCCATTCCTAATCCATAGGGTTCAATATGACGTCGGTCCACCCTTTGCAGCTATAACAGCTTCAACTCTTCTGGGAAGGCTGTCCACAAGGTTTAGGAGTGTTTATGGGAATTTTTGACCATTCTTCCAGAAGAGCATTTGTGAGCTCACACACTGATGTTGGACGAGAAGGCCTGGCCCTCAGTCTCTGCTCTGATTCATCCCAAAGGTGTTCTATCAGGTTGAGGTCAGGACTCTGTGCAGGCCAGTCAGGTTCATCCACACCAGACTCTGTCATCCATGTCTTTATGGACCTGCTTTGTGCACTGCTGCACAGTCATGTTGGAAGAGGAAGAGGCCAGCTCCAAACTGTTCCCACAAAGTTGGAGCATGGAATTGTCCAAAATGTCTTGGTGTGCTGAAGCATTCAGAGTTCCTTTGACTGGAACTAAGGGGCCAAGCCCAACTCCTGAAAAAACATCCCCACACCACAATCCCCCTCTACCAAACTTTACACTTGGCACAGTGCAGTCCCACAAGTATCATTCTCCTGGCAACAGCCAAATCCAGTCTCATCCATTAGATAGCTAGGTGGAGAAGCATGACACACTCCAGAGAACACGTCTCCACTGCTCTAGAGTCCAGTGGCGGCGTGCTTTACACCACCGCATCAACACTTTGCATTGCACTTGGTGATGTGGATGCAGCTGCTCGGCCATGGAAACCCATCCATGAAGCTCTCTGCACTGTTCTTGCGCTAATCTGAAGGCCACATGAAGTTTGGAGGTCTGTAGCGATTGACTCTGCAGAAAGTTGGCGACCTCTTCTCACTATGCGCCTCAGCATCCACTGACCCCGCTCCGTCAGTTTACATGGCCTACCACTTGGTGGCTGAGTTGCTGTCGTTCACAAATACTTCCACGTTCTTATAATCCAGCTGACAGTTGACTGTGGAATATTTAGCAGTGAGGAAATTTCTCGACTGGATTTGTTGCTCAGGTGGCATCCTATCACAGTTCCACGCTGGAATTCACTGAGCTCCTGAGAGCGACCCATTCTTTCACTAATGTTTGTAAAAGCAGTCTGCATGCCTAGGTGATGATTTTATACACTTGTGGCCAGGCCAAGTAATTAGGACACCTGATTCTGATTATTGAGATGAGTGAGTGATTACTTTTGGCTGTATAGTGTATATTGTGAGCTATGCAGTCTGGAAAGACATCACAAAGCTTGGCAAAGGGAAACTCAGGATGGGGATTGCTTCTCAGCGTATCCTGCGCAAGCTAATCTCAACCTTCAAAAAGAATCACACTGGATGGGGATCGCTTGAGAATGAACTGAAACGGAGCATTATGTTGTTTAGGGCTGAAACGATTCCTCGAATATTCGCGAGTACTCGATTACAAAATATCCTCAAATTAAATTTTGTGCCTCGAAGCCTCGTTTAATATATAATTATACATATAAATATATATCTGGACTACTATACAGTGCACAGTGTTTGACAGGGATGGTCATTTCTGTGGCACTACGCGCCTGCTACCTCCGCTGCTGCGCGGCTTGTACAATCATGAAGGAAGAGAAAAGAGAGGGACAGAAAGGAGAGTCCAAAGAAGAAATGGCAGAGAGTGTCCCAAGTGTGTGGTCACTACAAGAAGGGATGAAAAGAAAACACAGTGCAGTGTGTCTGATGTCAAACAGAGTTAGCCTAGCACGTAGCTTAGCATGATTGCATGTCGTTAGGGCTGCAACTATTACTATTACAGCATTTTAAATATGCTCATCATAGACATACATCCTCTCTCCATGGTGGAGGACACAGGATTTAAGAACATGATCAAGGATTTCAATCCAAACTACACAATGCCCTCCAGAACACACTTCACAAATATAATTACAGAATTATATTACTGCTTTGTAAATCAGTATTGTATTGGCTTTGTTTTAAGCCAGTACTGGTTTAAACTTTGAAAGTTGTTAAAATAAAAACCCTTTTCTGAGGAATAAACAGCATTTGGTTGCTCAATTTGAAAGCCCTAACATGTTGCATTGTATACAATTGATTTATTTGTTTAAAAACAAAAAAGTATATTTTTTTAGAGTACTCGAGTACTCGAAGAAATAATCGACAGAGTACTCGATTCCAAAAATACTCGATAGTTGCAGCTCTAATGTTGTTTCTGATGAATGTGTGGCAAGCTTGAGATGTTCCATGTTCTTTTTCAATGGACGACCCAACATCATCGTCAGAGGGTGAATATTCCTCTTAGGAATCAGAGTCAGCCAGTACTTGACAAAGTTCTTTGTCAACGATAAACAGACCTCTCTGCATCGTCAGTACTCTAACCCCCAAATTCCACAGAACGAGAAAGTGCCGCGCAGTGCCGCAGTCTTGAAATGTACTGCAGAGCACTTAGCTCCCAGTCTAGTCTATCAAGTAATTTCACTGCCCATGCTCTGGAGCATCTCAATGGAGAAAAGGAACTTAACATAAATAAACAAATTTTAAATGGTTCAAATTAAAGTTATTTTTACTTTTAAGAAAAATGAAGCAAGTTTAACAAAATGAGATTGAAAAAGGCAAAGTAAGAAACACTAGTAAAAGAAAAATACTCAAATTGAAATTCTATATCTGAAGGACTAAAATAAATGATCCAAATGGTAAAGAGGATTACAAACAACAGAAACAAACAACTTAACTAATGCCCTTAACCTACAGGACCTCTGAAATACAAGCACTAATAACACAAAGATTTAACAAAGATTGTCTAATCTAACATATACCGGTTCTGTTGAGAAGTTCCTCTTCTCTTGATCCTGGGGCTTCTTATGTTGATGAATGGCTGTCTTCTTGCAGGGCAGTTGGCTGCTGGACCTTTGACAGCTGCTCCTAATCCGCCTGACGATACATTAACCCCATGTCTTTGTGCTTTCTTTAGTTATACTCAGTTTGGAAATAGATTTGCAAAATATTGTGTTGTCATTATTCGCATATGTTCAACGTTCCAACTTCTAAAATTGGTATTCATAATATCACCTGTTTAGCTGTGAACTTTGTGTTTTCATAGACACCAAATATTTGACAAGGGTCTTTTTTGTGGGTTTTCTTTTCAGGTACAAGAAGAGAAACTCTTCAGAGTGTGGTCCAAGCAGTAGACAGGGACCCTGCAGTGACCCCTACAAAGACACTGAGCTCAGTCAGGACTCAGTTTATTAACAGAGTGACTGATCCAGTCCTGAACCAACTCCTGGATAGGCTCCTGGAGCATTATGTTCTAAATGATGAGGAGATGCAGAAGATCAAAACCAAAGACAGAGGGGATAAAGCACGAGATGTGATCGACTCAGCTCGACTTAAAGGGAACATGGCCAGCTCTATTCTGATCAGAGCTCTTTCTGAGGTGGATCCATTGCTGTGGAGAGAGCTAAACCTCAGATTATGATGGGATGTCATAATGTCGTTCCACTGTTGCTGGTTCAACCCTGAATGACAGCTAAAATTATGGAAGAACGTATTAAAGAGGTCATTTAATGTCTTATCTCAGGTTCATATATTCCTTTTTTATGATTTCTAAAGTATGTTCACAGTCATGTTTTAAAAAAACATGCAAACTTCACACAGAAAGGCCCTGTCCCACCAGTGGATCAAATCAGGGACCTTCTTGCTGTGAGGCACGTGCACTACCTGCTGCAGCACCATGCCATCCTGTTTCTATTCATTTTATGCTTTATTTTTATATTTTATTTAACCTTTATTTAAAGCTGGGGTTGGCGATCTGATTTAGATACACTTTTTGAAATACTGGTTAAAATGGTCTTTATGACCCGATGGTAATCAACTCATAATGTGTTCTTAAAACAGAGCGAAAAATATCCGCTACCTACAGCAGGAGTAAAACAGGGAAAACCCCAACCAATAATCTTGCAGGGATACCTTTTTTTACACCAATCAAATCCCGTCGCCATTCTGCGTGCCTGCTGCGCATGCATTTTCCCGGCGTGCACCGACAGTGCTTGTAGCATGTAGCATGTAGCATGTAGAGTGTAGGGAACAGACTCCGCTGGAGAATGCTTACCTTTCAAGTTTTGTCTTTGAAAATAAGGGAAGTTCGCTGTGAGCCGTCCCACAACACCAACCAAGCTCCAGTATCCCTCACATTTAAGACAGATGTACAAGAAATCTAAAATAAACTCTGTTTTTCTAAGTTTGTTCCGCTGTTGGCTCTAATCTCGCGAGAACTGCCGTCCATGCTACTGCAGGTGGCAGTTCTCGCGAGACTTCTTCTTCTTCTTCGGTGGTTGGCATCCATCATTTTGGAGTATTACCGCCCCCTTCAGGCTAGAGACAGACAACTAGTTCTCCAAAATTGCCAACCCCAGCTTTAACTAGGTAGGCCTAATTTCCCACCGGGATCATGAGCTCCTTTACAAGGGTGTAATGGCCAGGAGGTCATCAGCACACATCATAATAAATACAATTTCAAGATAAAAGTTTAAGGCAATAAACAACAATACATGTGGCAAATAATTCAACAAGCTTACAGTGAAACTGTGACAGTTTTAGGGACAGTAACTATTTAAAGCACAAGCATTGCTCATACATTCTTACTGGCCAGTGAGGAAAATGGCCAGTAAAATTCAGACTTTTATACTTTTTAGTAGATCTGTTGTCTAACATGCAGGATTTTTTCTTTCATTTCTGGTGCTGACATGAATGCCAACCACCTTACGATTGACCGAACACACCACTCAAACCATCACTCCCATAATACTTCCTCAAACTGTCTTGATGAACTTATGGCTGACTTTAGTCTTTTTGACACAGATCTTACTCCTGTATTGACTTTATTTTTACTTCTGCTTCATTGATGAATAAAATTCACAGTGCTATGATTTTTACCTACTTCTATTTCCGGCCATAACATTGTGCTGTCTAAGATAACTCTTGAAAATACACCTAAAACAGTTACTCTGTGGTGCTTCAACTTATCTTTGCTTATTAATGCCAGTTTTTGTCTTTTTTTTAAAAGATGAGTTACAAAAATGTTTTAACTAGAAACAAAGGTTCCATTGATGATCCACAGATTTTTGGAGGCACCTTAAAGGGATTCATAAGCAGCACTGCAGTATCGTTTTCAGCATATCAGAATAAATCTAGGTTAGTGAAAATTGACCAGTTACAGGCTAAATTATTTGACCTTGAAAACATCCATCAAGCCTCCCCTTCAGAGGATATTAAAGTGATTCTTGATGCCACTCACATGGTTAAATTCAATGGTAAGGCAAAAAACAAAATTCCTGATGTAAGAATCAGGAGAAACTATTATTTTTATGGACCTAGGCCCAGCGGTTTGCTTCCATAAGGATCAAACAATATGAAAATGTTCAAATATAACACGTATTAGCTCCTTCAATGGAATATTAACAGATCCACAGGACATCAACACAGAATTATGTAAATTAAATTTAAAATGTATAAATCAGAGCTATTGCCAGATATTTTAAAATGTTATAGTTTCTTGGGAAATCTTTACCTACCCTCTTTGAATCAGGAGGAGGCAACTCAATTGGAAGCCACTATTACCCTAAATAAGCTCAAAAATGCTATTTAAAAAATGACAAGAGGGAAAGCACCTGGATGGGATTGTATTCCTCCAGAATTTAACGCTGCTTTCTGGAAAGATCTTGGACAGTATATGTTAAATATGATACTGGCCTCTGATAAAAATGGTTCTTTTCTTAGTGATGTTAATATGGCTTTGCTTGCTGTCCTTCTATTCCCTCTTTTCTGTAATAACTATAGGCATTTGAGTATTTTTTTTCCCGAAATGAAGGGATTTGCCAAAGTTTTAGCAGCAAGAATTTAACCTCACTGAATCAAGCTAGTACACCAGGACCAGACTGGTTTTGTGAAATCCCGCCTAGCAGGAGAGAATATACGTAGATTGTTTTGTGTGATAAATTTTTCCAAAGATATCAGGGACCCCTGTGCAGTGCTGTCCCTCGATGCTGAGAAAGCTTTTGATCAACTCGAGTGGCAGTACCTGTGGGAGGTCCTTGGTAGATTTGGTTTTGGGCAGGGTTTCATTGGAATGATTAAGGTCCTCTATTCTAACCCTACGACGGTAGTTACAGTCAATAACATTTTGTCCACTCCATTCACTATTTGTTTTCGTTCTCTGGCTTGAACCTCTGATTGAACCTATTACTTTCTGTAACACATGCCATCACATATCCGACTCTACTATCCATCTCCACCAAGAATTTTCAACATGTATTTAAATGTGTTGAGAAAGATATGAAAAGACGGACCAAATTTCTTATTTCAGTGTCAGCTAGAATGTGGATGTTCTTCCAAGATTAAACTTTATTTCTAAAATGTTTCCACTTTCACCTCCTGAAAATTATTGAGATAAGTTGAGTAAACTTGTTTCAAATTTTGTGTGGGGCAATAAAAGAGCACGCCTTAAGTTGTCTATATTACAAAGGAGCAAGAAAAATAAAGGTTTAAATAATCCAAATTTCAAATTGTACTCATGGTCTTTTGTTTTACGCCTTGTCAAATAAGATTCAATCATTCCCTGTTTGAGGACACTGTTTAAGAACACCATAGTAAAAGGCACAGTATACCCTGAGTAAAAGATGACATAGAACTTATGTTACAAGAAATCAGAGAAGCTAAATTGCAGCAAGCTATTTTGAGTGTAACCAGAAATCCCAGAAATCAGAAAACATACAGCTAAATGTATTAGAAGATTTAATCATTTTATAGCATTTTATATAATAACTTCTGTTTTAACATTCCACGTACATAGTCTCAATTCCTCACAGATCATAACATTTTTCATCAAAAACATTTATGCTCTCAAATGTATTGAAATCACTATTTTAAATTTGTACCTGATTATAACCCAGCTGAAAGACAAAGAACCGATAACACACATGACAAGTATGTGCCAACAGCACTGTTGGAGGAACCTTCCCCATGGAGTAACCAGGACATTACCATAACTGACTCTGTAACCAGACACTGATTTGACCAGTGGCGGCGAGCCAATAGAGGGCGCTAGGGCGCCGCCCCCCCAGTGGAGAGTGTGATATTAAATGTATTTACTTTATTTTGAAAAAATGAATTTTACCAAAAATTACTTATTTAAATGTTTAATAAAAATATAAACATAAATATATATATATTAAGATATAAAGTAATTAATTTTCATTAATGTAAAACAAAAGTAAGCCTTCTAGTCTCTACCTCCATCTGATGGGCGCTGGAAAAAGCGCCCATAAGACAGTGATGAATAGCCAATAAGCTACTGTTGCTAGGGCAAGATAAGGGCATATCAACGTGAATTTGGCCAATCAGCATCGTTGAAAATAATCTCCGAAGGGTGCTTCTGAAATCGCCCCTTGGGTTTATTCGGCTCATGTTGGTGCCGGTGTGCTGTATTAACTGGTGTTAGATTAACTGGTGACAGTCCAGGCAGATGTGAAGGGGGTGTGCCTTTGAAGGACCCTTTTGTTTACTATCCAAACACTTCCCGAATCCATATTATACACAAAAATTAGCCTTTTACACCCATTTACTTACTTAGTGGTGAAAGTGACTTTACAACATTTAGAATGACAACAAAAGATTTTATAGAATTACAGACTTGTTTGATGGCGTTAATATACTGAAGGTAATATATATAGGTAACTATCTTAGATGCCTGATCAAAATGTCAAACTTTCGACAGTGTCAACTTGTGATAGCCCCGAAACCCACATTTAACCGACACTTCGGCGCATCAACAAACAATTTGTTCATGTTCAACATATAACGGATTCGGGAGGACTTAAAAAAAGGTAAAGAGAGGTAGGTTTTTTATGTGGAGGAGTAATGTGGACAATTAGACACATGTTCACCTTACTCATTTCTGTATAAAGTTATTTTTAATGTGTTCGCCTTCCTCAGTTCTGCATATAGTAATTGTTAATTTACACATAAACACATGTTCACCTTACTCATTTCTGTATAAAGTTATTGTTAACTTACACATACACACATTTCACCTTCTTCATTTCTGTATAAAGTTATTTTTAACTTACACATGCACACTGGCCCAGTGGGCCTCGAACCACAGCACACTAACACCATCAACAACAAGCAAAGTGTAGGTCAACACTGAACATGTCTGAGGGAAAATAAAGAGAGTTACAATCACTGTGATTCTTCCACTGTTGACAGAATGTCTGGAATGAGCCACTGCTTCAGTTTATTAGATTAGATTATCTCTTTAATCCCCATGGAAACTGATTTACCACCAGATCACAAAACAGTCAACAAACATTACAAACACAACTTTATGACTGAGTTGTTGGTTTATTGTGTGTTCTTCTGTGAAAAATCAACTTACTGTGATCTTTGTCATAATTCTAGTCCTGGTTTAAACCAACAACACATTTAAATTTGTATTATTCTCATTTAAAGAATAACGATGTTGTTTCCTTCTCTGTGTTTCAGCCTGTTTCAGACACACAGAGACCTGCACAGATAACAGACTTTCAGATCTGCAGACTAGAAGACACAGTAACCAGTGAATTAAACTTGAAAATGGTCTGTCAGTTTTGATTTTTGTCTGTTGATGTCTAATTAATGTTTTATAATCAGCCTGGCAGTGGAATTACAAATGTAGCTGTTTTACATCTGAATGTGGTTTTTATCATGAAGATGACTCAAAGTCATGAGGTTCGTGTTTAAAGCCTTGATTATGCAGATCATGTATATAAATTGTGGACTTTGTCAAAAACTAAATCCTTTTGGTCCTGTTCTCACTTCGATTAAAGCCTTTACCTGATTTATAAAGGGAGCAGCTGGTAGCAACAGTGTCCAAATCTTTTGGATATAATGTTGAAATTCAAACCCTCTGGAAATCTTCTTCAGGATTATCGCTCACTGTTAAGGCCACCGCCACGCCCCCTCCTCTCTCACTAACCTGACTGTGAGTGCTGTGTGTGTGAGTGTGAGCGAGTAAACAGGAGCAGAGATCTTCAGGAGGATTGGGAGCAGCTGTGGAGGCTGCAGCAGCCAATCGGCCTGCAGGACGACAGCCGTTCACCTTCATAAGAAGCTGCAGAAGCCTGAGAATGGGAGCTTCTCAGCAGAGCCTGCGTCTGTTAGTTTAACAATCTTTGTTACCTGAGAAGCTCCTGGAGCTCCCTGTGATTGTAATATTGGAGCTCCTGTGAGGACAGGGCGTTGGTTTAACTGTATTTCAGTTGGTTTTAATCCTGTTTACCCTTAAGTCAGTTTATCTTTGTTTGAGGACTTTTAGGTTTATTGTATTTCTTGGTAATTGAATTTCAGTTTGTGAGAATTTTATTCTTACTAATATTTCTTAGTTTGACTTTTTAACCTCATTTTGTTTCCTTTGCTTCCTACGGAGCCCCTTAGGCGCCACAGAGGACAAAATAAAACAAAATATATAACTTCGTCTTGATATATTAAAAGCGTCGCGCGAAATAAAACGTGCACTCGAAATACTTATTACGCGGCGCGTTTTAGCGTCGCGCCGACATGCTAAAAGCGTGCGCGAGATACTAAAGCGTGTGCCGCGAAATAGTTATTCGTGCGCACGTTTTAGCTAAAACGTGCGCTCGAAATAAAGTTATTCATCACATTTGTGACTTGTCCTTATTCTTGTTCGCTACGGCTTCCCGTAGAGAAGCCGGACGTTCACAAACACACACAATGGAGAGAAGAAGTGAGCTAGTTAACTTTCACTTCCACCTCGGACTGTCATATAATGACATTCTTGTTGCTCTTATTATGAGAGATGGAATAATCTGAAGTAGAACTTTGCTGCTTATACTAAAAGACAACAGGCTCCGCCGGTGTACTGTATGAAATTAACAGGTGACCGTCCAGGCAGAAGTGAGGGGGGCGTGTCTGAAGGACCTTTTTGTTTACTATCTGAACACCTCCCGAATCAATTGTATACACAAAAATGAGCTCTTTACACCCATTTACTTAGTGGTGGAAGTGACTTCACAACATTGAGCGTGACGACGAAGGATTTTGAAGGATTACAGACTTATTTGACAGCGTAAAGAAACGTAAGGTAATATATAGGTAAATATCTTAGATGTCTGATCAAAATGACAAATTTCCGACTGTGTCAACTGGTGATGGCCCCGAAACCCGCATTTTACTGTCACTTCGGCGTATCAACAAACAATTTGTTCATGTTCAACGCATAACAAGAGTCGGGAGGACTTGAAAATAGGTACAGAGGAGTAGGTTTTTACAATGTGGAGGAAATTTTCGCTTCATCTTGTGATCAAGCTGATGGCATGTGTGTCTGCATTAAGTGTAAGCACAAGAGTGCATTTCTGTAAGCATGCTGAATTTGAGGGATATATTCTACTGTAGTGTGTGTGGTTTTGTTGACCACAAAATGACTCGTCCTTGTAACCCATAGTAGAAAATTAATCCCCATTAAGATCTTCATAATGCGATGGTCGAATGATACTTTGTAAACTGTGCAGCCTTTTAAGAGTTTCACGATCACTGACTTTTGACATCAGATCGGGGCACGTGGCGTTGTTGAATGCTGTTTGAATCAAATGTTGATCTCAATAAATGTTTTAACTGTTAAACATTGGTGTGCTGTCTTTAATTTGCTGTCCTGTTGAAAATATATGTAATTACCTTTTTTTACTGACATTGATAAACAGCAGATAAGTTGTGAGTGTGACTGGGAAAATACAACTTTATTATAGTTCTGTGACCATGAAGGTTTTTGTGATATGTCAACATTTACAACTGCAGTCACGTCAGCCGTCTCTCGATTTCGGTGGTCAAGCCAGCTGCTCCAACATTTCAAGTGCGCTCTTATTACAGACTTTATGGCAAGCGCACAAAAATAAGTGGAAAAGTCAGCACTAACTTACTTATAAAAGAGTGTGTTAAATTCCAGTTTTCAAAATAAAAATTGGTTGTGAAATACAATAAGATTTTCTAAAAAATATGAGAACTACATTAAAATTTTATTTTCATATTTACAGTATGGAATAAATTAAAATTTATTAAAACTATATTAAATGTGTCCAAATGCAATAGAAAGAGGTGTGTGTCATAGAGCAGGCTTAAGTCTACTGTCCCACACTGATTTTGAACCAACAGATCACATGACCTGGGAATTATTGAACTATAATGCCCATATTTACTTTGTAAAAGACATTACAAATTCATACAAATATGAAACATGTCCAAATGCAAAAATAAGTGGTGTTTCTCATCAAGCAGGCTGAAGTCTACTGTCCTACATGATTCTGAGCCAACAGGTCACGTGACCTGGGAGGTATTTTGGCTCTAATGCTCATATTTACATTAAAAGATAAATTAAAAAATCATAAAAAATATGAAGTGTGTCCAAATGCAATAAAAAAATGGTGTGCGTCATAGAACAGGCTTAGATCTACCATTCTGGGTTGATTCTGAGCCAACAAGTCACATGACCTGGGACTTATTGAGTTATTATGCTCATATTTACAGTATTAAATATATTAAAAATTCATAGAATGTTTTGCGTTCAACTGCAATAAAAAGTGGTGTGTGTCAAGGAGCAGCATTAGATCTACCATTCTGTCTTAATTTTTTAGCAATCAAATCTCATGGCCTGGACTTATCCATGGACTTATTGAGCTAAAATACTAATATTTACAGTATAAAATACATTAAAAAATTCATAGCTCAATAAGTCTCAGGCTGTGTGACCTATTAGCTCAGAATCAGTGTAGGACAGTTAGCATGCTCAATGACACAATCCACTTTTTATTCCATTTGGGCATATTTCAAATTGTTTTTTTTTTTTAATGAATTTTAATGTGTTTTATAATGCAAATCTGAGCATTATTGGTCAATGAGTCGGAGGTCATGTGACCTATTGGCTCAAAATTAATAATACTGACTCTTTGACACAAACCACTTTTTATTGCATTTGGACACACAAATTTCATATTTTGGGGGGGAATTTGTAATGTCTTTTATAAAGTAAATATGGGCATTATAGCTCAATAATTCCCAGGTCATGTGATCTGTAGGTTCAAAATCAGTGTAGGACAGTAGACTTAAGCCTGCTCTATGACACACAGTTTTAATAAATTTTAATATTCCATTCTGTAAATATGAAAATAACATTTTAATGTAGTTCTCATATTTTAATTACATCAGACAGAAAATGATGAGTGAACACTAACATCACTGATGTGACATTTGTTTTTTTAATGTAATAAGTTTCTAAAAAATAAGAACTTTCTGTAGTTTGTGTTTTATTAACATAATAGATACTGATATCTGGCACATAGTAAAAAAAAAAATCCAACAAGATCACATAAAACAGTGACTCCAAACCAGGAGTAGGTGGAAAAATGTAAAGTATTTTGAGTGTTTTGTTCCTGATTTTTAAAGTTTAAATGTTCCTGTTTAAAAGGGTCTTATTCAAAGGAGCTCTGGTGTTTTGTGCCAAACATTACAGCAGGCAGGTTGATTATTTGTATTTTGTATCTGTCTATTTAGATTATATATTTATTTTCAAGGCAAGATATTTTTTTATTATCAAGTTTAATT
Source organism: Scarus forsteni (assembly GCA_036419115.1). Taxonomy (NCBI): domain Eukaryota; kingdom Metazoa; phylum Chordata; class Actinopteri; order Labriformes; family Labridae; genus Scarus; species Scarus forsteni. The sequence goes on from JAZDUH010000260.1 coordinate 149,510, forward strand.
TGAATTACGAAAGAACATTTCTGAGAACTAAATGTTCAAATAAAGGAGATAAAATAAAATACTTTCATTTATTAATCAGTTGTGTGACATTCTGCTTTAGAAGAATCAACACGTATGAGTGAGGGGATAACCATGCAGGACAAAAAGGCTCAGGTTGGACACAAGACAAAAAAGGTTGGGACCCACTGACCTGGATGGTTATCTGGTTATTTGGATTGACCTCCACAGACTATTGAACACATGATTCAGTTTGCCCCTTTAGACACCAGACAGGATACATTCAGTGTGAGGAGTCTCTTCTCTCTTTTGGTTTCTCTTTGTTGTAAGACAGGAAAATAGAAGTTATCCAGGCAGAGTTACATGTTTATGGTTTGACTGAAATTCTCTATGTAGACTTGAAGCTCCACTCAGTCGAGCTGGACATCATCACAGTCACAAAGTGAAGCAACGTCTCAGCTGCTCCTCCAGGATTTTTTCATAATTCATATATTTATCCCTCAGACAGATTTAAGCAGATTTACAGAACCATGTGACCTTGTACCAGCTCAAATGACCTCATGTATCAAAATACTCCCTCTCTGTAGATAGAGCTATTTTCATTGGAAATCACAAAAGGACCAAATTCCTCCTTAACAATACAAAGTATCCAAATCAATACAAAACTAAAGGGAACAGACATGAAATGCACAGTATAAAATCAGTTGTGCATGTGTGAAAGAACCACAGGAACAAATGATAAAAAGGAGAAACTCCCAAGGAAATAAGCAAAGCAGCTATATTTTTAGGCTTCCAAGAAAGAAAAAAGAACATTTGCTAAATCTTACCCCAAGTGACCTGTGGCAGGAGTAATGACACATTAGATAAAGTCAGACAAAATGATTTATGCTCTATCATTGTAAAACTATGAGTTCACCACAGTGTCCAAATCTTTGTGTCAGGTGCTCAGTGACTTTCTCCCCACACAGTCCGACCGCAGCAAGCCTCTGATTTTAGAAACAAACGATGCTCTTCACGAGAACGACATCTTCAGAGATCATTCTACGAACATCTTTTGATCCAGTTTAGTTAAGGACAATACAAAGATTAGAAGATCTTCAGACGGACACAGAAGCCGTGTCTTCAGACTGCAGAGAGTCTTTTAAAGCAAGAGTGCCCACCAGCTCGAGTCCTGGATCAAACTGACAGAGTAAAGAAATGGATTACAAGGGCACTGCAAATCTGCATAAGCTATAAAAACCATGACACATTTACACCCTGTCAGGGCTACTCTCTCTTAAAGGGACATGCACACAGTTTACAAACATAGGAGGTGAAAAGACCGCTGAGAAAGCAGCAGGGTTGGGAAAATTAGTCTCAAACTCCGATCTGCCAATGACTCCTGACAGTTTAACATAATGCACTTTAATCAGAAAGCTCTTTGATTGGTCTGCTGATCCACCAATCAGAGAGTCCCCCTCTCATGGCATAATAGCTGGACTACTTTAGGTGAGACAAACTTTACCTAGGCCAACAGTGAGTGGAGGTAAAGATGTGAAGCTAATTTCTTTGCATTGGCATGTTTCAGCTGTGTTTCTATGGTGTCTGAAAGATGATATCGGTACTGTAATCTGGGAGTATTTTTGGACCCATTTCATAAAATAAACAATAATGATAATAAACAAACAATAAACAAACATCGGTGACTTTCATCGTTTTCTACTGCAGTGTCCTAACAACCCTTATAAGTACATCAACACCACATTTCCTGTTTGATTTTTGTTCACTACCAAGGTAGAGAGGAGAGTAATAATCTTTCAGGACATTTTATTTTTTGGACTTGTTTTTTAAATGTTTTTCATGACTGGAAAATTAGTAAATCATTTCCAGGTTTTAAAGGATTTGTGAAAACCCTGTGTACAACTTCTAGAAGAGACTGAACATGAACATTATCTTCAAGCTATCTTTTTAGTCTGGATGTTATGTAGTGTCTCACTATAATAAATTTGTTTCTTCATCTTTATTTACTCTGCATTTTAGGAATAGATTTTGTTGATTAACCGTTGAGGTGGCCAAAATTACTTTTGCCATTTTTTTATTGTTTCTTTCCGTCACCATGGTTTGTATAATTTACTTCTTAACTTGCATAACTTTATCAACTCATATTTTACAGCTGAGTTTGCATTAGTTACCAAATATCTTTTTACTACATTTCCTGTTGGATTTTATTCACCAACAAGTTAAAAGGAAGATAAATAATTTTCCAGGACATTTCAAGCTTTTCCAGGATACTTTAGTTTTTCATTTTCCAAATGTTTTCCATGACTGGAAAATTAGTAAATAATTTCCCAGATTTTAAAGGATGTGTGGAAACCCTATGTAAAACTTCTTGAAGAGACTGGTATAAAAAGTTTGAATCATTTTGAGGCTTCATTTCTGACACAAACATTTCTTCAGATCTTCTTCTCCCTGAGGTTTAAATATTAAAGAGTTCAGCTCAGTTCCATTCAGAATGTGGATCTGGATCCTGCCTGCTGTGACACCAGTTCCACCTCATTTCTCTCTCCATGATATCCACAGTGTAAGAGTTCCTCATCAGCTCATTGTCCATCTGTGGAGGACTTCTATGTCCAGGGAAACTCCAACACTGATCCACAGGTGCTTGATGCTGCAGCCCCTCCAAAGCTGTAAATCTGACTTCTGTTTCTGTCACACTGATGATATCAGAACCTGTCACAAAGCTCATCAACCTTCTGAGACTTCATCCAGTCCTCGTACGTCCTGCTGTAAAAATCCAAGGGCTGCTCTCTCAGCTGGAGTCTCTGGACTTGTTTCAGGGAGCTTCAGGACTCACCTGCAGCTTGTTTTTTCTCTGAATCCATGATCTGTATTCGTGCTGTTGTGGTTCTGGTGGTCTTCAGGAGTTGTGCTGCACCTGCTGACATGTTATCAAGAGCAAACTCTGGCTGCTGTGGTATTTGTCTGCTTGAAGGAGGACTGCTTTAGGTTGGCTTGTGATGGAGCAGCTTTGACTCCCAGACCATCCAGCAGATATAAAAGCTCCTCCTGGGCATCAGTATCAAGGTCTCCCTGTGAGGCAGCAGCTCTGAGCTCTCTGTCACACGCACTCAGACTCAGCAGCAAAGATTCAAACAGAGAATCAGTCGACTCAGCTGCTCTCCAAATATCAGTGCTGTGCTAAATGCTGGGGCGAGGCGCAGCGCAAACTTTCCCTCATCCACAAATCCCTGGGCCAATATTCTTCCACAGCTTTCCACTCTTCCTCCTGCATTTTGGTGACTGGGACGGCCCCCTCATGTCTGCCCCTCTGCTGCAGGATCCAAAAACTCAACTTTAACCCTTTAACTCCCAGCTCAGCTGTTTGGTAGAGCTCATCAGATTCAGGAATATTTAATGTGTTTAATAAACATTGAATGTCATTGTTTCTGTTGATGTTTTATGATACAGAAAAAACTGCAAACAAAAGAAGTGACATTTCATTTATGGGATTTAAAGGGTAAAAAAAATTCTATTATTATTACCATTATAATTATTTTAAATATTTAACTTAAAACTTTTAACTGAAATGATGATAAATATATTAAGTCTTTTGTTCTTAAAGAACTTTTGTTGTGTTTGTCAAACTCAATACCATCTACTTTAAGTATTTTTTTTGCATTTTTACAGACATTTCTGCCTTATCTTATTGATTTTGTTTTCCAAATATTTATGCTTTTTTGTCATCACATAATTTACTGTTGGGTTTTAAACCTTTCAATCCCACACCATGAAAATATCTGTCTGTTTGGTTTGTTTTTCGTTTTCTCTGTTCCCTGAAGTGTCTCTGGAACGAAACAATGATTTGATTTGTTCTATTTTTAAACATTAAACTTCTCTGAATTTAATGATGAGCTCTGCCAAACAGTTGAGCTGGTAGTTAAAGGCTTCAGTCTACTTTGAAATCAGCTCATCTCTGAGCTGACCAATCATTTGCTCTCACAGATTTTCTCTGTGCAGTCTGACACTCACATGATGTTGGTCACAGCCTGCAGCAGAACTTGAGTGGTGGTCAGCGTGTTGATGGTGGTCCCCTGACACACAGGTGGATGTAGCGGGGCCCTGTTGGTGACCTCCTCCACTGGAGTGAAGACTGGGACAGCATCATCCAGCAGAGCCTCTGAGGGGGGGTCATGATGAGCCTCAGCACAGTCAACACAGTGTCCAAAGACAGGAGTGGACGTGGACGGGGCAGCACTGAAGACTTCACTTGTTGCTGTGAAGACTGGAACAGCGGCGTTCAGCTGGAGCTCTGACAGCTGCTCACAGTGGGACCCTGAATGGATGGCATGTTCCACATCATCTGCTCAGACAGGAGAGCTTGGAGTGAAGGCACCACTGAAAACATCTTGAGGGGAAAAGAAAAGTGGAACAGTGTGGTCTAACTGGCCTGCAGAGGCTTCACCTCCAAGGCCACCAATGATCCCCTCTGAATGCCCCGATTCAGAGAGGAGACCAACAACATCTGAGTCTTCAGCTCTTCCAGACTCTTCTCTCTGTGGCTCCTTCAGTCTGGATTTTCTTGGAGCCCATCAGAATCGTCCCTTTTCCTGTTCTCTTCTGTGTCACATGAGTCAACAAAGCATGTTGTGCTGAGGTAGAAGTGTAAAATCACAAACTCTGAGGCTGTGAACACCTCCCCAACAGTGATGTTCTCCTCAGCTGTGATCCTTAAAGTCCTGAACATCATGGAGGAGGTCTTCCCATTTTCCTTTTCTGATTCACCTCCTGAAAAATCACTTCTTTGGTGAGTGTCAAAGTTTGTGCTTTGGTTGAACTCTTGGACTCATCAAGCCCCCTGGTGCCACCAGCAGAACTCTTCCTCCTGTGTTTCCTCATGGATCCAGCTGAACTCCATTTGTCTTGAATTCTTAGCAGCATTTTCAGAAGCATCACGGCTCGGTCTGTCTGAGTCTTTGCAGCTCAGGGTTCCTGCTCACACTCCTCATCTTCACCTGCTGCTGCTGTCCTCAGTTTCTGTCCAAGTTTTTCAAGAAGGGACGTTCTTGAACTTTTGTCTCTGTGTTTTTCTTTGTTCAGAGAGAATCTCCTTAGAGCAATGGGCTCCCCATAAACTGGTTTACAGCCAGCAAGGTGGTCCTCTTCCATTTCTGTGCTGAGCCGAGAGTCCATCTGTGAAGAAAGAGTCAAAGATCAGAGTGAACGTGAACTGAGCTCAACTTCATTTGAGACTGCTCCTCCTCTACTCCTCTTCTGCTGCTCCTCTGCTTCTCCTCTGATCATCACTTTACTGTGGAACACTGGGACTCTCCTCCTCCTCTGCTCATCCTCTGATCCTCCTCTGCTCCTCTTCTGCTCCCTCTCTTCTCTAGCTCCTCCTCTGCTCCTCCCCTGCTCGTCCACTGCTTCTCCTCTGCTCCACCTCTGCTCCTGCTTTGCTCCTCCTCTTTTCCTCCTTTGCTCCTCTACTGCTTCTCCTCCGCTCCTCATCTGCTCTTCTTCTACTCCTCTCCTCCTCCTCTGCTCCTGCGCTGCTCCTCCTCTAGTCCTCCTCTGCTCCTCAACTGCTCCTCCTCTGCTCCTGCACTGCTCTTTCTCTAGTCCTCGTCTACTCCTCCTCGGCTCCTCCTCTGCTCCTCCTGTACTCCTCCTTTGCTCCTCCTCTACTCCTCTGCTCCTCCGCAGCTCCTTCTCTGCTCCTCCTCTACTCAACTGCTCCTGCTCTACTCCTCCTTTGCTCCTCCTTGGCTCCTCCTCTGCTCCTTCACTACTCCTTTACTCATCTACTCCTCCTCTACTTCTCTTCTCTTCTTCTGTTCCTTTTCGTCTTCTGCTCCTCCTCTGCTCCCCGTTACTCCTCCACAGATTCCTGTGAACTCACATTAGAGCTGCACAGATAAACTTCAATAACACATTTTAATTTAAAAAAAATAAAAATCAATAAAAATGATTTTCCCTCTGACTTAACTAATCAGTATTCATTTAAAATATCAGTCAAATAATTGTAGTCATCAGACATAGTTTTGTTCAAACTGTGCAGCCCTATAATAAACCAAATAACTACAATCATGACTGTCTCTGACTTTTTTAAACTTTGTCATTTCATAACTTTAACCATCAATAAATATTTATCAGTGAGTTAACCATTGAAGAAATATTTATCCACAGTCAGACACAAAGCTGTAAATCTACACAGTCCTGGATTATTCAGTTCTTCATGGTGTCCATACTTGTCGTCTTTAGAAGCCTTTGACAAAAACATGCTGGAGAATTTCAGATGTTCAGTTCAGACATTTTATTTGTTCAAAAACTCTTCTCTCCATATTCATCAGCTTCACCTCTTCTTAAAGGCTACAAAGAGCAAACACAGACCTTTAGTCCACAGACTTTGTCAGCTCATCATTCAAGTTTGTCCTTGAACTTGTTCATTGATAATAAAGTTAATAACGCATATATCTGGGTTCTTGTTATGAAAAGTTGAATTAACCACCTCACTTTGTCTTGTTGCATTCAGTCAATGTTTTTCTCTGCAACACTTTCAAAGAAAATCCCATAAACCTTTGTCATGAGACGTTTGCTCTGCCATTTCCTCTGTTTCCTGGAAATTCACATGTTGAGCTGCTTCAACAATCCTCAGTCTCCTTGGTAACCACACCACCAGTGTGTGAGCTCAACAACAACAACAACAACAACAACAACAACAACAACAACAACAACAACAACAACTCAATCAGACATTTCAGCCATGTCAGCTTTTCTGCTGCCGCGGTACAAAATGTCTAAATGATGTTATGTCAGAGAAATTCTCTTCTTTTTGAGCAGAATCGTTGTTCTATGAATCAAACTGAAATCATCTGGTACTTTAGTTTTAGACCAACAACAACCCATGTCAATGATTAACACTTATTTGGGAGTAAATGTTGTTTTCTTTTATTCATTCACATTCTTGGTTCATCTGAGAGAACAGAATGTCTAAATGGTTTGATCTCAGAGAAATGTGCTCATATCTGAACTTTGATTCCACAGATGTCAGCTTCATGCCACTTCAGCTTTATGCCACATAAACCCAGCTCAGTGATTTACTCTCTGATGTGGAATTAAATCACTACAGTTAGGCTGGAGCCAAAAGCAAACCACCAGAGAGTCAAGGTGCAAAGTCCAAAGTGTTATTGAGGGAAAAAAGGGGAGTGGGAAGAGGAGCTGGAGGGAAGGAGGATCCAGGGAGGGAAGGAGGATCCAGGGGAGAGAGGGGGGCTGCAGGGGAGGAGGAGATTTCCAGTCCAGAGATGGCAGCAGTGAGAGCAGGGCCCTGTTCTACGAAGCAGGATTACTGCCTAGCGAGGTAGCTTTGAGGGTAGGTTCCGGTTTCCTGTTCTCTGACGCGATCACGCGTTCTAGATTGAACTCGAGGACAACAAAAACCCCGCCCACTGACCAATGAGCTGACCCGATGGCTGCAGAGGGCCAGCTCCTCTGCAGGAGTAAAATCTGGGGGAGGAATCCCCCCCCAGATCTTTTTGTGCCACTTTGATTGGTGCTGAAACGAAACCCAGATTTAGAGTCACTACACACTACATGACACTTGCTACAGGTAGTTAAAGGGAATGAAGAACTCTCATTGCCCTAACAAGATCTTCAATGCTAACACTTCTGCTCCATGACTTAAAGGACCTCTTTCACAATACATGTAATTTTGCCCACAGCCCAGTTTTTTGTTTATTGTGTGGTATTTGTAGTACACCCAGAGACTCCCAAGAATATACCTTTAGAAAATCCAAAAGTCATCCAGGGCCTGTACTATGACCTATTTTATGATCATTGCCATAGGTGTGAGCCAGGGTGCACACTTTACCCCAAAACTTACTCAAACACAAATAATAAATCATCAAATTGGGTCAAATCACCTTCACTGAAGTCTGGTGCATCTTTTGAAATCAAATGTAAAGCTAAGTATTACAATTGAAAGAAGTTATTGAGTTTGAACTGGGAAAAAATAGTTTTTTTTATGATTTTTTCAACAAATTCAATTCTTTAGAGATGTGTCTGACCAACTTACAGTTGCTGTACAACTACAATACTTACAAATTATTTGGCCACATATATATTCTCAAAGTGGGAAAAAAAAATCATCAAATTCTGAGACCGGTAAAGTTGTTCAATTAACAGGTTGGGTTACTGTGGTAGAATCAGGATACTGTTCCATGTCTTGTATATCAGGGAACCTTTAAAGATTTGTTCAGAATTCATCCTTTAAGTATGATTTCTTTTAGAATTTGAATGCTAGATTCAAAACAAACATTTCACATGAAATGTTATTCATTTTAATATTGAACAGCCACAAAGGGCCTGTATATTATGCCTTTGTGATGAGATAATAATGAGCTATTGATACAAGTAAAAACTGATGCAGTTTTGGATTGTTGTAATCAGATTGTATATATCTACAATGACAGCAATACATAAACATTACTTCTGTCAATTTCTGTTTCTAGTACTTATATATACATGTAATCTGTTTTATGGCTGGGTGTACTACAAATACCACACAATAAACAAAAAATTGGGCTGTGGGCAAAATTACATGTATTGTGAAAGAGGTCCTTTCTACTGAGATGTGATTTTGACCCCTTAAAATTACCTATGCAGTTATCAGACTTTCATCTACAGGTATTACGGTATTGGAAAATGCTTTACAAACATAATTTCAGCCCACATAAAGCCATCATTTGGAACAACAGATATATCTTGCATAAAAGGAAGTCTTTGTTCTATAAAAATTGGATGGAAAAAGGTGTTTGGGCTGTAATACATTTAATGGATAAAGATGGAAATATATTAAATCATACCAATTTCAATCTGAAATTCAAAATAAATTGTTCTTACAAACAGTATTCAATAGTGATAAAAAGTTGTTCCTGTAGCCTTGTTTAATTTGATCAGAGAAACTCTGAAATATTCTGCTGTAACACCTGTACTTGACAATCTTTTTATTGGTGAATATGATTTATTAGACCGTAAGTGTAGTAACAACATTTTGAGAAGTCTTGTCACAAAGGAATTCTTTCCTCTTCCTATTAAAAGAAATATCACTTTTCAGGTTTTCTCCAAACTTGATTTGGTTAAACTAAGAACCAGATATTTAGACTTTCCATTGTTGCCAAAAATGAAAGAAGTTCATTTTAAGACTATTAATGATATCTATCCATGTAAGGAATTTTTGAGAAGACGATTTAATATAGATAAGAATGAATGTACGTTTTGTCATACAGAAATTGAAACACAGGAACATCTGTTTCATGATTGTAATGCTATTAAGATTTTTTGGGAAATAATTCATGCATGGCTAGATGCAAAATAGGTAATACTGTTTTTAATTATCATATGATCAAATTTGGAATCTTTGTAAACGATAAAACTGTTGAATTTTTATATAATATGTTTATTATAGGGAAATTCTATTTCCACAAATGTAGATTCTTCAAAGTTACTCCCAATTTTGCTTCATTTAAGAACGACCTTAAATTATTTTCTTAATCTTTAAAAAAGATTGAAAAAGAAAGTGCCTCAAGACTCCAAGAAATTCTTGATTTGTGTATGAATTGAACCTTGTAAATGTTTTCATTGAATTGTTTATGAATTATTTTTTTATTTTATCTTTTTTATTATTTAGTTTTATATATTGGTTAGTGATGCTGCTCAGTGATTTTTGAAGAATGTACAATGCAAAATATGCCTGTTTGTTACTTGAAATGGCTGAATAAAAAAATTGAAAAGAAAAAAAACTCCTGTTCCATGACAATATTTGATTGCCCGTCTTAAAATTGTGACAGGAATTCATGTAGGGGTCATGTGGGCTACATATCAAACAAAAAATTTAAACAGGATAGGAATGAACAAATAAATAAATTCATCTTGGAAATGAATGAGACATGTCTGGTGCATGTTACAGTAAAAGTGCATGTTGAACAGTGCTGTTTCAGGATGATAATGGCACCAAAGATTTTTTGCACGCCTTATTATGCATTGAGACTGTCAGCAATTTTCTGCCAGCACTCCTTCAGTACTTTTGCAGCGGCGACGGTGTTGCTTTTGACGTTTATTACATGTTTTAATTCTTCATATTCTGTTATGATCGCCTCCTGCTGCTTGTGTGTGAAGTATGCGGTCCTTCTCTCTCCGGCCTGCTCTGACGCTCCAGACTGGTCCATGTTCACGATTGGTCAGATGCGGCGGGCTCCGCCTTATATGTGTGCACGCACTCATTGCAAATCTGGATCCACTTATGAGGTTGATAGCCATCGTCGTTGAACCGTGTAGCGAGACCGCCGGCTACCGGTGCGTCGGTGGCGCAGTTGGATAGTGCGCTTGGTCAGTGATCGGGAGGTTGCAGGTTCAAGCCCAGCTCCGGGCGACATATGACGATGTGTCCTTGGGCAAGACACTTAACCCCAAGTTGCTCCCACTGCTGCGTCAGTGGCGTGTAAATGGGCATGAAAGCGCGTGAATGTGTTAGAAATACTGATGGACATAGAAACTCTGAATCATCAGTGAGTGAATGTGAGAGTGAATGGGTGTGAATGGGTAGGTGTGACCTGCGGTGTAAAGCAGCTTTGAGTAGTCCAGGACTAGGAAAGCGCTATATAAGCTCAAGTCCATTTACCATTTACCGCACTCAATTCAGCGAGGTAGCTCCAAGGCTATCTCGCTAGGCTGAACTTGCTTCGTAGAATAGGGCCCAGCTGCATGAGAGGCAGTCACACCATCCAGGTTTAAATTCTGTTGAGCACGTAGGCCAAATGTTACGGGCCATGTCGATGATGAGTTCAGTGGCAGCGTGGAAATTCAGGTTCTCTTGGCAAATGACTAACGCTCCAAATCTGAGAATGAAAATCTAATCTTCTCTGTCTTGATTGATCCCTGTTTATTTTTTAAATGCATCAGAAAGTTAATTTTCAATTGAATTTCAGACAGTTTGACTGCAGCATTGTTGATTCAGAGCACTCAAAAATCAGGGATTTGAGGCCCGTTTCTCTGCATCAATAATGCTTCAATCAAACTGTCTAAAAATCATCACAGAGGGAGCCTGAGATTGTTCTTTACAATGTTCTGTTGGACCTTACTGATCAAAGTTTTATTGTGATTTTTATGTTTTTTTTTTATATCTGCCATTTGTTAAAACAAGTCTCAAACACCTGATTTTGGAGTTCTCTAAATCTATAATGCTGCAGACAAACTGAGTGAAATTTAATTGAACATTAACTTTCTGATGCATTTTAACAGATTAAAAAATACAGGGATCGATCAAGACAGGACAGATTGGATTTTCATTGATGGATTTGGAGCATTAATCATTTGCCATTGGCCGACGTGTCCAACAGAAGATGAAACCTGGACGGTGTGACTGCAGTGCAGAAACACGGCTCAGTGGGGAGAACTGGAGCAGGACACAAAAACAAGATCCAAAAAACACCAGAGACAAAGACTAGAGGACTCCAGCTGTCCACCATACTGACGAGCAGGAGTCAACTGGAGCCTGAGAGGAGCCAGAGAGGAGCTGAAGGAGGAGAGCTGAGGAGTAGATGTGCTGCAGGTGAGATGAGGAGAGAGCCACAGCAGACACGCCCCCACAGAGGGAGGAGGGAGCAGCAGGTGAGGGAGAAGAGCTGAGTGACAGGGACTCACAGACAGGCCGTCACACTCTCATGAGGAGGAAATGTCTTATTTGATCAGTGTTCCATGTTTGGTCCATCTGAGAGAACAAAATGTCTCCATGGTGTTACCTCAGCACAGAAACATGATTCTATGAATCAAACTGATCTCATGTTCCTGTCACTTGTGTTTCTGTGCCTGATGATCTTCACTGATTTACTCATGTGGACACACGTTGTCCTTTTAAACTCATTTCATATTCTTGGTGCATCAGAAAGTCAAAATGATGTTTTCTCAGAGAAACAGGCTGATGTTTGACTCCACTTTTCCACCAGACTTTCTGAAGTCCTGACTTGGTTTTCTGGTGTTGCAGTGACAGACCTGGGTTATCATTGCTTCACTGCACAGTAACAACAGACTCAGGAGAAGAAAACTGGATTTGAACTCATTATTCTTCATGTTTGTCACACTTTGATATCTGTGTTTTCTCCTCTTGCTGTGTGATGAAGAACCAAAGCTGGGCTAACTTTTGGAGTTGCTTTCTTCTCCAGGTTCCTGTTCAGGATGAAGACTTCCTGTTCTCTCTGCTTTCTGCCAGCAGGTGTCGCTGTTTCTCTTGTTTCCTCTCAGACTGATGGAGCTGAACAGATTCTTCATCTGTGAGCACAAACACTGATCTGCTCAGCTGTCTGACAGAAAGCTGTGAAGCAGCTGCTTTCTCTATTTGAGCTGATGTTTCTGTGTCTCATGTTCATGTTGGTTTATTGTCTGGGTGTTAATGAGAGGAGTGGGCCATCCAACAGCAGGACAAAGACAAACTGCTCTCTTTCTGCTCCACAACATTCACTCCACTGTGATCAGAGTGAGCTGATCTTCATCAGTGTCTGTGTTGTTTGTCATCTTCTCCTCTTCTTCATTTTGGAGGCTCCACGTCCTCCAGCACATGAATGAATCTGATAATCAGACTAATCCCATCAGATGGACCTCATGTTCTCTTCTTCTCCTGCTCCTGCTCTAAACTCATGCAGGGCTTATTTTCAGACCCGTGGTGTGTGGGATCATTGATAATTCACCAGAGCATCTCCAGACACTCACTGGCCACTTCATTAGGGACACTTTGCTGGTGCCAGGTTGGACCTCCTTCACCTCCAGAGCTCCTTCATCCAACAAGGAGCTCAAACATCCTCAGAGATGTTGCTCCATATCTCCATGACAGCTTCACACTGCTGCTGAAGGTTTGTCTGCTCAACATCCATGATGAGAATCTCCTGCTCCACCACATCCCAAAGGGGCTCTATTGCAGTGAGATCTGGTGACTGTGGAGTTCAGTGAACTCATCATCATGTTGAATGAACCAGTGTGAGATGATCTGAGCTTTGAGTCATGGAGCTGCTAAAGTGTCCATCAGAAGATGGTCCACTGGGGTCATAAAGGGATGGACATGGTCAGCGAACAGACTCAGGTAGGCTGTGGGGTCTAAACCAGGATCAGGTGGTCCTGAGGGGCCCAAAGTGAGCTCAAGACTGAAGTCTGACCACATCACACAACAAGGACGTCTGAGCATGGCTGCAGAATCATCTCTGTCTGCATCAGGATGTTTGGATCAATGATTATTTTCAACATCCCTGTTCATGCTCTGTTAACAAATCCTTCAAGAAACTCCTGAAGCCCTAAAATGTCCTCAGAATCCATCCATTACTGTCTGACTTTTCCTTTTCACAAACAAACAAACAGAGGCCCAGCCTGGTGGTTGGAGTAATAAATGAGGATGATGAGGATGATAATCAGCTCTCAGGGCTGCCTCAGCCTCATCTCCCACCAGACGTCCTGGTTTATCAATCAAACAGCTCACCTTCATTTTTCTCAGTCCAGCTCTAAAAATGTTTTTAACATCTTGAATTTGATTTTTTAAAGTGTGCAGTAGTCCATCCATCGTCCTTTTCCTCCTCTTATCAGGACAGACAGACGGACAGAGCGGTCAGTCAGTGGGTTAAAGCAGCAGCCAAAGGGGCCGGCAGTCCCCCCAGTGAACCAAACAGTTCAGGACGTCCCATCATTGGTCAGAAGGACAAACTGGAGTTTTTCACTGTCACTGGTCAAACTGTAGAAAAAGTGATATTTTATGATCCACAGTAAAGAAACCATTAAAGACAGGAATATGATGAAACATGTTTTAGTGATTAATATTTTTATTTTATTGACTTTTATATTTGGACTTATTGTGGCAGAGAGGAGTATTTTCATCTGCTCCAGATTCATTTAGAAATCAGCCTTTTTCTCTCCTCAGTAATCAGGAGGTGTGGTATCTTTGGTTACACATTCATGTTTATTATGGACATGCAGCAGCAGAAGGAGAACTTCTGGTTGGACCACCTTTCTAAATCTTTACTGACTGAGTCTCACAGCACTCTGAAATTAACATGTGACATTTAAGCAATACAGGAGAAAATGTGGACACCAAGATACTGAAGAAGAAACAGCTGGAGTCTGTGTTTGCTCTCTGGATTAATGCTGCTTAATGGTGACAGTTTTTTTAGATTTATTTTAGAGCCTGAAAAATGACAAATGAAGAAAGGATATGAATAACTTTGGGAGGATCAGACATCAAATCATTCGGAGATAATAAGACATCATCTGCATACATTGATGTGGAGGTCCATCTGTACCTGACCATTATAGGAGTCCTACTCTGAGCCTGCTGAATTTTCTCTGTGAGGGGTTCAAGTGATGGTGCAGATAACAAAGGAGGACCGCCTCTGTGGGGTCCTCTGCACTTTGGGAAATGGGATGAGAAACAGTTTCCTGTTGGTTCTTGAGCATAGTTAGTCTGAACCAGGGGCTCAAAACTTTTTCAGCCCGGGACCCCGATGAGAAGTTTGACCTCTCCCTGGACCCCCCAGAAAACAAGAAATAAGTGAAGAAAACAAATAATCAAAAAAGTTTATTTTTATATTTCAGTCAGGAGAGATATGAGTGAACAATTCTTTATTTCCAAGTCTGTCTGAGTGAAAATGAGCAGTGTCTTTGTGATCAGCATCTCTTTGGCTCTTGGACTCCATCATGAGACCTTCATGGACTTCAGGCATACGAGGCCCACTGAGAGACTGGACGCCCCCCTTTGGAGTCCAGATCCTGGTGGTGGTGAGGGATACAGGAGACAATGAGGAGCAGACCTCTGAGCATCTGGATCTCTGATGTGATGGACTGAGGTGCTGATGAGGCCTGCAGGACCAGGTGAGGAGCTGGACCTGGACTCTGCATGGAGGTGCCTGGGGTGGAGAAGGGCTGCTGAGACTAAGACCACTGTGGAGGAGCAAAGACAGGATTTCAAAGTGAGACAGGAGCAGGATGAGCGTCAGACAGGCTGTGTCAGAATGTGATTGGCTCAGAGCTTCAGTGAGTGCCCGCCCCTAATCAGCTGATGAGCTGAATGAGCTGAGCAGGAAGGCAGGCGGAGTGAAGAGAGGAGAGAGAGGAGACTTTAATGAACAGAGGAGGGAGTGAATGAACACACAAGTCCTCCTGCTTGAACTCAGCTTCATTAGTCAGCTCTCTGTCACATCAGCTTTAAAGATGAACTGAAATCAATCTGCTCTGATCCAGATTAAATACTGGGATCTGTGAGAGAGGAACGGGATCCCTGTCAACAACACACCCTTGCATATTTAGGCTTTGTTACTGATGAAGAAGAAGAAAATCACTCAGGCTCAAATATGAATCCAATTCTTCAGAAAATGATCCAAACATGAACATGAGAGATCTCTGACTCCATGATGGAGTCCTCCTCTAAAGCTGAAGGTAAATCCAGACCTGTGCGTCCGTCTTTATCACTAAAAATGTCTCTGATGTCCAACAATGAGACAAAGTCTGACTTAACTTTATTTGGAGGAGGAGGAGCCGTCAGTGAAGAAAAGAGAGTCTGTGTAATCCTGAGAGTAAAGGAGGTGAAACTCTGCTCATGCCTGTAAAGTCAAATGCTGCTCCACCTTCATTAAAGACACTGACGTTTGGAAAGCCTTTGGGATGTTTCATCATATCAGTGGAGTCAATGTCCAGCTGAAATGGAGCTATGAAACTCAAACACTAACACTTCAACTGTCTGACTCTAACAAACCACACTGACATGGAAACTCATTTATTAACAGCTTTTCACCAGCCCACTGTTTTATTTGGAATTACCAGAACATTCTTAAGATAATCAGTCTTTATATTTACTAAAGTGTGGAGACCGAGGTGTAACGAGGTTTAATTTGTTCATGCTGAGGGGCAGTTTCTCAGATATGAAGAGCAGTGATGAGTGATACCACACTTTTTAACATCCATATGATACCGGTACTTTCTGCTGCCATTTTTCCAAAGTGATACCGATCTTGTTTTACTTTTATGTATTTCATCCAGTGTTGGGAGTAATGCATTACAAAAGTAATGTGATTACTGTAATGCATTCCTTTTTAATGTAACATTGTAATGTGAGGTGCTACAAAAAATGTTTTTGCAGTTTTAATTTAACCAGACATGAAGAGGTGTTTTTATTTTTTTGTTTATACAAATTCTCCAAATACTCTTTCAGATCAGCAGAGGAGAAAAGTCCTCCACTAGGACTAAAGTTACAGTATCTC
Source organism: Scarus forsteni (assembly GCA_036419115.1). Taxonomy (NCBI): domain Eukaryota; kingdom Metazoa; phylum Chordata; class Actinopteri; order Labriformes; family Labridae; genus Scarus; species Scarus forsteni. The sequence continues at coordinate 165,772 of JAZDUH010000260.1, forward strand.
TAACACTATTTAACAGAATTTGACCTTCTGTCTTTTTTTGCTGTGATGGTTTCTTGTATTGTTTCATGGGCATCAATGTGTCTGTTATATTCTCCTGTTTTTAGCCTTAAGCTGAACTCAGTCAGATAGACACCACATCACCTTCACTGGATGTGTAATGAGCTTTTTGAGTGTAATGAGCTACATTTACAATGACAAATTCATATTTACTGTTATTTTGACGAGAGTAACTTAAAAGTAATGTGATAATAGTGTAATACCTTCCATAACTAATTACTTTGAAATGACAGTAACAAGTAATAAATAATGCATTACATTTTTGTAGTAACTTGCCCAACACTGTTCTCATCGACCAAAAACACATAAAGGAAACATGGAGTCTGGAGTCTGGACGTTTAGATCTTAAAGTGAGTTTAGTTTTAAACTTAAGTCCAGGAAATACATTTAAAGACTGAAGTGATGAAGATTTTTGGATGACTTGATACTTATTCCATAAACACAAATACAAATGGAACAACTAAACTAATGAAGGCCTCTGCTGCTCTGATTTATAAACTTTTAAACTGAACAGAATCAACTCCACCTTATTTAAAACATGGCTGTAAGATATTTTCCAGAGTAACAGTAAAAGTTTCCGTGTTCGTCTGCAGCTGAGTGCTGTTGAATGAATGACACAGAACATGGTGCTGTCAAGAAAAGAGAGAAAGACTGTAGAGCTTCACAGATACACACTTTACTGGAGTAATCATTTGGTGTTGATGTCTAAGAGAAGTAATCCAAACAGAGAGAGTACGAGTGGTAGTACAGATACTTCAGGGCTCAATACAGATACTATTGTCCCTAATGAAGAGTTTCTCTTCAAATCTAAATAACCGATCACTCCTAAAGAGGACGCCGTCATATTTGATGCCACACAAGGTGGAGCCCTGCTGCTCCTCAGAGCTCAGATATAAATGTTTCTCATATAGAATTACTGAATACAGACATTTACATCGGACAGACTGATTTAACAAAGAGGCTCAAATAAGTTCTGAAGGCTTTACTTTCAGACAGTGAATCTGCCCTGGACCATTAATGTTTTTTAACAAAAAGGTCGCCATGGCTCAGTGACGTCATGTCCGCTCGAGTTTCACCGTGATCATATCATATATCATAAAACAGATGTATAAGCTGACATTACTCCAACTGTATCCTTTTCACTCACCAAAACACTGCGGCTGAGGCCCTGCAGCATCATCGTCTGTCAGGTCTCTGTAGTCCGTCTGGAGGAACTAATGTCCTCACTGACTAATGTTTCCACAGGGACATGGATTGTTACTCTGTGGTCCGGAATAAAAACTGTCTGTCACAGGTACCGTCACACATGCACACTCTGCTGATTGGCTGTTGTTACACAGCCACACATGACATTCCCTGAAAAGATCAGTTTTCACGCTGAGTGATGTGGTCGTCTTCAACGCAGCAGTCGCCTCCCAGGAGGGTTAGCCCCGCCCCGGCTGTACGTTGACCTTACATGGAGAGTGGCTGCCAAGGTCGCTCAAGTCACGTTCGGTGTGTAGGCACCTTTAGATTTAGTGATCATCTGTCTGAACCAACTGAGCTTGAATAAATGTTTGAAACTCAGCAGAGGGAGACGATCATGAAAACACTGACCTGATGAAGGTGGATCATTAACTTCATCTCTACAGAGGAAAAGAGGAGGAGAGACTCTGAGGAGGTGAAACAGGTTTGAGTGAAAACACAATAAAACAATAAAGGTGATATCAGTCAGAGCTCAGACTCCATTTGAAGAGGACTAACTGAAGCAGAGGGACAAACACTGATCTGAGACAGGGTGAGTGTTCATGCAGTCTGAAGATTTCTCTGCTGTTTTAATGTCTGGATGATCAGCTCAGTGAAGAGAGTGAATGCTGAGTGATGCTCTTTAAAATGAAACACAGACACTGATATAACAGACATGCTGATCAGTCAATGTGAGGCTCTTTTCTCTACTTTAATTCTGTTATTTGTTTTTATGAAGCTCCAGATTAAAAATCAAGTCTCTGAACGGCTCTGCTGTCACCTATTTTCCTGAACTCTTGACGTCCTCATGACAAAATAAAGTCACTCTTAAAGTGTTCTCTCTAAATGGAGCCTCAGTTCTTCATCTAGAGCGACCAAAGGTCTGTTTTATGGCACTTTAATCTCTACAAGCATGACAGACTTTGCTTCATATCCTTGTAGATACAATCACTGCTCCATAAATCATGACCACTGTTTAATTATTAACACATGGCTTAAATAGTTCAGGCTTTAATTCAGGGCATGTGCCACTAGAGGCTCTCAATCAAAATAATAACACAAGATGACCGTTAGGTTTGCAGGGAATCATGGGAGTGATTTCCTGCTGCCTTCTTCATCCCAAAACAGAATGATATGTTCATGTTTGTAGCTTTAATCATGAAACAGAATCATGTTACAGTACACTGCGCTTCGATGCTCTCCCTTTTGGTTTTTATTTAATGCACCAAAAGCTGCATTTAATTTCGTTGTACTAGTGCAGTGATAATAAAGATTCTATTCTATTTAACTTGGCACCCACATGAAGAAATCACCAAACTCACTCAGGGTTGAATATTGCCACTGTAGACTGACTGAGGAATCTTCATGTACTGTGTGTCAGGGATTTGTGGCACACAGGGATAATACTAAAAATGATTAATTTTATTTAAAAGTACCTTTCAAGACACTCAAGGACACTGTACAACATTCAAACAACAACAATAAAATCGAAAATAACAATAATACCAACAATAGAAAAGCAGAACAGATAATGACAGGTTTGGCGAAGAGGAGGTAAGTTATTGTCAAGTGGGGTCTGCAGTCCTGAACAGGTGGGTTTTCAGTCTGGATTTGAATAGAAACAGGGAGTTCAGGTTTCAGAGGTCTGGAGGAAGAGAGTTCCAGAGCAGAGTGACTGAAGGCCTGCTCCCCATGGTGCTGAGGCGAGCAGAGGGCACAGTGAGGTGGGTGGAGGAGGAGGATCTGAGGGAGCGGGCTGGAGTGGCAGTATGGAGGAGGTTGGAGAGATGTGGAGGGGAGAGGCTGTGGATGGTCTTAAAGGTGTACAGGAGCAATTTGAGTTCTTTTTAATGCTGACCAGGAGCCAGTGGAGCTGAGTTCTGGACCAGTTGGAGTTTATGCAGGGACTTTTGGGGCAGACTAATGAGAAGAAATTTGCAGTAATCAATGTGAGAGGTGACGAGGCTGTGGACTAGAATGGAGGTGCTGTGAGGAGTCAGTGAGGGCCGGAGGTGGTTGATGTTTCAGAGGTGGAAGTAAGCAGACCAGGTGATGCTACTGATGTGAGACTGAGAGGACAGTGTGCTGTTGAGGATGACTCCCAGACTCTTAACCCTTTAACTCTCAGCTCAAATGTTTGGCAAAGGAAAATATATTCAGGAATATTTAATGTGTTAATAAAAAAATGTTGTTCTGTTAATGTTTTAGGATTCAGACAAAACAGCAAACAAACCAAAATAACTGATATTATCTTTGTTTAGGATTTAAAAAACAAAAAGTTATTATTAACATCATTGTTGTAAATACTTAACCAATATGTATTTATTTAATCTCTTATTCACCCAAAACATTTTTGTATGTTTGCCAAACTCAATATCATCTTGCTCAAGTTGTTTTTTGCTATTTTCTTTAAAAAACATTTCTGCCTTTTGTAATTGTTTTTTTATTTGTGCATTTTTATGTCATCACGTAACCAGCTGTTCACTTTTAAGATCTTTAAATCCCACACCAAGAAAATATCTGCCTTTTGGTTTGTTTGTAGTTTTCTCTGTTCCCTGAAATGTTGACAGTATCAAACACTGACTTAATTTACTCTGTTTTTAGAAACTTTAATTATCACTGAATTTATTGTCAAGCTCTGCCAAACAGTTGAGCTGGTAGTTAAAGGGTTAACCTGAGGAGATGGGGAAACTGGGAGATGATTTTTTCACCTTTCTGTGCTGATGTGCCTCGAAGCAAACAGTGTATAAAACTGAAGGAACACAACAGAAACAGAAACAAACAGTGAAAATCAGCACTGAGATGAACCACAGAACAGGTGATCAGAGCGTCTTCTGCTCTCACTGCCATAATGTGTCTACTTTTAACCTTTATTTGGTATATTTGTCAGTTTTTGGTTCGTTTTTTTTAGGCCAAGCTCATGTCTCTGCAGTTTTTAGTCCACTGTGACACACAGTGCTTACTTGATGTCTGTTGAAGCCGCTCTGATGTGTGGCTCATGCTAGACTGGACCTGTCCACAGGAGGGCGCTCTCTCTCACACAAAAGGCCTGGAGGACAGGTGGAGTTGATTGGTCCTTGTCTTTAGTGTCTTTTTCTGGATACAGACTGTCTTTACGGTCCTCCTGTATCATTTGTATTCTATAGAGCAGACTTTGTGAATGCACAGACAGTCTGAGTGTGAAGGTCAGATCTGATGATGAGGGATAAGAGAATTTCTACAGTTTCTAGGGATGTGAATTTCAGGATGTTTGTGTTGTTGCCTTCTAAGGCCCACGGAGACTTTGGCTTATATTTCTGTTTTCAGAGGCACACCTACTGACAGATACAGACTGGTTTAGGGATAAGTGCTGTGTGTGTGTTGCTGTGTCTTAACGTTTACTTCCTCAGGGTCTTGTCGTCTCCATTCTGACTGATGAACTAGAGTAAACGCACATCCTAAGAATCAGCACCACAGTCCTGCTGACCCTCCTCCCTCACATCAGGAGACATGTTCCCTAAAGACGACATGCAGCAGTTGATGTAGAAAAGCCTTTTGATTCAGACTCATTTATAGTTCATCTCTGATCAACTTCATTACTCAGTCACTAACATGATATCAGCTGCTGTCCTGTGTCTCTTATACATTGTGTGCAGTGCTCTTTAGGGCTAGGAGATACACACAGTTTTGTAAAGACAATGACATATCTTCAAATAGGATATATACGGTTAGACAGTTTAGATTTATTGTTTTAATTGTTGTTGTACCAAATGAGGGCTGGATGGTGAAAAGCAGTGTCTAAGATCTCAGAGGAGCAGCAGAATGACTGTTTTTGTTGAGAAAGCAAAAACAGGTGGCAAAAAAGTTTGATGGTGACCCATCTTATCTGTCTTTTACATTATCAACATCAAGTACAACGTCACCAAAGCTCCCTGTAGACTGTTTTATGCTCGATGCATCTGTGAGGTAGCAAGTGTCCATGCTGCAAAGTGATGTCAAACATTTTGACTCAAACCTTCATGGAGGTTCTACACAGACAGTTCTCATCCAACCAAGCACATCCCAAAAACTTAACAGAGCAGAGGACAATGAGATGGAGAACTTGAGGATCTGCTGCTGAAGCTACAGACATATTTCTGAATACATCCTCATACAGCACATCCTTCTTCATCTTTCTGTAGCTTTGTCCACATTTGGAGTGTCAACATCTACACGTGTAAGCAGATACATGGATCACAAATCATAACTGTTTAGAAAAATCAATATTCTCACTGATGTATATATATTTATATGTATATATATATATATATATATATATATATATATACACACATATATATATATGTATATATATACGTATATATATATACACACATATATATATATACACACATATATATATGTATATATATACGTATATATAGATATAGATATATATATATATATATATAGTATTATTAGTGGTGACAATGTTGCCTGAAAGCTTTAGATAATAACATTTACCAACTTTACACCTAAATGTTCCCACTCGTGCAGTTATCTGCATATATAATAGATGAATGGGGTGCAATGTTTCATTAATGGGAAGAACTGCAGCCACAGCCAGTGTGACATCACTTCAGGTTGTCTCGGAGACGCAATGGCAACAAACATCAAGCAGATCTCTGTGTGGTAGTTTTTCAAACAAACTAGCAGTGGAAATCCTGTTGGCTATGTCAGGCAAAACTGGCTTATAACAGCAGCATGCGAAACCACCTGAAACACCTAAACAAGCTGGAGGAAGAGACTGCTGCTGCTATTGTGTTTGAGCGCAGTGCTCATAATCTTCTCCATCATCAAAAATTAAAAAAGAACTTGTTATTTTTGCCTATATTATTACCTGCTGTTGTACATTATATTGTTCGTTGGTTTGTGTTGGGTTTTCTCGACCTGATCACAAATCCTCACGTCTAAAGAGAACGAAGAAAACACTTTTTTTCCCCAACAGTTTAGTGAATAATTCTGAGAGTCCCCCCTCTACTTTTTTAACTTTGTGCATATAAAGGTGAAGGTTTTTCCTCTCACAGCTTACTTTGGCTTCTTTTTGAGTTGCTTCCTCTCAACAATTTCAGATTACTTTTACTATGAGACATATTAAATTCAGACATGGCTCCCGTTGTGAAAGAGGGATGCAGTTTGCTCTTTAAGTTTTAAAGAATATTGCACAATAGGGAACAAAAGTTAAAACAATGAGTTAAAAAGAAAGTTAAACCTTTTTTCAGCTTTCACTTGTACATATTCTTGTCTGCCATAATTATAAATGATTTTATTTTCAGCTTGTTTTACTTTCTGTCATAAGTAGGCTTAAGCCCTAAAATGGTGAGATGGATTGCCTACTTATTAAGTTCTGCTCGCTGAATTAAGTTTTTGTCTGATAACTACAGTAATGTCTCTGATTTAATGGGATAAGGGGCTATTCTAAAGGAGACAGAACCCTCTGGTGGTTATATAGCTCAACTGCGTTAGAAAAAGATCATTAATCTCTGACATGTAACTGTGTAGACGTTGGTTAGTAGCAGTGGTGGCTGGTGAAAAATATTCTTGGTGGGGCAGTACTGTGCAGCAAGTTTTTAACAACCATCCCACTACGATTCGACGCAATCTACAGAATACCAGTGCTTCATAAAATTGTTATTATTGATTCCAAATAAAAATAACAGATTACAGAATGATGCACACACATATCAGACACACACACACATAATTACATACAAATGGTCAACCATATACTGCCGAAAAGCTTACATAACCTACATAGAGAGAAATGAGTAAGGGGAACATGTGTGCATGTATAAAATTAAAAATAACTTTATAAACAGTAATTAGTAAGGAGAACATGTGTGCATATGTAAATTAAAAATAACTTTGTACACAGACATTAGTAAGGGGAACTTGTGTGCATGTGTAAATTAAAAATAACTTTATACTCAATAATTAGTAAGGGGAACATGTGTGCATGTGTAAATTAAAAATAACTTTATATACAGTAATTAGTAAGGTCAACATGTGTCTAATTGTCCACATTTATTTTCCTCCACATAAAAAACCTACTTCTCTTTACCTGTTTTTGTCCTCCAGACTCCGTTATACGCTGAACATGAACGAATTGTTTGTTGATACACCGAAGTGACGGTAAAATGCGGGTTTCGGGGCCATCACAAGTGGACTCACTGTCAAAAGTTTGACATTTTCATCAGGCATCTAAGATAGTTACCCATATATTACCTTCCATATATTTATGCAGTCAAATAGTCTGTAAGTCTTCAAAATCTTTCATTGTCACGCAAATGTTGTGAAGTCACTTTCACCATAAGTAAATAAATAGGTGTAAAGAGATCATTTCTGAGTATAATGTAATAACGGGAGGCGTTTGGATAGTAAACAAAAGGGTCCTTCAAAGGCCCGCCCCCTTGACATCTGCCTGGACGGTCACCAGTTAATTCAGCACACCGGCACACCGGCACGCCGACACGAGCCGAATAAACCCGAATAAACCCGAGGGGCGATTCAAAAAGCACCCTTCGGAGATTATTTTCAACGACGCTGATTGGCCAAATTCACGTTGATATGCGCTTATCTTGCTCTAGCAACAGTCGCTCATTGGCTAGTCGTCACTGTCTCAGGGGCGCTTTTTCTATCGCCCCTGAGACACGGAGACAGAGACGAGAAGGCTTACTTTTGTTTTACATTAATGAAATTAATTACCTTATATATTAATGGATATATATTATGTTATATTTATATTTATATCACACATTTGAATAAGTAAGTTTTGGTAATATTCATTTTTTCAAAATAAAGTAAATACATTTAATATCACACTCTCCACTGGGGGGGCGGCACCCTAGCGCCCTCTATTGGCCAGCCGCCACTGGATAGTAGTCACTTTAAAAAAATTCTAAACGCTGACATCCCTAGACCACATGACATGGACTACATGGACCTGAGTGTCTTTGGTTCTGGTCTCATCCTTCTGACACTCAAAGTGCTTCAGCACCACAGCAGTGGGACCTACTGGGGGTTAGGTGTCTTAACCAAGGACACATTGACATGTGAGAGCCAGGCTTTGGTTCAGACTCTCAGCCTTTTGAATGATGGTGGCAAGAGCTACCAGACTGAGTCCCCGACACCTGACAGGTACAACAGTGCCCCCCCTTCTTGTCCTCTCTTCATTCAGCAGACCTACAGACTATCTCCTCTCTCATTTTTGTCTGAGTAACTGATCACAGCAGCTCCTCCTAATAGTTCTACATGTTGAAAACAAGTACTGTTTTCACTAAATCTCTTTAAACTGAGCAGTGATCCTGACTGTTTTTTTTTCAAAGAGACACCCTGACAAGTTTTGGGAGAAGTTGATTTTGGAAACTCACTGATATAACAAACACACTGCTCAGTCAATGTGAAGCTCTTTTTCACCACTTTAATTCGGTTACTTGTTTTTATGAAGCTTCAGATTAAAAATCGAGTCTCTGTACGATGGCTTTATCACTGCAGTAGACTCCTCTCTCTGTCAGCCATGTGATTTGTTCAGATATATTTAAAGACTATTTACAGAGTGAACTGCTGTCACCCTGAAACATCCTCATTAATCTGTGCTCTCTTTGATATGAACAGGAATGATTTTTGGGTCTCATATTTTGATTTTAAAGGCAGTATTTTCCTGAACTCTTGACGTCCTCATGACAAAATAAAGTCACTCTTAAAGTGTTCTCTCTAAATGGAGCCTCAGTTCTTCATCTAGAGCGACCAAAGGTCTGTTTTATGGCACTTTAATCTCTACAAGCATGACAGGCTGCTTTATATCTTTGTAGATACAATCACTGCTCCATAAATCATGACCACTGTTTAATTATTAACACATGGCTTAAAGAGTTCAGGATTAAATTCAGGGCATGTGCCACTGGAGGGCTCTCAATCCAAACAATAACAAAAGATGACTGTCAAAGATGACTGTCAGGTTCAATCATGGGAGTGATTTCCTGCTGCCCTCTTCATCCTAAAACAAACTGACATGTTTAGGTTTATAGCTTTAATGATGAAACAGCATCATGTTACAGTTTGAGTCTGTGTGTGCTGTCATCATTTTATATTACTACACCTCACAGCCTGAGCCATTCACTTTACATTCAATTATCTTATTTTAATGACAACCAAAAAGAGCTTCTTAAGACACAAGGTTTGAGAGTCCAACTGTTATCACCAGAGCTGTTTTTGTCAACTATGACGACATCATTTTGTTGACCCCTCTTTTTTTATAACGATAACGTCATGATGGGATGTGTGTGAGTTGATGAGATGAGGCAGGACAAAATTATCAGTGGGTTGTCTGTCAGACGTTAACAGTGCATGACATCAATGCCTATTTTGCTCGTAATCTGTCTGTCAAAGCTAAAAACGATCAGTAATGCTGCATCATATCTGTGTTTGGACACGCCCACCACCTGCATGCAGCGCTCATTCTACACACACCTGCAGTCAGCTGGTCACACACTGACACACTTAAAAATTCACAAATGCACCATGGTGGCAGCGTCAACAAAGAGGTGTGGTGGTCAGAAACAAGATGACCTATGGATTTTCTTTCAGTATAATCCAGCAGAAAGAACATTGTAGAGGGAGACGGAGGTAAATTTGGCGTGTACAGCCTCTGCTGCCAATTCTGGACGGTATTATAGATGTGCCGCGAAATGTAAAACCATTCAGGAGAGGGGTAGAAAGAAACTCAGTAGAAGAAACAGCAGATAGGTATCACAAGTGTGCAATCATTACAAGGTGAAATAAAAGTGTGTTATAGTGCACTTCCACAGTAAACATCCAGTCTGTGTGTTAAGTCTGGGAGTGGACACAGGTGTAGGGTGTCCTTTCATATATTTAATAAATGTGAATTTGCTTGTTGAAATATGTTGTATCTAAGTATGATGTTATTTCAGCCTATAACAAAATAAGATAAATTAGTGCCACAATATGGAAGTTAGCACCGTTACAGCAGTAAAATGAAAACGAGTAAAATGAAATAATTTAAAAATAACAAAACTAAAAAAGTTACCAAAAAAACAAGATATGGACAAGAGAGAATTTGAACATTGGTTCCACTGTTACCATTTTATCCTCGTGTAACATAATCCTTTGCAGATCTACCTGTTTAACACATCTCAACACACTGTCAGCTTGTATGCTATTTTCACTATAATAACAAAAATCTTATGGTATGGTTTTAGACATACAAGGTTTCCACCCGACAGCAATTACTTTTGAGTTTTCGTCAAATAAATCTAGACGAAACTATCATGAACAGAAATGACTAAAGTGTGACTAAAACTTATAAACATGCTCATCAAAAAGAGTTAGACTTGATCTAAAATGACTAACAAAAACAACACTGGTGATCAGCCTGCATCAGTGGACTCATCCTGAACAGCTCTGTGTTAATAATATTCAATCAGCAGCACTAAAGGATCAGTGATCATGAGGCAGTCACAACACACAAACTCCTCAGTAACTTCAGCCTTTTTAACAGACTCCACAGAGCTTTAGAGCACAAACATGAAATAGAACTAGTCCAGCTCCAGAGAAGTCTTTCCAAAGAGACTCAAAAACATGGAGCTGTAGCTGAGTCCCTCCTCACTGAATAACAAACTCTGTGAACGTTTTTCAATCAGCATCACAGAGTTTATCTCCACCGATTGTTAAGGAGTTTAAACAGATGACACTCCACGGCATGGAAAATCCTCTTCAAAGTAAAAGCACAAGACTTTATCATCACATTTTTTTTTGTTTGGGCATTGGCCTGTGACCCTCTTTTGGTCCACAACCCCCCAGTTGAGAATCACTGTTCTGGATGATTTCTGTGAGCTTGAGCCTGGTCAGGTTCTTGTCTCTGCATCCACACCAAACCAACTCCTTATTTGCTCTCCTGGCAGCTCGACTCGATTGCAGAGCTGATTCCGCTGCTGCAGGCGCTCGACACGAAAGGAGCTGATGGGTCAGACCTGCAAGAGGAGGAGGGGAGAAAAGAGAGAGAGGACACGGACAAAAAGAAGCCACACTCTGTAACAAGGACATACAGGACAGTAGGTTGAGTAAATACTAAAGGGTTTTAAGAGTCTTACTCTTCACTACTGAAGTCAGCTGTCTCTAAATATCACTTATGAACATGATGGATGTCTAAAATGAGCTCTGAAGTAATAACAGTCAATATATATATATATATATATATATATATATATATATATATATGTATGTGTGTGTGTGTGTGTGTGTGTGTGTGTGTGTGTGTGTGTGTGTAATGCCATTTTAATATTACAGCACAATATGGGGTCATCTTAAGGTAAATTTCATTATGATCTTATCCAGATTGATGTCACAGAAAACAGAATACAATAATTTAAATGGAAAATCACATTGATGACATTCAATAATTCATCCTAGAGAGCACTTGAAGAGTGCAAACCTCTACCAAGGTGTCTTACAAATTGCTGTTACACCTATAAGCAATTATTCCATGATAAAGTTACCATCACCATGCTTTTTGATCCTGAAACCTCACATCTAGCACTCAGAATCATGTTGACGCCATTATAACGTAATTACTAAACAAAAAAATAATATTTTGCTAATGGCGGTTATCCAGGTCACAACCAAAATCGAATCATTTTAAAGTTTTTACATACCCCCTTAAATATTAAGCAATGTTCCCAAAACTTGTTGTGTTCATACAGTTCAATCAGAAGAGACTAAATTTGAATGAACAAGTTTTTTATACAAGCTGATCTGGGTGAAAGTGTGCAAAGTCTCTGTGGTAGAGTCTCTGTAGCGGTCAGACTCTGTCAAGCTGTCTTGGTGTACTTAAAGGTCCAGTGTGTATTATTAAATGCTAAACGAAATAAAAAAAAATAATAACAGACTCGGTAAAAATTGAATATATTATTTAAAATTATATTTAAAGTAGTTTCTAATCAGCCTTAAATAATTAATGTTTTGTTTTCGTTACCTTAGAAAAAGTCATTTATATCAATCTAGGAGTGGGTCGCCCGTTTATGGGGGCCTCCATCTTGCGTCTTTTCTACCGTAACCCAGAACGGACGAAAATACGCTTTCGCGTTTTTTTTTTAAGTTTCTTCGATAGCATAATGGCCCGCTTAACAGAATGTCCGAAATACCGAAATGAAGTTTGTATCCGTGCGTTTTCTGGCTAAAAGGAACAAAACTTTGGTATTCTACGTGGTGACTTTCTGGCCTACAATACTCTCTGAACTTTCAAACGTGGTGAATCAACAGAGATTTTTGATAGCTTGGTAGCTGGAAACGTTCGTTGACGACGCCATGTTGAAAAAACGCTTCTTGTCCTTGGAGGACCACTGTAGCTAAGGGGTTCTCCATCAGGGAGGGGGGAGCGCCGAAGTGCTGCAATCTCAAACCTCACCTTTAGATGTCGCTAAAAACTACACACTGGACCTTTAAGGGGTACTGATAAAGATAATAAGAGACCGGATACCCCCCTTGGAGTCCAGATACAAGTGGTGGTGAGGAATGCACGAGAATGAGTAGTAGGCTTCTGCTGCTGGGACCCTGATGCGATAACTGCAGTCATGTCAGCCGTCTCTCGATTTCGTGTGGTCAAGCCAGCTGCTCCAATATTCTAAATGCGCTCTTATTACAGACTTTATGGCAAGTGCACAAAAACAAGTGGGAAAATCAGTGCTAACTTTAGCATTATAGCTCAATAAATCCCAGGTCATGTGACCTATTGGCACAGAATCAGTGTAGGGCAGTAGATCTTAGCCCGCTCTATGAGACACACCACTTTTTATTGCATTTGGACATATTTCATATTTTAATGAATTTTTTATGTAAATATGAGCATTATAGCTCAATAAGTCCCAGGTCATGTGACCTATTGGCACAGAATCAGTGTAGGGCAGTAGATCTTAGCCTGCTCTCCGACACACACCTCTTTTTATTGCATTTGGACACATTGAATATAATTTTTGATCAATTTTAATGTATTCTATACTGTAAATGTGAACATATATATATTTTATTTTATATTTTAATGTAGTTATCATATTTTAGAATAAAATCTTATTGTATTTCAAAACCACTTTTTATTTTGAAAACCGAAAGTTCACACACAGTCTTGTAAGTGAGTGCTGACTTTCCCTTGTGTGCTTGCCATAAAGTCTGTAATAGAAGTGCACTTAAAATATGGCTGGCTTGACCATGTGAAATTGAGAGACGTCTGACGTGACCGCGGTCTCCTTCCTGCCCCCCAACCCATGTTGTCACACACAACAACAACAACAACAATGGCTGATTCTGATCTTGTTCCAGCAGCTACAAATATTGCTACAACTTTTATACCAACATTTGCTCATAGAACACCAACAACACCAGCTACAGCAACAACAGCAACAAGTGCTCATGCAGAGACGCAGCATGTTATGGGTGCATGAGCACTTGTTTACTTGGAATCCACCTCGGAGTAGAACCAGACGGGCAACTCGATGACAGTTTTGGGTGGAACCTGGGAGAACGAGAGTGGATTTTGTGTTGTCATGTAAATACACAAGCCTATGTACAATATGATGTGTAAAATGCAATACATGTTTTAATGCCAACGCCATAAGGGGCGTCCTCGTGTGAAGAGGGCCTGAATGAATAGGGATGGGTACCGAATTAGGTACTTTAAGAGGTACCGACCGAATTCTGTAGGTACTACCGAGTACCAATTCACGGAAAAACAAACGGTACCATGTTTAGGTACCTAAACGCGTCCTTGTGACTGTGAGGGAGTGGAAGAAGCAGGCATACTATTGGGTAGAATAGGTGAATTTCAATACCGGACTTGAACGCAGCACAGCAATAGCGTTATGACGTAAGCAGAGATCTTAATATTAAACAAATTAATATTTATTACCCCATAAACACTCGCAAAAGTACTGAAAATTGGTACCGTTGAGTACTGTTACCGATTCCCAGGTACCGGGCATCGGTATGGTATCGGTTCAAATGCGAAAGGTACCCATCCCTATGAATGAACATGTAGGCCTTCCTGTCAGAACTTCCGCTAAGCTTCATGATAACAGCCTCCATGTATGTGGTGAGTTTGCTCTGGATCCTGGCTCTATTCTGGCTCTGATGATCTGGTGATGATATCTTTTACAGGCTTATGGAAAATCCACGGCTGCTTGGCGTTGGTCTGCGCTCTCTGAGTGCGTTTCTAGTTTTGATCTGTATCAGTCTCACTGAGCCATTGAACAGGCCCCCCAACAAAAGTCACATCAACAGCTATTATGTCATCATCTGGGAGTATTTCTACCATGTTTTATGGCTTCACAAACAGTATTTAAGTTTTCCTTTCATTACTTGACCAGTACTTCTGAAATCATACTCTATCTACACAATTCGAAATGGCTGACTTCCTGTTTTATTTAGGATATCATTCCAAACTTTATTGTTATTTCTTCCAATAAAAACAAATATTAAAACTGTAATTTAATTTCTTTGACTGTAATGGAGCTTCAACAACAATTGATAAATGAATTCTTATGGATAATTCAGTCTTGTTAACAAATGTATTGATGGATTCATGGTGTTACATGATTATTATGAAGTTATTTGCTCTCAGACTGTAGAGAGGAGTGTTGGGCAGCAGTCAGTCGGCCCACGTTGTTTGTCTGGTTCACATTAATCTTTACTTTTATCCATGAGGAGATGGGAGCAGTGGATCTGATCGATATGATGATTACCAAAATATAAGGCGATCACCAGCTTAACATGCTCCTAACATGGAGGAGACGAGACCTCTGCAGCTGAAGAGATCTCTGATCCTGAACCATGGACTGAACTGAAGTTCTGTTTTCTTGTCTGAGACATGACTGGATTAAAACGTTAGCCATGGCTCACAGGTGTTTAAAACCCTCAAATGTGTGAATGGATAACTGAAATCAGCCCTAGACTGTTATCGTTACTCCAAAACTCATCAGTGTCCCGTCCCTACACACAAACACACCTCATCTCCACCTCAGTCAGTAAACGTGCTGGACAGACTCACAGACAGACCTCCTCCTGTTCACTCCTGTTCTTCATCAGTGCTCATCGTTAAAAACATGTAGAGACAAAAAGTCATCAGGTAAAGCTGGACTGCTGCTTCAGTGTCGTCTTTATCAGGAGAAGATGACCAGTGACTTCATTGATCTTTTCTGTTTCTTTTTTTACATTTTCCTTTTTAATGTCTTCAGTCTCTGAGTTGGTCCTGCTCCTCCTCCTGCTCTCTGTCCTCCTCTTAAATAAACTATGGCAGTATCCACAAATGTTGTTTTCAGTCCTTTAAAGGGAAAGTTTAGAATTTTTAAAGTGAGGTTGTATAAGCTCCATATGACCTCTAAGTTCATTAGATGCAGTAGAAAGTTCTCTCCTCTCCCTCAGTAAGACACAGTCTGTAAGAGTCTGTGATGAAGAACCAGCCACAAACAGGGAAGTACCATACCAGGAATGAAGTGGATTTTCTCCTCCTACAGGAACTCCCATTAAAAAAATAATACCACAGTTTATGAGGACGCTACATGAGAGTGTTTTTAAGTGCATTAATTAGAAGTTGATCTGGACCTGACCAACTCATGTTATGTATTCCTCCGCGCAGTGCTGCCACAAAATGCTAAATCACTGTAGTAAACAGAGCAAGCTAGCGGCTTTAGGAGCCGGTTTTAGCCTCGTGTAACTTTTATCAAGTATTGTAATTCTTTTGTTTTTACTCTAAGAGGTGTGAGGAAGAGACAATGCAGGAAATTAAAAAGGGATGATTATGACATCGATGATGAAGCTCCATTCACTTTGGAGTCAAGAGGATACCTGTATGAACCGGAGTTATCTGAAGAAGAGCTGCTGAATATGAAAACCGAACAGACCAAAAGGAAAACAGAGTAAACATCCACGGACACTGGACATCAAGAAAGAGTCTGAAATACTTAGTGGTGTGAGTGTATGAACTGTGAGGAGTCAGAAGATGGTGACTCTCTGAGTGAAACAGACGGCAGTATAACTCATCAAACAGATTTCCCTACTCTTCTTAATCCTGAAGTTTTGTGGACATTCTTCAATTTATCAACAATAAACTGTAAAAACGTCCCAAACCTGAAGGACCTAATGACAGTTTCTGCTCAAAGTGAGTAATAATGATCTGTCAGAGACAAACTAGCAGAGTCGAGGAGGCTGTTTATCAAAACAGTGCAGACTACTTGTGTCTGTGTCTCTCACACACACATGCAAACACACACAACGATTACTGTGTATTGGCCCCTAATCTATGGATCTATAGGTTTATATACATAATCTGTCTGGTAACAGGTAAGGACAGATGCAGGCATTTTCTGTATATGATGTCACCACATGCCCTTGTGGTAACAAGCTGAGTGCTCCATGATGCACATCTGTTTCTGCATCAAGGGAAGCATCACAAAAACCCATCTCAGAAATATTTGTCATATAATCTGAGGCCGCTAGCTTGTTATGTTTACAACAGCTGAGAGGGAGGCAGAGTGATTCAGTGGAGGAATACATGATGTGAGTTGGTAAGGTCCAGACAAACTTTTTATTTCTGAAAAGTGCATTAAAATATTTCTGGGTAGCATCCTCTTAAACTGTGATATCATTTTTTGATTGGAGTTCTTGCAGGCAGAGGAAACCCCCTTTGTTCCTGGTATGATACTTCCCTGTTTGCGGCTGGTTCTTCGTCATAGACTCTCACAGACTGTCTCACTGAGGGAGAGGAGAGAACTTTCTACTGCATCTAATGTAGCCTACTTAGAGGTCATATGGAGCTTATACAACCACACTTCAAAAATACTGAACTATCCCTTCAAAGGACTGAAAACAACATTTGTGGATTCTGCCAGAGTTTATTAAAGAGGAGGACAGAGAGCAGGAGGAGCAGAAGGAGGAGGAGGACCAACTCAGAGACTGAAGACATTAAAAAGGAACATGTAAAACAAACAGAACAGACAAATAAAGTCACTGATCATCTTCTTTTACTTTGTTTACTGACTAAGGTGTGTTTTATACAACCCTGCTTCTAAAATACTGAACTATCCCTTTAAGTCAAAAATCTGAATCACTGATGAAGTCGGAGCTGAAATTCAGTCTCAGACCAACAGGACTAAAGATCATCAGCTAAGATTATATTTGTAAATGTCTTTTTAATTCTTTTACACTTTTTTCATGTTTAATAAAAAAATCAACATTTTTCTCATTTTTGTCAAAAAAATATTTAGTTCTCATAAACAGAAATATTCAAAGAAAGAGTCATTAGGTTGTTTAATTCAGATGTCCTGACTGCAGGACGCTTTCCTGCCTCATGAGATCTTTTTCTTCTTTGTTTGACAAACACTTAAAACTATGACGGCGTATTAGTGCCACTTGAAGAAATAAAAAAATGAAAACTTGAAAATCTTCGAGAAAAAACTCGAAATTCTTGAGTGTATGAAGTCACAAATTAAGGACTTTCTAAAGTTGCAAATTTATAAACTCAAAAATTTGCAATAAACTCATATTTCGGGTCAATAACTCATCAAGAAAACAGCGTAGTTCCAAACCCGACCCTTCATTTTAATCATTGTGATGAGGACTGTGAGCTTCAACCTTGTTTCCCCCCAAACGAGCCTCCTATGAGACAGAAAGCTTCACTTTGTCTCTATACGCTGCCAGTGATGGCTGGCTTGGCGGCCTAGGGACCGATGGCAAATTACTAATTCGAAGGAAAAGTGTGAAAGGAAATTGAATAACTTCACCATATTGTCTTCAAAATCCCAAGCACACATAAATGACCATAGGTTGTTCATAGTACATGTCATAGTTTTTTTTAAGAATTGTAAATTAAAATATTTCACTGGACTTTTTTGATTTTTTGAGGAAATGATTATAAAACAAGAATGATGACCCCCTCTACCTTAAAGTACAGCTCTTACTTTAGAAAAAAAGCTTTTTCATATATTGAACTGTGTGAATTCATATGTAGCCTAATGACAATAATTACTATACTAAC
The DNA here is from genome assembly GCA_036419115.1 of Scarus forsteni. Taxonomy (NCBI): domain Eukaryota; kingdom Metazoa; phylum Chordata; class Actinopteri; order Labriformes; family Labridae; genus Scarus; species Scarus forsteni. The sequence continues at coordinate 184,109 of JAZDUH010000260.1, forward strand.
TGTTTTGTTGCAGGCTGTACTGACACCAAACTCATACGAATGATCTAACATTTCCTCTATTATACAACAGCTACACAACAGAAGCTATCAACATGACTATAAAAACTTTAATAACTACTGTTGTTCACTGTAGAAACACCAAACCCAGCCTGATGATCGAGCATCTCTTCTATATGTCCTTATGGTTAAGTTACTGAATTTCCATTCACACTATTACTCCAATACGGTAAATTACCAACGGTCCCTAAACTGCCAAGCCAGCCATCACCGGCAGCTCATTGAGACCAAAGTGAAGCTTCCTGGCTGAAAGGAGGCGCGTTTGGAGGAAAACGAGGTTGTAGCTCACAGTCTTTGTCACACTGATTAAAATGAAGGGTTGGGTTGGGAACTACGTTGATTAATTGACCCGAAATATGAGTTTATCGCAAATTTGCAACTTTATAAAGTCACAAATGAAGAGTTCTTTTCCAAAACGCTATAAATCCATTTTCATTTAGAAAAATGACTTTATTTACCCAGACCCACCATTGGGTTGGCTGGGGAACTGAACTTTGGAATACAGTTTAAACAGGGATATAGAGCTTTCTGGCATTAAATACTGATAGGGCAGGCAGTACAATCGGTATACAAAAGAATAGCACTGAGTAATATATATATATTTTATTTTGGCTTTTATAGCATTTTGGAAAAGAACTCTTCAAATTTACGACTTTTTTAAGTCATAAATTTGTGACTTTATAAACTCAAAAATTTTCGAGTACATTTATTTTTTGTTTCTTCAAGTGGCCCTAATACGCCGTCGTACAAAACCTTTTTAAACAAAACACATAAAATGATCGGTAAGGGTATGAGCAGATCTCATGAACAGGTATTATTGATCAATGTCCAAAAAGAAGCCTGATCAGAGCATCCCTGTTATCTACTGAAGTGTTTTAGAAATAAAATAAAGATGAGAGGCTGTGTGTGGTGGAGACTGAATGTCTGAGCCCAGCTCTTCAGTTCTTGTTATTAAAGAGCTGGACCCTGACAGATCAGACAGAAGCTGATTTTATTTATTTATTCATTTAGTAAGAATCCTGTCAGAGAATTATGATCTCATGTCCCACAGAGAAAATGATCATCAGCAACATTTAACAAGAGCTGTGCAGCCTTAGTGAGTTCTTCATCTGAGAGATTTGTATTTATTATAGGCCGAGTCATTCTTCAGATCATTTTAACAATCCAGCTCCAAAAATTCAACAGTTTATGGTTCAAGGCTTCTTCTTCTCTTTATTAAGGGAAGGATTGTAGAAATGAACAAGAAGGAAGAAGTGATGTCTCTAAAATCCTCTTCAATTCTACACACAGACCAGAGTCATAACAAACTGTCAGAAGTTCAGTCTGACCTGAGGAGCTGAGATGTGACCTTTGACTTTCTCCATCCAGAACATTCCTCTGTTAGAGTCTCATCTGCTCCTCTTCTCTGTCCACAGGCTGCTTTACCTGCATGCACCTCAGATACTGTCCTCTGGACCTCAGAACCAGAAGATGGAGGATCAAGACTGTAACGAGAGGGATGGGACAAAGTCCCCCCAGTCCAGAGCTGACTCCAGGAAGAGGGTCTGGTCTGCAGCCATCAATCTGGACTTCAATAATGAACCAGGACCAGGACCAAAGTACCACCTGTCCAGTGCTGTGTCTGTGAGGAGTGACCGGTCTAAAGAAGAAAATCCGGTCTTCAGCAATGAACCAGGACCAGGACCAAAGTCCTCCCTGTCCAGAGCTGTGTCTGTGAGGAGTGACCGGTCTAAAGAAGAAAATCCGGTCTTCAGCAATGAACCAGGACCAGGACCAAAGTCCTCCCTGTCCAGAGCTGTGTCTGTGAGGAGTGACCGGTCTAAAGAAGAAAATCCGGTCTTCAGCAATGAACCAGGACCAGGACCAAAGTCCTCCCTGTCCAGAGCTGTGTCTGTGAGGAGTGACCGGTCTAAAGAAGAAAATCCAGTCTTCAGCAATGAACCAGGACCAGGACCAAAGTCATCCCTGTCCAGTGCTGTGTCTGTGAAGAGTGACTGGTCTAAAGAAGAAAATCCAGTCTTCCGTACTGAACCAGGACCCTTAGATTCACGGTAAGAGAACTTCTTTAAACCAGCAGATTGTTTAGATCCTGAACTTCATGTTCAAATATCAGGAGTTTTCACTGTTCCAGAATATTTAGAGGATATTTGAGACCTCTTGGAGATCTTTGACCTTAGATCTCTTCACTCATCCAGTCCATCAGAGTCTGATAGATGGTCTGTGTCTCAGGGGAGGGGCCTGAAGTTCTCCATAGTTTCCATGAAGCTGGTGTTGACATAGACCAGGCTCAGAAAATGTCCCTCATCCAAAGGTCCAGAGCTTCATGATGTCTGACTGATGATCCAACAAAGTCAAATTTATGACCCTAAATAATCTCAAACACAGACATATCTGTCCATCCATGAGGACACAGAAACACACTCAGCCCTCGCTTCAGTTTGGACCTCAGGTTTAATGATCATGGTTTTTGGCTCAGTTTGGTTTTGACAATAATTTCTTTTTATGTTTTATTTTTTTCTAACTAAAATCTTTTTAGTTTTCAGAACAGTGAGGGGTCATCGGAGAGAAGCTTTTATTTACCCCGAAAAAATTTTTGATCTGACTTTGATACAAAAAAAATACATTTCCATGACCATTCTTAATACAGTTTTTAACAATAAAATATAAACACATTTCTAGCACTTTTATCTGTAGAATATTTGTTATATCTATTTTATAATGTTGGAGAAACAAAAAACTTTGACCTTCAAACAGCTGTAATTAGTTTTCTTTTTAGCCGTCATCCTGCCAACTTCAACGAGTGAAATCTGATTTTTGAATCAGATTACATTTTTTTATCCAACACTTCTGACAAAGTCTGGATGTACTTTTCACAACTGTTTTAAGCAGATGAGGATCATTTTTTTTGTCCCTCTGTTATTTAAATTTCTGATGTCTGTGTTGATGATGTTTCCTCTGATTCTCTCTGTTTTTTTTTATTTCATAAAATTCCAGATATTTCATGAAGTCAAAGTAGTATGGTCTTCTGCTTTTAGCTGGACAGTTATTCAAGTGTAACCAGCTGATGACCCTGATGAGGTTTAATCAGTCAGAGACTGAGTGGAGTGTGGCCTTAAACCAGAACAAGTCCTGACTGAGACAAAACAAATTGGAAAATAATAATAGTACATTTTATTTAAGGACTCCTCTCATGACACTCAAGGTCACCTTACAGAGAGTACAAATAAAAAAGTGCATTAAAACAGACACATAAAGATCAGAGGGAGTAGGAGAGTTTGAACAGATGGGTTTTGAGTCTGGTTTTAAAGAGGGGTGAGGACTCAGTGTTGTTGAGGTCAGGGGGGAGAGAGTTCCAATACTTGGGGCCGAGCGGCTGAATGCTCGACCCCCCATGGTGACGAGGTGAGCAGAGGGGACAGACAGATAGACAGAGGAAGAGCATCGGAGGGTTTGGGCAGGTACAGAGATGTGGATGAGGTCAGAGAGGTATGGAGGGGCGAGGCTGTGGATCTCTCTGTAGGTGTGGAGCAGGATTTCGTGTTGGATGTGGTCTGTGATGGGGGCCAGTGGAGCTGCTGCAGGATGGTGTGATGTGATGAGTGGATGGAGTCCTTGAAATGATGAGAGTTGCCGAGTTCTGGACCAGCTGAAGTTTATGGAGGATCTTCTGGGGGAGACCAAACAGGAGGGAGTTACAGTAGTCGAGTCAGGAGGACGAAACTGTGGACCAGAATGTGGATGGTGTGAGGGGTGAGGGAGGGGCGGAGATTGTTGGTGTTTCTGAGGTGGAGATAAACTGACAGGGTTATGTTGATGATGTGTGAGGTGAAGGAGAGTGTGCTGTCCAGGATGACACCCAGACTCTTTACCTGAGGGGAGGGGAGATGGAGGAGTGGTCAAATGGAATAGTGAGCCTGAAGATTTGTTGACAGTGGATCAGGAGCCAGTTAATAACATTTCTGTCTTATCTCTGTTTAATTTGAGGAAGTTGTGTGTGAACCAGGACTTTATTTCAAGGAGACAGTTGGTGAGGGAGGAAGGTGGGAGGAGGCAGTCAGGCTCAGGGGAGATGTGGGGCTGGGTGTCAGGTAGCAGTGGAACTGAGTGTTGTGTTTACGGAGGATGTGGCCAAGAGGAAGGATGTAAATGATGAAGAGCAGGGGCCCCAGGACAGAGCCCTGGGGCACACCTGTAGTGACTGGGAGATGGTAGGAAGTGATTGATTTGAGCTGAATGAACAGAGTTTGGACAGAGAGATAAGATTTAAACCAGGTGACGAGTGTCTGTGTGATGCTCACAGCGTGAAGTCTGTCCAAGAGGATGGTGTGGGAGATGGTGTCAAAGGTCACACTCAGATCAAGCAGGATGAGGATGATAGACCAGAATCAGCAGCTAGAAGGAGATCATTGGAGATTTTCAGTAAGACTATTTCAGTGGAATGATGGGACAGAAACCAGGTTGAAAGTGTTCATAGAGATTATTGTGAAACAGATGAGAATGAAGTTAAAAAGCAACAGTTTCCTCAAGAATTTGAAGAGAAATTGTAGAGGGACGCAACATATAATGTCAAATTTGGACCATTCTGTGTTTCAGGTGACAGGTGACTACTCTGAGCTCGGCTCCAGGGCTCACCTGGACAGTTTTGAGCTTTAAGGATTTCTTGCTCTTTCTTGATGTTGATGCCTCAGATTCAGTGCAGTAATAATGAAAATGTTTGTTTGCAGTAGATAATTCAGTTTATTGCTCACACTGCTGAAAACCTGCTAGCTATAAAACAAAGGTATGCTTTTTTATGATGCACATTAATGTTTACTGAGTCCACAAACCTGGATTCAGAGCTGTGATCTCAGGAGAGGGGGCACATGAGACAGTTTTGACTTACATTATTTGCCAATAATCTGCTTAACAGGGGTGTAAATCACCAGTTTCATGATGATATAGTACGGTCTTGATTCTTTGGACAACAATACAATATTTGCTGATTTCACAAAGTCTGCCATGATTCAATTTCGATTCAATTTGACTTGATTCAGGGCCCTTTGATTGATTTAAGATGATTTTTTTTTTTCTCACTGAACACTATCAGCTACATTTCACCTAAAGCAAGAAAAATATACAACACAGTTTTGATGTTTTAACAGTTTTATTACTGAAATGTGAAAAGGTGTTTTGACCTTTGGGTATGATAGTTTATAGAGGATTATCTCTGTGTGATCTAATCGTGTTTTGAAATTAATGTTGAGTTAATTAGTAGTCAGGTGCTTTTTTTGCCCCACAATTACCTTTTGGGTATTATTTTCACTTTGTGACGTTAATATAGAATAGAAATTTATTTGTCATTGCAACAAGTACAACAAAATTGCAACAGCCCTTCCGTCAGGGCAATACGATATATATATATATATATATATATATATATATATATATATATATATATATATATATATATATATATATATATATATATATATATATATATATATATATATATATATATATATATATATATATATATATATATATATATATATATATATATATATATATATATATATATATCACATATTTACTAAGATTCTGTTATGATCTATTTAACACACAAGACAGCAAATAGATAGTAATAAGCTAAATACAAATACAAAATCATCATTTATGGTGTACTTTCTATTGGGAAGTGGTTGTCCCAACACCTAAGCCCTAAATTTCAACCTAAGAAAATAATTCTTAAGAAATTGTGTATTTTTTTTTCAATGATGTTTTTTAAAATATCTTGTTGATTTCTTTTAAACAGCATTGAAAAGATTTGGATGTATTGTGGGTTTATTTTTTTAATTTAAAAAGATCATTCAAAAAATGCTGTCCCACGCTTTCATGTCACACCCGAAACACAGATAGTTTTACCACATAGGTTGAGCCTGTTTTTAGCCACACCCCTGCATTTTTGATCAGGCAGAGACTCAGCATCCCTCTACCTCATGGCATCATGGTGAGTAGTTACCTCTCATCATTTTGGAGTAAACGTGTTCCAAAATCTGAAAATCTGTCGGGAACATTTTTAATTGTCACTACCAAACACATATTCTCTGTAATTAGGTAAACTTTTGGAGGTTTAATGCAACACATTATGTTTTTATGGGTGTACACCTGTTCAAACATCCATTTGCTGGCCATGTGCTTAGTAGCATTTTTTAGTTATTAGCTAAAATTACCTAAAATTGTCACAACCGAAACAATCACAACCGAAACAGATGGTATATGTATGTATATATATATATATATATATATATATATATATATATATATATATATATATATAGATACACACACAAATATATACATATATACATCTATATATATATATATATATATGTATATATATATATATATATATCTAGATATATATATATAAATAAATATATATATACACATACATACACATATATATAAATATATATATACACATACATACACACACACACACACATATATATATGTATAAATGTGTATATATATATATATATATATATATACATATACATATATAATAAAATAAAAAAAGGCAAGGTGCAAAATAGAATAAATAAGTATGATACACTTAGTAATAGGAATGAGGTGCAAGAGGAGTAGAATGATACTGTACAAATTAAGGTGCAAAATAGCTGCCATGTTCAGGCGCATTAATGACATGAGGTAATTATTATGTTATAATTATTGATTATTATGACGACACATGAGGTAGTGATTTTAGCCTTTGTTCAGGACCCTTACTGCTGTTGGGTACTGTTGGGTAGAAGCTGTCACGGAGCCGGTTTGTCCTGGCAGTCATGCCCGGAGTGGCTAATGGGGAGGACCGGGACAATTCCCAGTGGGCCGACCTGACATTTTGGCCGTGAGGGCCGGTGTTAATATACATTTTTTAACATTATTATAATTTTTTGGTTTGGTGTTCATTCATGAGACTGAGTATTGCGTCCTGTTACCGCTGTCCATGTGGGCCGTCTCCATCAGCAGCTTTTTTTTTTTTTTTTTCAGGTTTTTTTCAGCATCCTGACATAACAACATGTCCGTGCAGGCTAAAAACCATTAGCTCCTCCAGTCAGAGTCTGTGCGATGAGCCAGCTAGTTCTAGTCACGGTGCTGGGCTGCCGGCAAGATGGATAAAAAGAGCAAGGGTGGCGAAGAAAAGAGAAGAATTAAAAAGAGGAAAGCGCTTGAAAATGATGCAGCAAAATGTGCAAAAATAGTCACTTTTTTAATAAAACGAGCTTGCGGTCTGAAACGACAGGGGATGAAACTGATAAGGCAAGATGTTGAATAAAAAGCAACTTGCACTGTGTGATGCGACGCCACATAACTGTGGAAACTTGGTCTTGTAGCCCCTCAGAAGAGATGCAGCAGTACCAAGCAGCAGCCATGAGCCCACCACAGGTGCAGAGTGGGCAGGTAGGACTGTTCACTGAGTGAATATTAGAATTAATATCAGGGTATAGTGTAGACCTACTATATGAAAAATGCCCTGAGATAATTGATGCTTGATGATTCAGCACTACAATAATAAAGGCTGACTATTGACTATTTTTTTAAATGTGATTTAATGTCAGAGGCAGACAGAGGGGAAAGGGGTGAGGAAGGGATTGCTGCTGTTGCTGCTGTCAGTGTTGAAGAAACATGTGAGCTGTTGTAACAGAGTGTGAACAAGCAAGCATTAGTTCTAATATAACCACTTTCTGTACCCAAATGGTAGTAGTGGCCCTTTTTATCATCAGAAGTAAGATGCTAAACAAAGCACACAATTGAAAATGAACAAGATGAATGTTATTAGACCTGCATATTTTGCCATTGAAAACATCTTATTTTTTAGTATTATTGGCTCTAGAGAACAGCGCACTTAACATGTAAAGTTAGAAATTTATTATTTTAATACAATAGGTCATGATATAAAGTGGGCCAATCTGAGGCACAAAATTCCAGGGCTGAAAATGAGTCCCACTCTGCCCCTGCTGGCAGTGGTTGACCTGTACCGCCTGCCTGACGGTAACAGATGAAACATGTGGTGTCCAGGGTGAGAGGGGTCCTGGGTTATTTTTCCTGCCTTTTGGAGGCAGTGGGAATGATGCAGTTCTTCAAGTGTGAGGAGAGGGCAGTCGGTGATGTTTTTGGCTGTGTTGATGATCCTTTGCAGTGATGCCCTCTGAGCCACAGCTGGTGTACCATGCGCACAGACAGTACACCAGGATGCTCTTGATGGTGCACCTGTAGAAAGACACCAGCAGTCTCCGGGGGATGTTGATCTTCCTGAGCACCCTCAGGAAGTGCAGTCTCTGCTGGGCCTTCTTCAGTAGCTCAGAGGTGTTAACAGTCCAGAGGCCTCATGTACAAAGGGTACGTACGCACAAAAACAAATTACAGATGTATCAAGAGTGAAATGACCATGGAAATGTGCGGTGACTCATGTCAACTTCATGGCTGGCGTATGCACGTTTCTACTGCTGTTGCTCTTTTGGCGACACTTAGAGGTGATGCCAGAGAAATTGTTAAATAGGCTAAATAAACGTGAAAACAATTAGTTCCCAGAGACAGAAAACTATTAAAAATTATGAACAATTAACACACCAATGTGTCTGCAGTTACATGATTATAAGTGTGGGGAAAAATACCGTTAAACACAACAGCTGCTTTAGCAGTGTGAGAAGACGTTGTGAATGTTGCAATACGAAAAGAGCGTGTGTTCGAAGATTTACAGACAAATGATGACGATCATCAGCCGTTTTTGTTTCCTGAGGGCAGTCCTCCTGAAACTGTGCGCAGAGCCGCAGCCAGCATTCAACATTAAAGCACAATTTGCTGTGAAAGACAATTTCCCCCAATGTGATCAGAGCTGTCTACTGCACACACATGACTACAAAAGAGCCATCACATGATGAATTTGTGTATGTCAACAGGAAACAATTTATTAGATCAATGTAAAGGTCATATGAGAGGTGCAAAAGCCATTAACAAACATTGTGGCGAGGTGGCCTGTTTTAAAAAAAAATAAATAAATAAAAAAATACACCCTGGTACTGTGCATGATGGATGGGTGGCTTCTTGGTCAGTAAATTTATCACAGTAGTTTTCTTAAAATAATCCCCATTATACGCATTGATTATGTGTGCCCCCAATTCCATCCCGTCTTTACAGCTTCATTACTAATCAGAGGTTGAAGTTAATGACCTCCTATTTTTTGCTGATTAAACTACATCTTAAGATCTTTCTAATAAGCCCCTGATTGTCTCTCTGTGTTGTGTAGTCATCTTCTTAACCCCGTGCGTAAAAGTGTGAAATGTATAATCAACCTCGTCTTTTCCCCGACGCACTTCAGCACTGATTTGCAACAACAGGGTTTGATCCATGTTAGTAGTGAATAAAATTAAGGAACAAAAACTGTAAATCAAGTTTACTGTGATATCCTGTTTGATAATGTGGCATGTTTAAATTTAAATTCATAAGATTTCAAACCAAATAACACCATACAGCGTTTACGCATGGACCTCTATCCGAGGGGTCGGCAAGTTTGGCCTCGGGCCATATTTTTTCTTTGGAGTCACTTCATGTCGGCCAGAACATAATCAGAGGTTAATGTATACAGATGATGATTATTAATTAATGCATTAACAAGGGAGTGACAAGAGAAAGTGGGAGCTCACTTGGACGATCAACTGGAACCCGTATTACGCACAGGTTGACATCTGATTTTGGACCAATTCCTTCATCTCTGCTTGTGAGCCTTCTGACCCCATGGCACTGACAGCCTCACACAGTCTCCCACTTACTCGTCTTGTATTTGTTGCTTATAATTATATCATATTATAACAATCTATTATGTTAGGACATCGTGCAAAGAGTGAGTAGTGCCAAAAATGCACTTTCCATGAAATTCTTTTTAAAGACCACCTTACTATTTTTTTTTAATTTTCTGATCATCCAGACCATCCTCAAGCACAGGGCTCATATAAATGTGATTTGCGTATGTATTTGGAGGCGTGGATGGGGAGGAGTCGGGTACTCCAACATGTGCGCTCAGTTCCACGCTGATTGGGATGTACAAAGGAAATGTTCTTGGATTCATGCGTGCGCACAGATTCATACATCTGGGTATTTTTGTGCGTACAACGTTTTCTGGATTAGATCGTATGCCATGTTTTAGTATGAAATCCATGCAAGTCTTTGTACATGAGGCCCCAGGTCATGTCCTTCTCTAAGTGGACTCCCAGAAAGTGGAAGTCCTCTACCCTCTCCGCACAGTCCCTGTTGATGAGCAAGGTAGAATGTCTGTTTAAGTCCTCCGAAAGTCAATGATCAGCTCCTTGGTCTTAGCTGCGTTGAGGAGCAGGTTGTTATCTCTGCACCACCCAGTCAGCTGCTCCACCTCAGCCCTGTATGCAGACCCATCGCCCCAGAGATGAGCCCCATCGCTGTGGCGTCGTCGGCAAACTTGATGATGGTGTTACTGGGGTGTGCAGAGGTACAGTCCGAGGTGTAGAGGATGAAGCATGGAGCCGATGCTGAGGCTGATGGTTCTGGATGTGTGGTCTCCCAACCTCACCCTCTGCCTGCGGTCCGACAGGAAGTTGTAGATCCACATGCAGATGGAGAGTCGAAGTCCAAGGTCTCCTAGTTTACTGTTATGCCCCGTCTAGGGGTGGCCAAGACACAACATGAAATAAACCTGTTTCCACCGAGTTCAAACAGCCACTGGAGCCAGTTAACAGGTTAAACCGTGAAATGGTATGATTTATTTACAAGTTAACAAAACTATTAAACCACAAATGCAACAATTAAACAATACCACGAGGTGACTAAAGAATCACCTCTACATTACCATAAACATAAACCAAAATCTAAACAAAATCGGGCCTTTCCCTCCTCCACAACCAATCACAGGCGTCGGCGATGTTCTCTGTCCAATTGGAGGCAGGAGCGGCACACCTGATAAACGCACCCTGACGCACTCACGCACACACTTAGTCACACAGAGGCAGCAGGAGAACCCTCGCAACACAGTCACACACTGGAAAAAACACAATACAAAACAAAATATGACCAGGGTCGTAACATTACCCACCAGTTTGAGAGGAGGCTGGGAGAGCAGTTAGGCACAGCTACTGTGAGCACCGCCACCTTTGAAAAAAATATTATACCAAGTAATGATGCAAAACAATAATAAAACTGACTGAAGTATAATTTTATTTGTATTATTACTGACCTCCAACATTTGACCATGCTTGATCAGTCTAAAAATGTGTAATTTTGATTTTAATGAAATCAAAACATTTCTCATCTTCTTAGTTGAAGAACTATTAACTAAGACAAAGTTGAACTGAATTGAATTTATTTATTTGACAGGGACGATGCAGTTTAACATAGTTCCATCACTGAGCATGAATCTGATGTGCTACACAGAGAGTTTGATGATGATTTTGTTTTACTGTGATGTCTGGTAACCACAGTCAGTATGTCAATGTGATCTGACTTTGCTTTACTGTTTAATGGACGGTGTGGAGAAAGAATAAGAACAAGCTCCTGCTGTTTTCCTAGAAGTAATTTTTTTTATTTGAGGTTGAAGGAGAAACAAGTTCACACTGATGGGAAATAGCAGATAGTCTGTTTCAGAGCTACAGACAAACAACATTATATATATACTGTGTATATATATATATATATGTATATATGTATATATATATATATATATATATATATATATATATATATATATATATATATATAGATATAGATATAGATATAGATATATATGTATATATTTATATATATATATATATATATATATATATATATGTATATATATATATATATATATATATATATATATATATATGTATATATATATATCTATGGCCACGACCACCACCACCACCTCTGATGAGGGTCTTGAAATCTAAAATTGGGTCTTGATGGTCTACAGTTCTGATCCACATCCCTAATCATGGTCTCACTGTCCATCCTCTACAGGGCTCTGATCCAGGACGTCCTGACAGATCCAGGTCTTATCAGCGGTCGGTCCAGCACTGCAGAAGGTAAGACTGATGTCTTTGTGAGCAGGAACAGAACTTCACCATCTTTCTACATCAGTGTCATGTAATGGAGATCATCCTGTCATTAATCCATAAATCTAACATTTTAATCTAACCTGACTCTTGCTGTCAGTTTATTCTGTCTTAGCAGTTCAACTTTATTTCAGGGGAATCTCTGTGTTACTCTGTGTTCTTAATGATTAATGAGGAAAATGGGACATTTGATTTAGTTCATTTAATTAAACCAGTCTGATATATTTGTGCTTGTTTGTCAGATAAAGGTCTGCAGAAGGTTCTAGATGATCATAAGATCAGTCTGAGGAGAAGATGTGAACATGTGACTGAAGGAAGTGATGAAGCAGGAAGTAGAACCCTCCTGAACACCATCTATACTGAGCTCTACATCACAGAGGGACAGAGTGAAGAGGTCAACAGCCAACATGAGGTCAGACAGCTTGAGACAGCCTCCAAGATGGAGACCCTCCATGAGACTCCAATCAGGTGCCATGAAATCTTTGAAGCCTCAGCTGATCAACAGAAAGCCATCAGAGTGGTTCTGACAAACGGCGTGGCTGGTGTTGGAAAAACCTTCTCAGTGCTGAAGTTCACTCTGGACTGGGCTGAGGGCTCAGAAAACCAAGACCTCAGTCTGGTGGCTCTGCTGTCATTCAGGGAGCTGAACCTGATCAGAGATGAGTCCTACAGTCTTCTGGAGCTGCTCCATGTTTTCCATCCAACACTGCAGAAGGTCAGAGCAGAGACTCTGGCTGTCTGTAAACTGTTGTTCATCTTTGACGGCCTGGATGAATGCAGGCTCTCTCTGGACTTTAACAAGGAGGAGGTTGTGTCTGATGTCACACAGAGGTCATCGTTAAATGTTCTGTTAACAAGCCTCATCAAGGGGGACCTGCTCCCCTCAGCTCTCATCTGGATCACCTCTAGACCTGCAGCAGCCCATCAGATCCCTCCTTCATGTGTTGACAGGGTAACAGAAGTACGAGGCTTCACTGACGAGCAGAAGGAGGAGTACTTCAGGAGGAGGTTCACTGATGAAGATCTTTGCAGCAGAATCATCTCACACATCAAGACCTCCAGGAGCCTCCACATCATGTGTCTGATCCCGGTCTTCTGCTGGATCACCGCCACAGTCCTGGAGCACATGATGAGCATGGAGCAGAGAGGAGAGCTGCCCAAGACCCTGACTGACATGTACTCACACTTCCTGATGGTCCAGACAAAGAGGAAGAAGAACAAGTATGCTGAGGGACATCCTCAGGAACTCACCGAGTCTGACAGAGAAGTTCTTCTGAAGCTGGGGAGGCTGGCCTTTGAGCATCTGGAGAACGGAAACATCATGTTCTACAAAGAAGACCTGGAGCGGTGTGGTCTGGATGTCACAGAGGCCTCAGTGTACTCTGGAGTTTGTACTGAGATCTTCAAAAGAGAGAGTGTGATCTTCCAGAAAACAGTCTACTGCTTTGTTCATCTGAGCGTTCAGGAGTTTCTGGCTGCAGTCTACATGTTCAACTGCTTTACAACAAAGCAACCAAGTGTACTGGAGGCGTTTGTTACTGACTTCAAACACAGTTTTACAAGCAATTATATAACAATTTCTGACCTTCTTCACACTGTTAAGAGCTCTAATACATCCCTGATTGTCTCCTTGAGGATAGCTATGGAGAAATCTCTGAGAAGTCCAAATGGTCACTTGGACCTGTTTGTTCGTTTCCTTCACGGCCTCACTCTGCAGTCCAACCAGAGGCTCTTAGGAGATCTGCTGGGTCAGACAGACATCAGTCCAGAAATGATCCAGAGAGTCATCTACAACCTGAAGAAGATGAACAGTGATAAAATCTCTCCTGACAGAAGCATCAACATCTTCCACTGTCTGATGGAGGTGAACGAGCTCTCAGTCCATCAGGAGATCCAAAACTTCCTAAAGTCACGGAACAGATCAGGGACATATCTCTCTGAGATCCACTGCTCAGCTCTGGCCCACATGCTGCAGATATCAGAGGAGGTTCTGGATGAGTTTGATCTGAAGAAGTACAAAACATCAGCCCAGGGACGACTGAGACTGATTCCAGCTGTGAGGAACTGCAGAAAGGCCAGGTAAGTCCAGATGTTGTGAAGTCTGAGTCTGAATAAGATGTAGATCATAGGGATGGGTCAGAGTGTTCAAGCTCTTGTTCAGGACATCTGAGTTCACATCACGTTTTATTACTCACACACAGCAGACGTTGTTTTTGGAGACAATATTTGACCTTCTTCAGCATTAATTGACCTTTCTAGACTCACCTCACTGAATATTCAGTCAAAATTCATCACAGAAGGACGACAGCAGTAAACGGTTCACAGAGGTCCTCTGACCACAGCTTTGGCATAATTTACAATGAGAGCTGCTTCACAGCAGCTACGGCAACACCGGGGTCAAAATACTCGACACACAAACATTTAAAGCTTCAGGATTTTAACTGGGAGGACCAGGAGGGACTTCTCTGAAGACTTTGACAGAAACATGACAAACACGTTGATGTTAGAGAAATATCAGGTCAGGGTGTAACGATGACCTCAGTGCATGTGGAGAAAACAGCAGTGACAGGACGGCACGTGCCATATCATTGCTAACCTTGTTAGCACCAGCTAGCATGCTCTGTTGTTGTTGTCATGATGCCAGAGTGGAGAAGATCAGCCTGCTTGTAAAGACACAGATGACTGGAGACATGCTCCTGATGAGTTTAGTGGACTGTAATGGTGAGAGAGAGCTGGTGGCTTTTTGAGCAGGATTAAAGGTCTCCATCACCACAAACAACAGAGAGAGGAAGAGAAGTTTTCTGAGGACAGAGCAGCAGACCTGAGAGCTCATTTATAAAGTGTGTCTAAAGTCACAGACAGACAGATCTCTGTGGAGGATCAGAACAGTTTGTCTCTGTTAGCCTCTGTTGTCCTCATGTAGTTTAACGCTCTGTCACTTTAAGTGGATCTCTATGAGACAGTTTGCTTTCCAATGGTCTTTTATTTTGGAGGGTTAAAATAAGAGTTTTGTACTTTTGAAGATTTGACAGTGACAACGGCACCGTCTGGTTCGAACTCAGGGCTGTGGACCTTTACTCTGTTGGGGGACATGTGAAGCCCCCTGTTGTGTCAGCTTCACTCAAATGTTGTTAATAACTGGATTTAAAGAGCTGCTGAGTCGCCTCAGACGACAGAGTGAGCCGTCAGAGGGTCCATGTGGGACACAAGTTAATGAACGAGTGCATGACAGTTTATAAGGAAACACCAGAAGTCAGACACTGATGTCACAATAGACTCCCAGACTTAATAAATCAGCAGTTTAATTCTGCAAAAACAAATTGAAATTAAATTGAATTCTCATAATTTATAACAGAATGTACACGATCGAATAATGAGTCCACATCTGTGTGAATGTGTTCAAAGACATTTAGAAAAACATTAAAAGACAGAATCATGATTTTTAAAGTTCCAGAAAAGGACAGTATAAAAACTTAAAATGATCAGTGGCCAGAAAAAAAAAAAAAAAGTGTTTCATGTTCACACATCATCACATTGAAACACAAATCATCTTAAATATGTTTGTGATGCTAAAGTTCAGTCAGGGTCACTGATTCTTCATTACTCTGAACAGTGAAGTCTGTTCCTGCTTTTATCTCTAAACAAAGATTGATCTCTTTTCTAACTAAAATAAAAACACAAAAGCAATAAAAAATCAAAACCGTTAGTTTTTCTCATTAGAAACGTGACAATGTTAAATTTTCTGCATTATATTGTCCAGCAATGATCACCGGCTTCTAAGCTGTACGCATCAATATTGTAACATGGCCGGGACATATTTAGTCTTTTGGGGGTTCAAGACAAACCCAGTCTGCCCTTCAGGTTGAATAAGGGGGATTACCAAAGAATTATTCTGAATATTAATGTTTATCATTAAGCAACCCTTAAAGGGACATTGGCATAGAATATAATAGAAAAAAATCTCAAGTGCACGTAATACTATTCCATGCATGGACCTTATGATATTCATACTACATGTCACATAGTTTTTAAATGTATTAATTAAAATATTTTAAAGGGTAATTCTATTGTAAATAAAGCAAATGCAATCAAATGTATGAGGTCTACCGTCAAATGATAAAATTTAAATGTTGCCCTCCTCTACTTCATACTACCACTCTAACTTGAAAGAATTAGGTTTTTTTGGGGTGCTGGTTTGTTGGAGTGGTTAGCCAGGCACCCCATGTACATGCTTCGGCCGGTCCAGGTTCGAATCCCGCCTGTGACTAGTTTGCAGAGGGTCTTCCCTCCTCTCTCACCCCCTTTCACAAGCCTTTTCCACTGTCTATCTTTATCAATAAAGGCACAAAATGCCCAAAAAATACATTAAAAAAGGAAGTAATGGTTTATTTTTTTAGAATTTAATTTTGAATTACGTAAAGTAATAACAGCTGACATTAATAAGTGTAATAACTGTACTATTAACAGGTATGACACCAAACTCAACCTGATGTTTAAATTCTCTCCAGTTCATACTACAGCTCCCTCTTGAATAAAATAGATTTGAATTTAATTTATATTGTTTTTTTTATTTATTAAAATAATTAATAGGTAAAGACTATGATAACTGTAATAATTGTACTGTTGTTTCCTGTAGTTACACCAAACTTAGCCTGATGATCAACCATCTTATCTGGTTTATACTACAGCTCTTATTTTAGAGAAATAGATTTTGATTTATGTGAGTATTTATATTTAATCGTGTTAATAATAAGTTATAACCATTATACCTGTAACAATTAACATTGTTAACTGAGACTTTTAACTGACAAGTGAATCATCACAAGGCTTTCCCTGTAATTAATAAGAGCCTAAATCAACATTTAATATAATTTACCATTTGGACAGCTCTCCTCCTCACATCGATGTGATGAAAAGTGTCACTCTCCTCTCATCTAATGACCTCCTACTGCATCCTCCTCTGCTGATGCTGACAGGAGTGTCTGGCTCTCGCTGTTGTTCAGTTCAGTTTCTTGAAAAGTCTTGACACCTTCAGTAGTTTTAATTAAAAAAAAAAAATGTTTACTTTCTCCTCTGCTCCACTGGGGTAACCCCGGTTCATTTTCTTCAAACACTGATAAGTGTCCATGCTTATAACCGTGTTTTGGTTTCATCTTCCTCAATCAGGTCTGCACATGTGCATGAGAAGGGAGGGGCGGAGTCTAAACGATCAAAATAGATCAAACATATTGATGTATTTTTATGCATTTAAATTAAGACTGTATCAAAAATAACAGCTTTGAATTGAAGGGTACTTTATTAATATATTTTTTGAAACATTAGAGGGTACTTGCCTGTGTTTGCCAGATGGTAAATATTCCCATGATCATGACAGGCTTTGTCATTTTTGAAAATGGCATAAAGTACAGAATGTTATAGTTATAAGGCGTTGTTCTGAAACTGGTGATTTACACCCTAGTGATTATATAATTGTATTCTTTAATATATTGATATAATGTTTTATTTAATCAAATGTGTCTGTTAAAATGCGCTCATTTTGATATAAAAATCTAATTCAAGGAATAAATCAATGATTCAGAAAACATCTAACAGTCTGGCTGATGCTCTGAAATTAAAATGATGTATTAAAGTTATTTTACAGATATTCTCATCAAAAACTCTTTTAATCTGTTTTTGTGACACTCCAACACTTTACAGACTCCACAATCATTTCAGTGTTTCTCAGCGTTGGTATAAAGGTCTGTTTTTCCTCCATGATTAATCTCTGCTGATGTTTTATTAAAGTTCACTCTGCTGCAGCGTCCAATCACAGAGTAGTATCCAGTAAGTGGGCGGTTCCATCAGTCCAAACACTTCTGTGGAGGACGCTCTGGTGTGTCCTTGGTTATAGCTCCTCTGATCTGCCTCCTCTCTCCTCGATCTGTAACTGAGAGCTCTGGAACGATCCTCAACATGTGGAGAACTGCTCTTAGTTTGAGTGAAGAGCGAGGAGAGAGGAGGCTGCAGATAAGGGAGTGAGATGAACCAGTTCAGTCTGTCATGAGCTCAGGAGTTTAACAGCAGGGTCATGTTGGACTCCTCTTCGGTGCTTCCTCTGATGGTCAGTCTCTGTCTTTAAAGGCAGTGGACTGAGGAGAGAAGAGCCAGCAAAGCTGTTCTTCCATCAGTCGTCTGTTTGTGTTTACAGCAGGAAATGAAGCAGAGACATTCTGAATCAGCAGCAGTGCTAAC